>CP136064.1:166462868-166866072 GCA_032622095.1 Siphonodentalium dalli
ACAGCGACACAACCCAATATCAACAAGAAACACTGCAATATAGAGAAAGAGAGAGGTGGGATTATTATTTAAACCCTTCCACGACTGGAGCTTGCTGAAATTTTGTGAATACCCTGTGCCAATGCATTCTCTTATATATGCGAGTCGCCCATAGGCCACCTCGCATATATATGAGAATGCAGTGGCCTAACAATAATAACATTGACCAAGCCAGTACATTCTCTTACATATGCGAGGCTCCCTATGGGAAACTCACATATTTTAGAGAATGCACTGCCACAGGATCTTTAATGCTGCACCAATGCAGCTCCCATCATGAAACGGTTAACTTACATTTATAGGCATATTATGAGCTTATTTCAGTGAAACAAGCTGATAAGTGAGTACTCGGGCACCTTTCCCGTGGAAAGAAAGTAGAATTCATCCAATATTACTGAAAATAAAATCCAGCAATGACGATTGGTACCATTTCATGAATCACAAATTATGAACAATAATATATAAATGCTTTGTTACATATTTTCGTTGATAAACAGACTGCAATATAATTCATATGTATAGTTAAAGAGAGAGGGGCATTTACTGATATTAAATGCCATTAATATGGGTATGAACTTATAAAAATAACTTCTTTATTCTATACTCCCATTTATTCTATACTTTATTTTATAACCCCAGCGGTATGCCAATGAAGCAATAAAGAGCATTCCTTGATTCCTGATGATTGGGGTAAAAATAATCGTTTGTCTCAATTATTTGTGAAAAATTAGAAAAGGCTGTAAAATTGCTGTGACTTTTACCTGAGGCAAGCTTTTAGGAGTATATAAAGCCTGGAGATCAGCAATTCTATTGAATTATTGCATTTTTTCGAGGTTGACATGAGAATTTATTAAACCGAGGAAGTGAATATTAGCTTCCAAGGGTTGATAAATCCTCATGTCAACCTCGAAACAATGTAATAAGTGTTTTATTATATGATCTACAAATGTTATCAAGCCCAAAAGGCCTGAAATACCTTACTGACCCATGTATATATAATGTACATGGATCCATCGAATGCACAACAATGTGATTCAACAAGTCAAAATTTAACCAGGGATTTATATCAATCTACAATTCCTATCAATAACTAATGATGTCGCATGAGCTTGTTATTAACCTATCATTCCTAATTATAAGAAAATACAGTAGATATCGTGATTTATCAACTCTTTACCCTATGCTTCAGGTATGGGACTTTTAGAAGAAAGTATATGATCATATAACATACGTGTTTATTGACCTATATTGTCTCAACCAACCAAATTATGTATACATCTTTTTTGTAGTTCAAATGAGCCACGTCCATATAACCCTATCTTTGCTAAATACTAATTGATGAGTAGTTCCCTCAGGAAATGTTCAGATAATAGCTCAACAAACAATATGTTTGAACATATATCTGAACATTTCCCTTCAATAATTAAGACTCCTTCTGTACTTGTTTTATCTGTCGTCTGCTTATTTTTTTCTGAAAACCCCTCCAAATGAATAATAGATCAATCCAAAGTAAACTTTTTTAACCCAGTGGGAGAATCCATTTAGTATAGAAAGGGTTAACTGAGATACTACAATGTTTGTGTAATAAATTTAAAAACTCACTTGAACAAAGTCAAAAAATGTTATTGGCAGGTTGTCATCCATGTGACCTACATCTTTGGAGAATCTGTTTAATATCCTACCTGTAAAATATTTTTGAGAAAAAAAATGAAGTAATGTTGGTCATATCGATATATGGCACATTCAAAACTTAGGGCTGTCATGATAATTTAGACTTCATGATTATTTTTTTAACAAATCGATAAAAATTGCACCCAATAACTTCAATTGTTATACTAAATCACAATCCTTTTTCCCAGCATTTTACGTGAGAAATTATATATCTACCCAGTTACTTCCCTTCTTTGTTGTACTGTCTATGACTATAACCAAGGTAATGATTATGATTTGATGCAGCCTATTATTAAATACAATTTAAATTGTAACTATATCTACACCATTGATCTTTCGTAAAACATATTATAGATATTTATATTCTAGATATAGACATATAATCAACAAGTAGCTTTTTGTCACATAGTACAGCTATGTTCTAATTAATTGATCCTCCTTAACAACGTTGACCACCGATATTACTGTGTTACTCGACAGCGTTGATGCGATCAGCATTATCACCACCGCAGAGAGTGTATATCTCTGGCATGGCGTGACGCTGCATTGATGATGCAAATGTGAATGTCGGTCAGTGACCAACTTCGAATGTTGATGAAACGGTAAAAATTTATAAATTGAAATATTGTTTTGTGTATAGTTAAAGACATATTATGGACTTGTTCGTGTGCGATAAACTTACATGTTAGTTTTCAGGCTCTATGCCAACCTGGGAAATGTAGCATTCTACTAAATATCATCAAAAATTTCAAAGAAATCGACCATACCACTCCATAGAAAACATCGTCTGAACTAAGCTCAATTGTAAATATTTACATCTCAATTCAGGACGCAACAATCGGCGATAAAAGAACGCAAATGATTTCGCTATCTGGCGTCATTGCATTTAATTAATAAATAAGAATGACGGTGTGTGTTGTCAATTTGGATTAATATTCGTAAAAATAACTACTTTGAGCAAGATTGTTCTCCATTTCTATTTGTTCACCCTGCCGGAGTGTTTCACATCACTTTAATGCGGTGCATGGCACTCACAAAAAACTGGACTGGGTGTAAGGCGGCCATGTGAAAAATTAATGTGGAGTATGGCGGTCGCAAAAAATTATTACTTGTACCGCAGGACGCCGCATGTCAACCGCTTGACCGTGGCTGAATGGTGGTACAACCGCTGTCATTAACGCCCTACATTCTTGTAAAAGGGGTTGATTAATTAGAGCATAGCTTTAACTTAATGACTTAAAGTCTGCCAGAAAATAAACCAATTGGTTGATAATTGAATAATATCAAGTTGTACAGAAGTACGTCGCCAAAAATTGAGAAAAGCAGCCTAAAACATTTGTTTTTTATTAATAATTACATACAGACTTACCTACAGGATTATTATCAAAGAACTGTATATTAGTCCGTAGTATTGACTTGAACATCCTATTATGAAGCACCTTTGAAGCATCGACAGCAACTTTGAAGAATAACAATGCCCTGAGAATCCCGAAGAGAAATACTGAGGCAATAATTCCTGTGTATATGTAGATATTTTGGTGCGTGTCCACATCTGGGATGGTCACATTGGTATTATTGTAACCTTCAGCTATTAATTTGTCATGCTTTTCAGATGCTGAATGTCTTGCTTCTTCTTGGTTCGACCTGAAATAATTCACTCATACAGTAATGCCCTAAATAATCGACTCCTAAACCACAGTGAGAGCTTTTGGATGAATGGCAAGAAGCCATATTACCAACTAGTGGAATTTTAAAAAGAAACAAGAAGTTCCACATTGAGTGCTGGCATATCCCAAAGTGCAAAATTGAAACATGGGCAGGATGCTTAAAGGCCCATTTAGTTTTTGGGCCACCAATTATTTGTTTTATAGTGCCTTGACATACAGTTTTAATAACAATCTATGCCATAAACTATGATTAAAATACTATATGTCATCACCATTTGAAACATCTGTGTCTCAGAAGATGCCCATAGAGAAATAGAAAACAGCTCAAATCATAGAAAGATTTCCCCCGTTATCAACAAAATGAAACAGAATTCAAACTAAAAATGTATTTTCATTGGAAGGGGAATAACTCTATATCTTAAAGATAGAGTTATTCCACTTCGATTGAAAATAATTAAACTTGAGCACAGAACACAAGTCGATATCTCAACAAAAACAACATGTTCACAGTTTATTACACTGAATATGTTGATAATACACTGTTTTGGGCTTCCTCTTTCAAATGGTATATAATATAGCATATGTTTTATATACGATTATCTGGGGGTTCGAAAATTAAGTGGGCCTTTAAGGTAACAAAATAAACAGATAAGTATAACACTTGAACAGAAAATGCTAACAATGTCATCTGCCCCTCTTTTGAAAGCAGTCATGATGGCAAACCTGTGGCTGAGATATTTGCATATCTTGTTTTTAAATCTGTCAAAATTCATCGGACAGCAACCAAATTCAAACTTGGCCTTTGTCTTCTGAAGTTTGAACCATGTACCAAATATCAAGAGATTTAGTTGTAAAAACAATCGGATAACTAAAAGTAAAGTTATCACCCGGAAACCAAAATGATCGGCAATTTTTAAGTCGACAAGGACCATAGCTCTGGCAAAAATGGGCAGACCGAACCCATATTCGAACTTGACATGTATTTGGAGCTGATAACCTGACAGACCAAATTTGGTTCAGATCCGGTCACACAAGCTAAAGTGTTCATCTGAGCATTGTCTATTGGAACTATTCGTCAATAAGTATTACTAGTAAGTATAGAAAGGGTGGCGCTGATGTGATACATTTTTCCACCCTTCCAGAAATCACAGTTAATCACAGCTGGAAATCTTTTCTGAACTATTTGTACTTTTGATTTCATGACTCAGATCTAAGTGACTTGTTTTGGAGCAGAAAAAAATTATTTCTAATTTTAATTAACCCTTCTTTCCTAAATTAGGGACCTGCGAATATTCGAGATTCGATTCATGTCGATATCTAGTCCAAGTCTTCTCGTACTAAAGCCGGCTAAGATATTGGGATGGAGGTGCCGGTCTTTAGTCCGAGTTCCAGGCCCATGCATTCCTTTGACAGGACTTAAGCGTTAGTGACCCGCTCAAATAAAACCACAATTATATGAAATAAAATATCACAATTGCTACAATAAACGGATAGTTTCCGCAGAAGACATGCTATTTTATCTGAAACCCACATCGGTTGTGAATTGAAAGCGGTAATTTAATGTGAAAAGAAACATTTGCCGCAGTGTTTACATATTTTTTAAAGTATGCGAACTCAGTTGACCTTGCGAACTGCGTTCGGCATTTTCCGTTGAAAATATTCCGTAGATTTTGGACAACAACGCAAATTACGATGAATTCTCCATTGTAATCGTAATTATGTGTGTCAATAAATAAAATAATAAATAGATTAATTAAACATTGGAGATATAAATGTAATACACCAAATAAATGAACCTTAAGTTTGAAAAGTCCCACTAAAACGGAAGAACTATATTTCGAAACTGTGTGATTCGGTTCTCCGATTATTTTATCAACACAGATGTCAAATGCACATCACGCATGGCAAGTCAGACACAAGAGTTCTAATTTGCTCCAATTTTGACAAGTTGCTTGCGAAAATTGTCAACAAAACTACCGTTCTGATCCTCCATTATGTCATTAAGTTTTTAGTGCGGGAATTGTTCTGAAAGCACATAGAAAACTGGACTTTCGGGCGATCGGTTTTCGCTATTTTTGTTCGGAAAACCCGCGCTATATATAGAAACCGAAAGTAGAATTCCCAGAACAAACAGCGGATTATGCCGAACTTATTCGGACCACTTCGGCTTTCGGTTAAAATGTAAACAAACAGGGAAACAAATCGATGTGTGTGGCAATCAACCGGAATATTCTATGTGTAATTTAACATTAAAGTTAGATTATTATACACCATTATGACCATAAGATGTAAGCCTTTCCGATGTATATAGCATCATGTATTGATTTGCTAGGTAAATCCAGTAAAATACACCACAAATTCCCGCCACAGATCGTGGGCGTAAGTCGTGTCAAAGGATTGGTATACAAGCGGTCTTGGACTAGTCGATATCGGGCACTCGATTCGAGATCGACACCGAATCGGTCAGCTGATTCAGATATTTTCGAATCGGTGTAGTCTCATTTTCTGTGTCTAAATAACACATGCCAAATGACCTGAACTCACAAAAATTGAAGCACAAGGTTAGCCAATGTAGGTAATTTTGAATGTATGCCGTTCAGAATAGATGTGCATTATGCAAATTATATGCTTCGATCACAACCCGTGACGGTGATCAATCGCCACATATATTTGTAATCTGTATTGACACTACGTAAATTGTCTACATGGTGCGTGATCGCTAGATGCGGAACTCAATTGATTACATTTGTGTTTAGAACTTCAGATATCCAATTCAGATTATATGAATAAAATTCAATGTCATCTGCCATTATGAGCAACAAAACATTGATTGGAACAGAAACGGTGAGAAACCTTAGAACAATTGGTCTATTACGTTCTTACATGGACGTCATCATGTGCGACCAGTTATCTGTGACACTGCCGGCAGAATTTCTATAAATTTCCTACTTTCAGTTTCTGTTTCCCGGGAAATCGAGCGAGTTGCACCAAGTTTCGATCCGTTGAATCTTGTTAATAACATTTAACACTTGTAATTTGTGTCTGTTTTCTGGGCCCCCCCCCCCCCCCCCTCCGCAAAGACAACTACTGTGAATATATGATGCAGGTGTTTGATCTATTGTGGGGTGAACAGTTTAACAGATAACTACCATTGGTATCGGACTACAACAATTATATAACTGAACAGTATACCCATGTCCACTTGTGTCAAATCTTTATTATCTTTATTAAATAATAGACAAGTGACTTCTATTCCATGGAGTTTGTGATACGTTGATTGAACTGATAGAAATTCAATGGAACATATCGCAAACTAGTGTTGAAATCCTAGTGAATTTCAAAGTCGACTAGTCGAGGCCCAAAAGTCGCGTTGCGTCGACTAGTCGGTACCCGATATCAAAACTTTCAAACATAACATGGTACATGGCGTACACTGATGACTGATGCAATGACGGTCTATTGCGTAGCGCATTTCCCTGCATAGACACCAATTTATTTGGGAAATAATACAGTAAACATCTTGATATTTATCCAACACACTGAATGTAATTATATAATTAGACATGTGGTCGATAATGATTAGAAACACGATCATTTATACAGGTTTTAAATTTAATATCAGCGTTCGAGTTTTCGCTTACGGTTGTCACGTGATCACCAATAAACCGGTGCCGAGCGGTGTCACTATAAAATGTTAATGTTCCGACTAAATACGCCCTATAGTATACGCTACGTTGTAGAATATGATAGCCAGTTTTTAATGTCAGTATCATTTATATACGGTAGCACCAATGACGTCACCTTAAGCGACCTTCACACAGCGTCGCATCATAACCCGACGGTGCGAGATAGAGATGGGCGGTTTAGATTTTTTACGTTCGGTTTCGGTTTCCTTTTTTTTTGGGAGAAAAAACCTCGGTTTCGGTTTTCGGTTTTTTTTTACTAGATAGTGAAATTATACTGAAATACATACAATTTGAGTATATATTTTCAAAGTAACCGTAATTAGAGTCAATAATGTCCCAATAACGTTGAATATTTGAGGAAGGAACTGCGATCACCAGTAAACAACGGGACAAAATGCCGACGCAAAATGAATCCAATGCGATAAGATCATAAAGATGATACAATTCGGTATTTAAAAAAATAAACACCCCCATCTTCACTGTTCAATGTTCATCCCTTTCTGACATGTTTAAAACATATTTATCATATTATATGCATTATAGTATCTGAGAATTCAACCGCAAACAGCAAATTCACAAACAGTGGGCGTCCTTGACCTGACTGTAACAATTCTTGACACGTGCATGATTGACCCACATTCAATGACTGCGGTGTGATCGCTTTGATGTCTGATTGATGTTGCGACATAGTTTACAAGCTGCACATGGTTTGCCCAGATTACGTCACATCGGAATGTCCAGACGATCAAAGTGTTCATACCATTTACTTGGTTTAGTTTTCGACTGTCTGGCCAGGTTGCTGGTATTTGCATGCTCCGATACGACGTTTTTATGACATATTAAGCAGCGACATTTTTTGGAGTCGTCTCCAGTTAGACGCGTAAAATAACTCCAAACAGGGCTTTTTGTTGAACCCTGTTCGTTATTTTGTTCGGCCATGTTTTGAAAAAGAACAAAAACAGTCACCTACGATATTATAACAACACATATCTGAGACGAAATGGACACATTCCGATATAATATTGATCAGAGAGGCCGATAATTTGATAACAATATCAACTAATAAGTACCTGGGGAGGTATAATAATTCGATTTAAGTGAAAAATAAACATACAAAAAAAAACCGTAATGTCGGTTTGAGCAGAATCGCGTCGGTCGGTTTTCGGTTTATTGTCAAAAACCGAAACCGAGTTGTTTTCTCGGTTAACCGCCCATCACTGGTGCGAGATCAATTGAAATATACACAGTGTCCAGATCAAAGAGGTCTCCGACAAACGATAAAGCCGTGTCAATCATTGCCATCATGTCGCAGTGATGTCTTTGACCTCAAACGACGAGTGAGACATTGTGTTGTCAATTTCATTCTTTCAATTAATAGTCGGGTCACCGTGTGTGTCTATACTAGTAACACCGTCAATTCCGGGTGGCACCAAACATTATACTTACCGTAACTTACGCGCAGTTAACACCGTTTATGCCGGAATCGATCTTGAAAACATTAGACATGTAACTAATACACTATGTTCTGACTAGTCGACGGCAAAATTCAGAGTCGACGTTCAGACATTTCAGCGTCGACTACAGCTAGTCGATTAATCGTTTCAACCCTATCCCAAACCCTCCATGAGACTGAGAGTGACTTGCCTATATCATGATTTCCCTAAATAAAACGCAAGTTGCAACGGATGTTTAAGGAGATTAACAATGTTATATAGTATCTAGTGAAATTTGCAGTTTTTTGTCATGAAACACCGAAATACACACTGGTAAACAACGTCAATCGCTAGCTGATTCGATTCGAGATTTAATTCAATGTCGATATCAGGAAGGAGATTCAATATTGAGATTTAATTCGATGCAAAATCCCAAATTCGCAGATCCCTATCCTAAATACTCATTGACGAGTAGTTCTCTCAGGAAATGGTACGATAATAAATTCAACAAACATTTGTTGAACTATTATCTGAACATTTCCTACCAAAGAATTTGAATCTATCTGCACTTGTGTTATCTTTTTGTCTGTTAGTCTTCTGCTCTTATTACCTCAGCATCCCTCTGGATGAATAATAGAACATTCCAGTGTATACTTTTATAACTGATGGGTTAATCCATTTCACAAAGAACAGGTTTAATTAAATATGGACATAATTTGGGAGGTTCAAATGAGCCATGTCTGTTTATCCCTTTCTATACTTAATGGATTCTCCAACTCAGATACAAAATTATACATTGGAACAGTCTATTATTCATTTGGAGGGTGGGGGTTCAGGTAATAAAAGCAGATGACAGACAGAAAAACAGATAATATTAATTGGTGGGAAATGTTCAGATAATAAGTTCAAAAACGACCTTATTATCTGAATATTTCCTAAGAGATAACTACTCGTCAATGAGTATTTAGTATGGTTGATATCTAATTAATTTCAATATATTGAATATTTCAACAATGTTTCCAGGGACTAAATAGAATTTTAAATTAAACAAAAATATCTGTATCTGTAGATATTGCAGTGCAGGAACCTTTCGGTTATAGACGCACTGGTCCAGGTGCTACCATGTCCGGGTAACTATATAACCCTGTGGTGACTCCAGTAGCGTTCTTTAATGAGCACACAACGAGGTACATGGGTCAGCCATTAATGTCCACGCTCAATCAGACAGTGTATTGCACCCACGACAACATACCTGGACAAATGTTGCAACGGGGGAAGTCGGCATTTTGCATTCGGATCTTTATTCAGTGATGTCGAATTACTTTTCAGCCTAACAAACTTGGTATCTGACCGAGTTCTGATTTTGGTCAGAATACCCTGACCAGGTTGCGATCCCCGGTCTGCTAGCATGAGAGACCAGTATGCTACCTCTATGGCTACCAACTTCCCAATATGTGCTGTAATCTTGACGAAAATGGATATTTATTGGTAGAGAGCTTGTAAAATAAATGAATACTAACCATTGAGCTAACCACCAGTCACTCATAATGTATGAAACTTGAGCGAGTAAGTTAATGATAACGAGCAGCACAAATGTAAATATTCCGGCTCCCGCTTTAAAGTATTCATAGTAAGTCTTCAATCCGACCGATCCTTCCTGTCGCTCTTCTTCTTCGGGGAGCTGTACTGGTTCAGGCTAAAATGAAGATTTATATGTTTTCTCACAAAGCCTGCAAATAGTGTGTCAGTCATTTGCAGAATGAGGTCCCCAGTTTACAGCTGGCTAGCATCACCAAATTCGCCCTCTGGGCACCTCATTCTGCCAAGGCCTCATCTTCTGGGAAGTATCTATAGTCTCAAATTAACATTGTTTTTAGTTACTTTTTCCCTCCTGGAAAATTTCTAAGCCCACTAATTTGCAGAAGATAAATTGCATAATCTAGGTGACTAATTGGTGAACATCACCAACTTCAACTAGGGAGCTTCAATCTGATCCTAGGTCTCCCATAGCCAATCCTAAGCAGAATGAGGTTTCCAGAGGGTAATTTTGGTGATGCTAGCCCACCGTGCAGGATAGCATCACTAAATTCACCCTCTGGGGACCTCATTCCGCAAATGACAGACACACTATTTGCAGGCTTGTTTCTCACTAAAAATCTTTATTAATTTGTTTAGCCCTCTGTTTACTAAATGGATTCTATAACCCATAAATAAATGTATCTAATGGAATGGTTCATTATTCGTTAAAAGGGTGTTCAGGAAAAATTAACTGACGACATACTGATAATATAATTTCAGAAGGATTCATATTCTATGGTGGAAAATGTTTAGATATTAAGCTCATCAAATTCTTGAGGGAACCACTCAATGAATATTTAGAAAAGAAAGGGTTGAATGTGTTTTACAGTCATGAAAGTCATAACCAGACCTGTTAAAGGCACGGGCGGCGTTCGTTGCAGAAATATTCATATTTGTTCAAATCGCATCAACAGAAGGAATATTAAAATATATATAGTTTTGTTCATATGCCAAACATAATCAGCGCGTAAACAGTATACTGTCGACGAGACGTACGATGGTGTACGTAAACAAGAACATGCTCGTGTTACAGAAGTTTTGATGCTGTTTACATAACACAGCGCAATTCTATTGGTTAATGACACACAAATGATATAAATGCTCTTTATTATTTCCATATCAGGAAAACAGAAACAAATAACGCTCTTTATGTTTACCATATCCGTTGTCAATCCACCAAAGAATTTAAAAGAAACTACGAAAAGCACTTTTTATTACATGGTATGCAGAGAGATATCCTTTTTGCGGTGACCAAATATCTGGGAACGTCCATGGGGTTAATCAGAAAAGTGCCAGAACTTCTTCCTGTTAACAGTAACTATAGTAAATAACATTCCCGTTGACTCGATTATGCGACTCCTAGCAGCACAGTGCTGTATTTCACGTGTGTTGTCAGTGACAACCGTACTCCATTTAAAATTTGTTCTCTAATCTGGGGCCCGATGCTGGTGAATCGAAAAAAGTTAGCTCTCGGCCAATCAGAATTTGTGTTTCAGCAACAAATATTCAACTTTAATTACAATGAAATGTATTACGCACATGCCAGTGCAATGTTAGTTGAAACGTTACCTCAATTTCATCTACTGCAGAAATCATTGAGAACCGTGATGAGTCGACGTTCTTTGCTGACATGTAATGGTTAGATAAGGCACTCTCATACAGGCTGTGTGAAGACTTCACCATCATAGCACTCGATTCCTTAGAAACCGGGTTTATATTTGTCGACTGGTCAACCTCTTCTTCCTCCTTGTCCTTTTTAAGAAGCAAAGCGAAATCTACACCAGACGCCATCAACTCCTCAAATGTTCCTTCCCCATTTATTGCGCCCTACAATAAAAGGCAAAACAAATTTTTTTTCAAAATAAGTAAAATATATATCTCCTAGAAGTATCTTGCCCACTGAACTATATGGTATATTCCCAAAGTATTAACAAGGAAGGGTTAACAAACCTGGTACGAAAATTTTATGGTACATTTTATCCTGTTTCCTGACCTGTAACCTCTGATGACATCATCTCCAAATGTCCAGATCGCTATTTCACTTTTTCCCTTGTTAACGGAAGGACAACATCGAAGATATGTTTTGATAGGTTTTTGTGTTATACAAAAAACATTATCTCCGTTGATTATTATTTGTTGTGTGCACTTGACTCGCGTTGCTATAACGAAATTTTGTCGTCCATGTTTTTAAACAGACAAGTCCACATGAAACGAAACTTGTCAAAAGCATCTTTTATATTCTTTATCTTATTTGTTACGGAATGGACGAATAATAGATGCACATTTGGATATGACTAATAACGCTCAGAATCTTTATAGCAAGAATCGATTGCACACATGAGCGACTTTTCTATGGTCGAAGCAAAATACCACGTGCGACGGCTTGCATAGTAACAGTATCACAAAATTAGGTGACTTACTTTCGACCGTCTGACGGCTTGGTAAAATTGTAGCTACAATTTTATTTATAAGAGAAAGCAGTCGTAGTCAGGTGTACAACTGACGGAAGCAGTATTAAATTCTTGTGAAACGGATTGTAAGGATATGCAATATATCCCAGATTGGTGTGGAAACTCTTTTCGTTTTAAAGTCATTTTGTTTTCCATATTTTCAAAAAATTCAAAATGGCATCTGTCCATCAATTGGCATGATATTCGTCGACGAAAGACGGAATGCTATATGCACATTTGGATATGATTAAAAACGCTCATCTTTATTGCAAGAATCTATTGCATACATGTGAAATGTATTCCGTGGTTCAAGCAAAGGCGCCACATGCTCTGGCCTGTGCGATAAAGGTACAAGGTTTAGTTATACAACGAGTGTAAATTGACACTTGTTAATTATTTTTTCATTGTTGTTTCAACTTAACAAGATTGTGTTACAATATTGATTTCGTGCAAAACAATCGATTAGCTTACTGCCGTTCGTTGTCACAGCTATGGTGTTTATCAACATAAAAATAACAGGTGTATTTTTTAATTGTTAGCAATTGTCAGAACTCGGTCAGATACCAAGCTTGTCAGGCTGAAAAGTCTCATTCAAGATCACTGAATAAAGATCTGAATGCAAAATGCCGACTTCCCCCCCATTACAACACTTGTCCAGGTAGGTTGTCGGGGGTGCAGTACGATGCCCGATGATCGGGCACGGACATTAATAGCTGACCCGTGTACACGCCTCGGAGTGTGCACGTTGAAGAACGCTACTGGAATCACCACAGGGTTATAACATTACTCGGCCACGATAGCACCTGGACCAGTGCGTCTACAACCAGATGGTTCCTGCACTGTAATATCTACAGATACGATGTAAGAAGAACCAGATACAGAAGATCTTTCCATGTAGCTCCCCTAGAGCTGCTGTTCTCCTCGTTTCGAGGGTACCGCTGCCTCGGAGACCTGGACACTAAAGAATAGTGATCCCCTCTTTGGCTTAGGAACTCGGGGCGATAGTTACCTCAAACAAGGATCTGGAGGGGCACCCCAAAATCCATCCACCAATAGTGGGCTCCTTGGACTATCGTACGGGACGTCAATCTGCTCCCTCGGGTCGGCCGTTGCCGGGTTGGTGTGCCCAGGTACGGCCGTGGCTTCTCATCTAACATTTGAACCACGCCGTTCATCGCTACAAGTCACCATCTCGGGGTCAGCACCGCTGGGGTTGAGAACACCCTGTCCCTATTGTAATCCTATATGCCTTCGGTCCCTGCTGGGCTTGGGCTGGGACCGAAATTCCCAAACATGCTTCCTCATTGTTGGCCAACTCCATGTCCATGGGCCTGGAATTCCAGTTACTGGCCGCCTTTTGATTAACAGCAGCCAGTACCTTCGGGTTTGAATCCCAATGCACAATAATTTTGTCCACGATGCCGTTCGAGTAGGATGCATGCTTCGGATCCTGCCCCTCCTAACAACCCATCGCCAGTTCGGACGGATGGAGATCGGGATCGGGATGAGCTGTAGCTCTATCCCTGAGGTGAAAAGGCTTTGGACATTCCTTTGGGGTCACCCATACATGCGCTCATGAGGGAGCTCAGATAGTTGTTCAGGGTTCTCTGATGCAGACAAGTGTCGCTGTAGCCGAGTGGTTAGGCCATCGGACTGCAAACCTGGTGACATGGGAGCGGACCAGGTATTCAAAAGTTCAACTCCTTGCTTTATATGTTGTTGCTTCTTTCAATGTGCCATCCGGCACCTGCGAGGTCGTGGTCATGGCTGGAATAGAGTGTCGCCTGTGTCGATAGTCTTCAGGAATAATCTTTGGATGATGGGTCAGTCATATCACGAAGAGCGGTACTGATACAATGGGTCACTATATGAATCCATCCTAGACATATGCTCATCTTCAGAAAGCAACTGATTTCCTATCTTCACGATTCACATTAATAACGTTGTACGCTCTTCATACGGACAGAAAATCCTTGCCAGATGCTTCCCCTCGTGCGAGATATTCACTAGCATTGGGCGTAGGATGCCAGATCATATGATCCGCCCACTAGATTCGCACTTCAGGCGATGGTTGTCTCAAGAACAAGGTGCAATCGGAGGGGCACCCCATCCGTCCCAGAAGGGGTACCTTGGACCATCGACCCGTCGGGGGCTCGTCAGACGAGCAAGAATAGAGAGAAAAGAAAACTGGGTCTTTGTCTTTCAATAGTCCAACCTGCCATCTGTTTCTGCTGGTTTTGGGCTTGTGCCACAATCACGGTGCATGTTTCCTGTGATTTCTCAGTTGGGTTTAACTTTGGAGCTAGCCGGTATTTCAACATATTGAATATCGCCAAGTTGGGAAATGAAAGCCTTCTCGAAATCGTGAAACATATAAATGCCAGGCTCCAAATGCATTTCCTTTTGTGAGCATCAAATGCGGAATCAGGTTGGTCATACAGCACTGAACTTTGAAAAGTTCGCGAGCATCATTACGAGCATAGTTTCGTGGTTCTCATTGAATCTCAAGGCTTGCAACCACTTGTTGACTACTTTAGCGGACAGTTGATTAGAAGTAGCCTTTCTAAACGGTCTATCTGCTTTCTTTCTCTTCCCATTATCTTCTCTTCTTCTCCATGACATGAGACACATTGACAGCGACGGTTGTATTGTGGGGCTTCATTTAGACCTTTCAATTGTTGAATGACTGCTTATGATCCATAATGTTCGCTGATTCATTAGGATTTTCTTGTTCACGTATTCAATGGTTTATTACAGATGTTCCGTAATTGGTTTTATGCACAAGCTAGTGTCCACGCGCTGGTGTCTCCTTTGGTATTCACGGCGGTCATCCAGACTCCATAAGCCTGTAATTCGCTCAATGTTGTGGCTCACGCGGGCAGGCGGGGACTTCCTTGACGGGTCACCTGCCAATGGGGTAATAGCTTATTCCTTTACTTCCTGGTTATAGGGTCAATGCAACGTTTCCTTTTTTAGTACACACTAATAAGGGAAGGGAAGAAATACTCAGCTGATACGTTGATAGCTCTAAGCTCCGAAAGGGAGGTCATCTCAGTCTCACTGTCTTTCGGGAACTACCGGTATCTACTTTATTTGCAGGATATTCAATCCAAGTCACCACTATTTGTTTAGTTTGGGCCCTCTGGTAGCTGGCCAACATGTATTAGTCTTCTGGTGTAATTACATACATTGGCTTATGGTGATATTGTATATATTGTAGGTTATCAGGTCAATCCAGTTCTTTGATTGAGGTGCATAGAGGTGTTTATTTTTCCTCGTGGCCTCCTCCTGCCAGAAAATTCTATATTATACCATATAGTTCAGTGGGCAAGATAACTTTGACGGAGATACAATATTTTTCAAAATAAGTAAAATATATATCTCCTAAAAGTATCTTGCCCACTGAGCTCTGAGCTCCCTCCCAGGGTTTTGCACCCACCCCGCTCACGAGGAATGTCCTAATGGGGGAAAAAGTGAAATAGCGATCTGGCGTCGAGTTTATATGGACATTTGGAGATGACGTCATCAGAGGTAACAGGTCAGGAAACAGGATAAAATGTACCATAGAATTTTCGTACCGGGTTTGTTAACCCTTCCTTGTTAATATTTTGGGAATATAACATATAGTTCAGTGGGCAAGATAACTTTGACGGAGATAATTGTATTTCAAAGTGATGTGAATACTCCGCAGAGGTGTTCTGAACGGAATAACAAATAATCATGCCAAAATAAGTTATTTTCATAAAGTTGATATCCAAATAGTCAGAAAACAGTTTCGTTGTTTAAACAAATTTCCCGTAGTGACTATTATTGGTGCAATCATTGCTGTAATGTTTATGCCCGAATGAAGTCAAATATTTACATTTGTGTGTAGCTCAACCATTATGTTCTCTGAAATGGTACAGTCAATGTGGCTGGAATTTTCGATAGTCTCAGTTCATTGCTACATTCTTCCAATGGGGATAGTGTTTGGATACTAACTTAGCAATGAAATAAGTCCACAATATGTCTTTAATGTGGTGAATGGTGATGAGTGATAATTTTTCCATCCTCAAAGAAATATTATTTCCTCATAAAAAGTATTTTTTCCACAGATGAAGAACTATTCCCTGCATTAGTTAAATGCTCTAGGGTTTCCCAATGTTAAATTTTGCTCTTTTTTTTAGGTTGGTAAAATTTTCTGAAAAAAATGGGCACACAAATTCAGATATGGCAAGAATAATTGGCCAACAGAATTTCCTAGTCAGTGCGGACTGTTGTCCACTTCATAGAATATACATGTATGGCACCTATGCATCTTCTAGTTCTTAATTTGCACCAAGAGTTGAGAGCAGGAATATGTTTTGGTTCCAAACCCAAAGCATATAACCTTTTTATTCACATTTTATATGTCGGGAAAAAAGTTTTAACAGGTAGGAAATAAATGCGGCATGTTTCTTATACAAACATGTGTGGAAGTGAAATCGAACAGACCAGTTACTGGTAAAGATTTCCGATTCATTACTGTAATTTGTAACTATGTTCAAGAATGTGTTAAAAATGTGAAGAATGGTTGTTGCAATCTTAGTCAAAAATAGGTCAAGGATACTCAATTTGGAAATTGTGGACGTAATAAATCATACGAAATCAATTGATCAACAAATGCAATCCGTTCAGGAAATATTGGCTACAGGGAAATTGAATTTAGAACCTGGACTGGACTGGATGCAGCTGGTCCGGAGGAGGAATGCTTCGTTGGTGTGTGCTCATCGCAGGCACATATGCTTTAAAACTGTTTTGGCTTGAGAAACAGGGAAATTGACTTTGCATGTCCTTATCAGGAGATTTGAGGATCGTAGATTGCATGATCAATGTTTCACAAACTCTGGGCTCCCTATGATCAACAATACTATGCCAGGGGGTAGGCTTCATTTAAAATATATTAATTATATATTTGGCTGTCTAGATGAAACAAGAGCATCGCTAGGGCGTGGCAAAATAAGCCTGTGGTAATTTCAACAATGGGCCATAACTCAGGTAAAAATTGGCGGGCGGAACCCAAATTTGAACTTAACCTGTATAAAATTTTGGGTTAGTAAACTCACATACCAAATTTCATTCCATTCAATTCAGACTTACTAAAGTTATCATCCGGAAACGAAAATTAAGTGCAAATTCCAACAAAAAGGGCTGTAACACTGGTGAAAATTGGCGGGCGGAACCCAAATTTGAACTTGACCTGTATTTTGTGCTAAAGTAAACATCCATACCAAATTTCATTCCATTCAATTCAGACTTACTAAAGTTTTCATCCAGAAATTAATAAAGGCAAATTCCAACAGAAAGGGACGTAACTCTGGTGCAAATTGGCGGGTGGAACTCAAATTCGAATTTGACCTGTATTTTGTGCTAGTAAGCCCCCATACCTAATTTCACTCCATTCAGTTCAGACAGACCAATAACATAATACATCCTGTTTTAATAAAACGTGCGAATAAAATGAATACTGTTTAATCCTTTGGCAGGTAGAACAACATTTATGTCGCTGTATGGTTGGTGGGAGCAATGACATTTATGTCGTTTACGGTGGTTCTATGGTAATATGTTACTGTGCAAATAACTTTTCGTCTCCTAAATGGGAACTTTTCATATATATCATGCGGATGGAAATTATTTTTATTATTACATTGATTCATGTTGTATGTATGATTTATTTTTTTAAATATTACTCAGATTATTTGCAAAAATATATTCACACATGGATATGACGTCATATTTGACATACTCACTTGCCAAAGGGCTAAACAAACCATGCGAACCTGACCAATTCAGGGTCACTGGCGGGTCTAGACATTGTCCGATCTATTACTTACATTTTTAAGAATGATAATGTGATCTGCGGACTTTAAATACTGTAACTGGTGGGTGACTAGAATTCTTGGCTTATTCTTCAAATATCCCTGAATACACCTAAAATACAACGAACAAATGATTAAATATTATTATTGAAGACTTCTGAAAGCCATGGTTGTAGAATTTAATTGTTTAATTTTCAACCTGAAATTATAGAATATGTACAGCAATACAACAAAGATAAGTGCAGGCCATTTGCATGATACACATGAATCACCATACACAGTTAAGTCAAGGCCATTTGCTTGAGACATATAGAATTCCACATCTAACAAAAACATGAAGCGACATTCATCACCGCTAGTGATGAATTCATGCACAGGCAGATCCCATATCAGCTACAAATACAGCATAGAATAGTGTTAAGTTCAGGTGAACGATCACATGAGAAGTCCCAGTAATTGTAGCGCTCTTGAGATTATATATCTCACATGATTATGAATCAGTCACATATAATTTGAGATGCACATCTGAGTGACAACAGAGAACAGAAATGGCTGTGAACAATTGCATATCCTGAGTGACCAACAGAAAACAAATGTATTGTCATATTTCATTGCAGTGTAACCAATATACAGACAAAGTAAAACACTATCACGTTATGTCCAGTGTATTAGAAATGTAACTTACTAGTAAGCATTGGCGGGCAGAATACAACTCCATTTGTCAGTTTCTGATGAGATAATGGCATGTGTACAATTAATATAGGAGATGTGTTTGAGACAAAGAATTTTGTGGTGGGAATCAGCCGAGAGAAATCATTATGGTCACAGCCAATGACACTCATATAAAAATGTCCATCGCTTACGCGTCTAGTAGATTCGACACAGCAGATGAAGTACCTTCTATCACAGAATGATATAATCATCAAACTGCTCTTGGGACAGCATTAACCCTTTGTTGGTTTAAACGTCGTATTTGCTCGCTGTGACAAGCGATTGATACACCATTAATTTTCTGGCCGTTTAGAGCTATTTCACTGTAACACATATTATAATTAGCTATAGGTTATCGGCCGCAATAAGTAGAACACTGCCCGCATCATAAATAACAAAAAGTCGGCCAATAAGTAGAAAACGCATCCAATAAGTAGAAAACGCATCCAATAAGTAGAAAACGCGACCAATAAGTCAAGGTAACGTAAATGACGTCATACGTAATTAGCTCGATCGGCAAAGAATATTGGGGTCGACGGAAGATTGATTGCAGTTGATTTCGGATGAATTATGGACAGTCACTGTTTTTGGGAGTAAATATACATGTACGTGGATGAACTACATGTATCCGTATCAATATCATTGCCAGTGGAAACTGACAGTACTGTGAAATCGCTGCAAGTTCTTCACAAAGTTCACAAGAATAAAAATTGCTGGAATAATTGTTAATTTAATAAAACACACAATGGTATATCTATGTTAATATATTCATCCTGTGAACAATTATTGCCATTGTTGCTAATTAATAAAATACTTATTAATTGGTTGTTTCCACATTGACCAAGTTATGAGGCCTCGGTCTGTCGTATTAGCCTTTGGCCTGCAGCCTCAGGCCAATACGACAGACCTCGGCCTCATAACTCGGCCAATATGGAAACAACCAATTAATAACATATATTATAAATATTCATGTATATGTACAGCTAGAACAAATATTGTTTACACCAAACTCCTTTGGATTCATTTGTAGAGATGTGTCAAAAGGATAAAAGTTGAAGAACTGATCGTCTGCTGGCATTGGTTTTTAATGGATGACTGAGAATTACAAACTATTTAGACACTAATATGATTAGCTATGCAAATTTCTAAAATAACTTTAGAATTTGGTGAATATATGCCCAATTAACTTGAATATCCAAAAAAAAAAACCTACTTTTCATACATATGTCGACCGACTGCCGCATCAACAGCGCTTAGAGGGTCATCGAGAATATATATATCAGCATCCATATAGAGCGCTCTGGCTAATCCGATTCTCGCTTTCTGTCCACCACTTAAACTCACACCTCGGTCACCGATTAGTGTGCCGTCTCCATACGGCATGATCTCTATATCCTAAAATCATAATGAAATAGTGGTCCAGTCTTGGGAATACACATTCAAAATTCAAAATGAACTCTTTAAGGGTCATAATTCCATCCAAAATAGTTGGATTTGGCTGGTTTGAAACTCGATTAAGACACTGTTAAGTCTGATCTGCCAAATATCAAATAAATCAGCTATGTTATTGAAGCCAGTAAATTATGGTGATTAACCCTTTCGTGAGTGAGTACATCATATTTGACGGCTCATCGATTTTCACCTCTTTTTCAGATAGTTGGACAGACATACAAAGTCAATCCAGTATACCTCCCAATTGTCCTCGAAAAGTTCCCAGGGCTATAATTAGAAATATGGATAGATGAAGATGTAAGGGCTAATAGCCACTGGAAAAGAGATTCTAAACATTACTCGGAAAATATTCCATAAAATTATTAATTTCTAGACTTCTTGGGGAAAAAATAGAATGCAACCATTTCCCCCAAAAGGACTTCATTAAGTCTTCCTTATATAATTGCCTGAAAATACAGGTATTTATTATTAGAGGCCTAAGGCCAATATAAATACAATATTTACCTTGATCTTGTAGGCCAGTGCATTCTCTTATCTGTGAGTCTCTCATAGGGCACCACGCAAAAATAAGAGAATGCATTGGCCTAGCAATATTTACCTTCATCTTGTAAGCCAGTGCATTCTCTTATATATGCGAGGCTCCCTATGGGAGACTCACATATATAAGAGAATGCACTGGCACAGGGACTTTAATGCTGCACCAGTGCAGCTCCCATCATGAAAGGGTTAATGGGACTATTTTGATAAAATTGGACAATCTAAATCAACTTGTATTATATTTGATATTACACATTATCGGTACAGTGAAGTGCGATGGGCTGCAGTATCACGCCGAGTTGACGATGTCAGATCGCCGTATCAAACGAGCTGCCGCAGGCAGCGAGTTTGATGCGGCGATCTGACATCGTCAACGAGACGTGATACTGCAGACCATATCACTTCACTGTACCGATAAAGCATTTATTATATGACACATTTTTGGTTCATCCCATATGTCACAAAGGGCAAAACTACTTCGTTACACCATCCCATGTCATTACCCGGGCAAAAGTACTCCAATGAACATTCCCAGTCATCACCCGAAACTCCCAATTCCCAACTTCCGGTGACCTAATTTCACGGGATACTGATACGGAATTCAAAGGATACTGATACGGAATTCATAGAATACCGATACGGCTCACGATCAGACAAGCGTTTTCCGACTGCTCGGAATTTATCGCCAAACAATAGTGGTATTTGTAAGGGATTAGTGGTAGTCATATAATAAATAGAGGATCTCACATGAGTTTCTATTTTATACGGAATTTATCAACCGAGTTCACTAAATTCGATTTGAGCCGAGGTTTACCGAGGCTCAAATAGAATTTAGAGGACGAGGTTGATAAATTACGTATAAAATAGGACGAGTGTGAGATACCTTTTATCACATGATCAAATAAACCCGAAGCAACGCGAAATATTCATCGAAAACAACAATCATAAACTACAGCGATCGCAAGTTATTTGAAGAACGCCGTGACGTCATCGCACGCGCTGATATTAAACGTGTCTATTACCGATAATTATGAAACTGCTTTTATGGCCAAATTATGTGATAAAATAGGATACTGTTTCAATATCGAGACTGTCCATGCACATTTATGTTAGAAAGAATAAAATATAAATAATAAATTTGCCCTCCCGCCCCATTTTTCTGAAAAAGTTGGATGTAAATCTAGAAATTTATTTATATTGGCCAAAGACTAGACCAATCATATAATAAAACTATTTCATTTAGTTTCAACTTTGAAATATTTGAGTGACATTGCTGAACCTGTCCTGAAATCAGTTCATGACTTCAGGTCTCCACTCAGGGAACCAAAGCACAGGTGTTCATGACCCAATTCCTTGACACCTGTCAATCACAGGGTAAACATGAAAAAGTCCATGCTGATGACATCACACCAGGTGGCTCACAGCACACATGTTTGACCTGATTCCCTGACACCTGTCAATCACAGGGCTAGCATAAAAAAGTCCATGCTGATGACATCACACCAGATGGTTGAAACATATGGCTTAAAGCAAACTAATTTCACATGATAAGTAATCAAACAGCTGGCTGAAACCAACATGATGATGTCATCACACATGTGCTTCATACTGAGACACCTGGTTGGCATCTGTCAATCAACTGAAACTTACACCACACCAGGTGTTCTGTTTCTGGACATTTGCAGCCAAACATGAAAGTTATCAGGGGTCCATGTTTCTCAAAGTGAAAATTCTACAGAAAAATTAATTTGATCCCAATCCTTGAAAAAAATACAAATGACCACCTAATAGAGTTTCTACTAAGGGCATCTCATAGTCTGTTTCCACTGTGATTACCCTCTGGTGTTGGATGGTCCTACTGATGGGGTTAATCCGTTAATCCGAGGGTTGGATAGTCCGAGGGTTCGATATTCAGAGGGTTCACTAGTCCGAGTGTTCATAGGTTCGATAGTCCCAACGGTTCATTAGTTTGAGGGCTCAATAGTCAGATATATACCGGGAACAAGTCTCACTGAGAAGCACCCCCTCTTTGGATATTTTTTTGCCACATGAAGGATTTACAATTCAACATGGATCTGTCGATCTGGGAATGCAATGGGGAGACGTAGACTCAAATGGTGAAGAATAAAAACCAGGACCAGCACCTGATATGTGACAACAATGGCACAAGAACGCCTGTGGTGTTTATTGAAACATTGTCACTCATTTCATTTTGGTCATTACCGTTAAATAAATAAAACTGAGTGTAAAGCTTGAAATTAATGTCCTGAGTATTTATTTTTCTATAATACATGCACAAACTTGAAATCTGTTTTCACTGTTTTCACTGTTTTCTATAACTCTGATATATTGTCAGCTGTTGAATTTTTTTTAGCAAAGTTACCCCCAAATCCCCTGTTTGCCATGTCACTGCTAATGGACCTTGGACTATTGAACCCTCGAACTAATGTACTGTCCTCCTACTGATTTATGTCTGATGTTGGTAGAACAAACTAGACTATTACTTTCTTATAGACTGTTCCAATGTATACTTTTATGTCCGAATGGGAGAATCCATTCAGAACAGGGTTAAGAAAAAAATATTTCCTCAAATTTGTAATTTTTTCTGGTCTTTGGTAAACCAAAGTGTTAAAAATAGAGCCATTACATTATTTGCAGGAATTATTAAAGAAAACTATTTGAAAATAATTTTGACAATGGTTGCTTTGGTCGGCCGGTTAAATTCATTTTGAGTTATTTTGAAGTTATAATCCTGACATCAAAATAATTGTCAAATTCTAAGTTGAAAAGGGGCATAACTATGTCAGAAATGGTCAGACTGGACCCAAATTTTAAACTAACATGTATTTTCATAGGATAAATTCACAAACTAAATTTGAAGTTTTCGGATAACAATAACTTATATCACATCCAGACAGCAAAATAGTCAGCAAATTATAATTTAAACAGGGGCATGACTCAGACAGGGATCATTGTACCGGACCCAAATTTGAACTTAAATATTCTCATATGAAGACCACATGCCAAGTTTCATAAAATTCATTCAAATATTATTCAAGTTATCATTCGGACACCCGACGGTTTGGACAGACAGATAGATGGATGGACACTGCTCACTTCCATAGTATAGTAAAACAATAATTAATAGTCTTACCCTCAACAGTGAACAAACTTTGACGATCTTGTCATATTTCGTCTGGTCGAAAAGATTTCCAAACACAATGTTTTGTCGCACAGAAGCAGAAAAGACCCACGGCTGCTGGGCAATATAAGCGACCTTGCCCTGGACGGATATGGAGCCCTCACGGCACGGCAGCTCCCCGAGAATCGTCATCAGCAGGGAAGACTGAAAACAAAAAATATATAAGGCTAGAGGTGTTGAGCACTATGTTGATATTAACTGTCTAATAAACTATATAGAGGTGATAATCAATTCATATTATTCTAAAAGGATTATGAGCTATTTTACAGTATTCAAGCGATATTATGTAGTTATTTGACTTTCAAATTACACCATACACCTATAACAGCGCAAAAAAAACATAAATACTATATATAAAATATAAAAGGCCGCTCGGCCACAGTGTCCCCCGAACCGGTGGCTTCATTTGGAGCGGAGGCTTTGTAGAAGTATACTATATGGATAAGACACTTGTGCATTGTCTCATTACTGACATGCATACAAATAACAAAATCTTAAAAAAACTCTTAAAGTCAAAATATAACCTCAAATTGGCACAAAATGAAGAAAATTACAAGAAAAATTGAATTTTCTATGTCGAAAAGCCCATAACTCTGAGAAAAATCATCGGATCAAACTCAAATTCGAACTTGACCTGTATCTTGATATGACTGATCCACATAAAAACGGTATTTGCAATTAAAGGATCCGAACTTGATATATCATCCGGAAACCGAAAAAGTGAGAAATTTTCTATGTAAAACAAGTCGAAATAGGGCCACAACTCTCGCAAAAATGGACGGAGCATACCCATATTTGAACTTGACCTGTACATAGGGCTGATAAACTCACCTATGAAATTTGCTTTTGATCTAATAACCGAAACTAAAGTTATCATCCGGAAACCATTTCCGGACGGACGGACAGAGACGGTCTGAACGACACACGGACGGACACCGGCTATTTTAATAGTCCCCCGAAATATATTTTTCGGGGGACAATTAGCCACAAAAAACAATGCCATTAAAAAAAGCATGCTCGGTAATACGAAAAAGAGGGACAACTCCACACTAAAAAGTTGGACAGACCTCATAATCGCAGGTGTACAGGTTAAATATCTGTGCCAAGTTTTAAAAAAATGGACCGAAAAATGTAGGAATAAAAGCTCAAACAAAATTGTGTCCACAGATGGACGGACGGACGTCTAGATGGCTCGACGGACAGAGACACAGTAGGATATTGTGATGTACACCCATTTGGAATCTCGATTATGCAATGTGTCATCTGCCAATTTGGGGAAAAAGAAAAAAAATTAACCTATGTGAAGAAGTTTCTATAGAAATTTGAAACTTTCCAGAGACAAAGGGGCCTAAGCAGAATGAGGTCCCCAGAGTGTGAATATAGTTATGCTAGCCTGCTATGTGGGATAGCGTTACTAAATTCACCCTCTGGGGACCTCATTTTGCAAATGCCAGACACATTAAACTCAGACTTGGACAGCAATAATTATTATGTTATTTATTAATAACAAAATAATATTCTTTGGTGTATATATAGATGTTGTTAATATATCACATTTGGTTTTCACCATTGTTTTTAGCGTAACAATATTAAACTATATTTAGTTTAACGTTGTTGTTATCTGGAACCCGGAATACATTTTTAAAGACAATGGCAAAGAGTAACCTAATTTTCGTATTCACAAATCGCTATATGGACTATCGACAATGTATCATGTGCTAGTATAAAAACAAGAGATGGACTGTCGTCTGGTGCATACCCCCTTGTGGCATACCGCCTAGTGTGGGCATATCTATAACTTATGACTGCTATACTCAAGACAGATGGACCCAAAAATCAGCATTTTCATATAAACAAAGATGAATAACTATAGAACAAATACCAAAACAAAACAGTTGAATGTGCCATTAAATGTCCTCATAGTGGTGAACATCCATAAATTTCATTGAGATCCGAGCATTACTGTTCAAGTTATGACCTGAACAGACATCAGAAGGACCAAACAGCCAACATTTCCAGATAAACAAAGATGAATAACTCTAGAATGGAAAAGCGGAACAGAACATTGGAACCCTCTATTGAATGTCATCATAGTAGTTAACATCCATACAAAATTTCATTGAGATCCCAGCACAACTGTTGAAGTTACGACATGAACAGACACCAGACAAACCTAAAAGCCAACATTTCCAGATAAACAAAGATGTATAACTCTAGAATGGAAAATCCGAACAAAACGATGGAACCCTCTTTTTAATGTCCTCATATTAGTAAACATCCATACCAAATTTCATTGAGATCCCAGCACAACTGTTGAAGTTACGACATGAACAGACACCAGACAGACCAAAAAGCCAACATTTCCAGATAAACAAAGATGAATAACTCTAGAATGGAAAATCGGAACAAAACGACGTAACCATCTATTGAATTCCCCCATAGTAGTGAACATCCATACAAAATTTCATTGAGATTCGAGCACTACTGTTCAAGTTATGACATGAACAGACACAAGGCGGACCAAAAATCAAACATTTCCAGATAAACAAAGATGAATAACTCTAGAATGGAAAATCCGAACAAAACGATGGGACCCTTTATTCAGGGTTTCCGCTAGGGGGTAGGGGAATGGGGCCGGAAAAATCCAGGTAAAAGTAGCCTGTTTTAGCACTGGTTGAACTACTTTCATTATATCGGCCAATAGAATCGTGTGAGAGTAGAAATGGCAGAATGTTTTGTTCCATTTCTGCCCAAGTGCCAGGCTATCAAACCTTATACATGTACCTGTAACTTTAAAACTAGTAAATTTATTAGATATAAATTAATTTACGAAGTACAGAACACCAGTAATTTGGATCCCGAGTTAAACGTGCTCGTTAATGTTAAAAGACTCAATGTGGAAGACCCAGCAGATATTTCGGATGCATAACGTAATTGGAATATATTTTAGCAGCTGCAGTGTAAATATAGAAGGCTGATTACATATCTGGCTGATGAGTATTCTTTGTGGGCAGTGGTAAGATGCCTTGATGCCCGGTGCGGCTACTCCCACATTTCTCTCTCGCTCTATTACAAAGTGAACAGTATATTTTGCGGTATAAAACATGACAGGTACGATTAAAATACTGCTCTTTTGCATGTACTAACCGCAACGTAACTAACCAGCCTCAAAGGCATAGCTTCTAGCAATGTCAGTTCCGATAACTTCCTGTTTCAATTTTCTGTATAACAACGCTTTTAGAGTGTGTACACTCACAAGATATAAAATAAATTCACTTTTTAAAATTCCAACAAAATTCAGAAATTTTAAACATCTTTATACCTTTATAGACATGCAGTATGTGGTATGGGGTATGGCAGGATGGGAAAACTTGGCGAGGGGAACGGGGCCGTCAAGGGGACCCACTGCCGGTATAGCGGAAACCCTGCTTTATTTAATGTTCTCATAGTTGTGAACATCCATACCGAATTTCATTGAGATGCCAGCACAACTTTTGAAGTTACGACATGAACAGACACCAGACAGATCAAAAAGCCAACATTTCCAGATAAACAAAGATGAATAACTCTAGAATGGAAAATCCGAACGAAATGATGGAACCCTCTATTTAATGTCCTCATAGTAGTGAACATCCATACCTAATTTCATTAGGATCTGAGCACTACTGTTCAAGCTATGACATGGAACAGACATCGGATGGACGTACGCACGCACGCACACACGCACGCACAGACAGGTGCAAAACAGTATACCCCTCTTTTTAAAAAAAAGGGGGTATAAAAACTAAACTGGAACAGCTGTAAAGTACCTTTCCCGCACCAACGGGTCCAATCACAGCTACGAGCTTGCCAGCGGAAACACTCAGCGACACATTCTTCAAAGTGTCCTGTTCAACATCCTGCAAGAAATACAAAATTTATATGGTTTACAGTAATGCTCTAAATAAACGACTCCTTAACCGCAGCAGAATTATGGGTAACTTTTCAGGATTTAGTCGGAAATATGGCTTGTTGCCATTCATCGTAAAGCTTTCCGATGAATTCAACAAGCCATATTTCCGACTAAATCCTGAAAAGTTACACATAATTCTGCTGTGGTTAAGGTGTCGATTATTTAGGGCATTACTGTAGCTTGATAAATTTATTTTGCAATACCTTTAATGGATGTCTTTTATTTGTTCAACAGTTTTATGGAATTTTTGTTTTAATCCTACCCATCACCCATCTGAATTCAGTAATATTACTTTAACCCTTTCATGACGGGAGCTGTGCTGGTGCAGCATTAAAGATCCTGTGACAATGCATTCTCCTATATATGTGAGCTTCACATATATTATTATTAAAGAGAATATTGTAAATATTGTTAGGCCAATGTACTCTCTTATTTTTGCGAGGCTCCCTGTGGGAGACTCGCATATATAAGAGAATGCATTGACACAGGGTTTTCGCAAAATTTCAGGAAGCTCTAGTCATGGAAGTGTTAACTCCTGAATCATTCTATCATTCGGTTCTAAATTAAAAGTATACACTGCAACGGTATATTCTTCATTGGCTGGAAGGTTCAGATAAAAAGTTTGACAACAGGCAAATATGGTTTGTTGTACTTATTAGCTGAATATTTCTCCATTGTTAACTCTTTCTATATTAAATACTCATTGATGAGTGGTTCAATTAAGAAATGTTCGCCATAGGTCGTTTGTTGAATGTATTAGCTGAACATTTACCACCTATGATAATGAATCATTCTGCTCTTGTTTTATCTGTTTTTCTCTCTGTCGTCTTCTTTTATCACATGAACACCCCTCCAGATGAATAATAGACTGTTCCAATGTATAATTGTATAACTGAATGGGAGAATCCATTTGGTATAGAAATGGTTAATATGTATAGAGCATATCACTCCTCTGGGCCTCGGTGTACTCTTATGTAGATCATGGTCTTTGATTTATAAGACCCCATGTGTGGGTTGAGGGGTTGCCAATCATCCAATAACAGTTGATTCCACTACACAAGGCACCATTTCTTGCCCATCAGAAACCTTCGTCGGAAGTGAGAGCATTCTGATGAATGGCAACAAGCCATATTTCCCACTAAATCCTGAAAAATTACCCATAATTCTGCTGTGGTTAAGGATTTGATTATTTAGGGAATTACTGTATATTTAACTATAATACTTGCAATTCTATCTGAAATTTATTAACCATTTAGAGTGCATTAAATTCAAATTTAGTAGACGAGGTTAATGCATTTTTATATAGAATTGCGACAAATTTGAAACCCATTTGATCACATTTTAGAAAGGAACAAGAGCATCGCTAGGGCGTGGAAAAATACGCCCTTTAGCCATTTCGAATTGTACTATCGCAAAATAAGATACTTTGAGCTTACATTTGAAGAAAACCTGATATACCCCTAATTTCAATGCCAAAATGTGGTCAAATTCTAAGTCGAAAAATGGCCATAACTCATGTAAAAATAATTAGACAGAACCTATATTCAAACCTGTAGTTTTAGCTGGTATATACACATACCAGCTTTAGTTCAGCTCAAATAATCAAAACTGGAGTTATCGGTCGGAAACCAAAATGTTATGAAATTGGTCAAATTCTAAGTTCAAAAAGGGCCGTAACTCATGTAAAAATAACTGGATGGAACCCATATTCCAACTTGGCCTGTATCTTTAGCTGGGAAATACACATACCAACTTTGGTTCAGATCAAATAATCCAAACTGGAGTTATCGGTCGGAAACAAAAAATGTTAACAGACGGTCAAATTCTAAGTCGAAAAAGGGCCGTAACTCATGTAAAAATAATTGGACTGAATCCATATTCGAACTTGGCCTGTATCTTTAGCTGGGAAATACACATACCAACTTTGGTTCAGATCAAATAATCCGAACTGGAGTTATCGGTCGGAAACCAAAAATGTTAACAGACAGTCAATTCCAAGTCGAAAAAGGGCCGTAACTCATGTAAAAATAATTGGACGGAACCCATATTCGAACTTGGCCTGTATCTTTAGCTGGGAAATACACATACCAACTTTGGTTCAGATCAAATAATGCAAACTGGAGTTATCGATCGGAAACAAAAAATGTTAACGGACGGACGGACGGACGGCTCGACGGACGGACAGCTGGACGAACAGACTGATAACATAATACAACCTTTTTTCAAAAAGGGCGTATAAAAACGCTGGGGTTTAAACAAATTAATTTTTATTTCCGTATCACAATCAAAGAGGAAGTAAGACACCTTCAAGAACATTTTAAATGCGTCTTTTCATGTTGAGAAAATTTTTCAACCACCCTTATCACCCATGTTTATCTCACAGTCAACTCCAAATAACCCAACACAAATTGAATATCATAACTATATTTTAAATGATATTGAAGTTCCTGCATTGACATTGCGCTAAGCTCTTACGTCACTGCGCATAACGATAATACACATGTGTCTTACTAAAAAAAAAGAAGAGGTTAATTATGTGATAAAATTTATTCTCCTTACCTCGTCCCACTTGGCAGTGATATCATTGATCTGTATTGAACATTTCCCTCCGCTCGGCCTCAATGTGGTCTTAGGACGGTCACAATCCTTTATTTCTTCCAATAAGAGAAATCTCTGCAATACATATAATTTATTACTGATGTGCCATTAAAGATTTCTTTGCCATGCATTGCTATTGAAGTAAATTCTAATAACAACCTGCTAATTTTAGAATAAGAAGCTATAAAATTAAAGCCATTTTGTATATTTATTTCATAATTTCAAGGAATTTGAGGAAATTAAAAATAGAAATATTTAGCCTTTTATTCGGACCAAAACGATGAGAATCATACTGATGATTCCATCGATAAGGAGAGATAACTCAACATAAGCGATGACACGCTTGTTGTTAGATCCTCTTCACCCTAAACCCTTCCATGAGTGGAGCTTCCTGAAATTTTGCGAAAACCATGTGCTAATGCATTCTCTAATATATGTGAGTCACCCATAGGGCACCTCATATATATATATTTATAAGAGAATACATTGGCCTACAATATTTACATTGACCTTGTAAGCAATGCATTATATTATATATGCAAGGGTCCCTATGGGATACTGAGACTCGCATATATAAGGGAATGCACTGGCACAGGATCTTTAATGCTGCACCTGCACAGCTCCAGTCATGAAAGGGTTAATTAACTATTCTTAAATCATGTCATAAATTATTTCTATATATGTTTTTCTTTTATGGTATAAAAACTATTTTTTAAACAAGCAAGAGGTATTAAATTAAGATATTCTACATACATGATGGTGTACCGTTATGCCCTAAATAATCGACTCCTTAACCACAGCAGAATTGTGGGTAACTTTTCAGGATTTAGTCGGAAATATGGCTTGTTGCCATTCATAGGAAAGCTCTCAGTGAGAATTACCCATAATTCTGCTGCAGTTAAGGAGTTAATTATTTAGGGCATTACGGTATGTTGTCTATCTCTCTTTATTACATGATCCTACCCTTATTCCATTCAATAAACACATTATATAAATTGTGATATCAATGATATTAAGCATTCGTTTAATAACAGGAAATAGTGCCAGGTGACCTTTGACTTCCGGTTTGGCATCTGTTTACATTCCGTACGCTACGTCTCAAATTACTATGGCTTCCAACATTTTTCCAACAAACTATAATAAATGACAAGTTTGAAAAGTTATTTCATTAAATATATGCCATTATATATGTCAAAGAGTCTTTATTTATCTGGGACTATTTCTTTATGCGGGCAAACAATGCAAAGTTATGTAAAATGTCATTGCATGCCTTATAGAAGCCAATGTTAGTTTGGCGTCCCATTTGTCGATATAAATGTTTTGTCGAGGTTTTGGATCATGTAATAACTAGAATCTACAACTCGTCTCCCGTTAATAGCGGAATTTACAAAACTCATCCAGTAAATTAGGTCTGTTTCCTCGCCAACGGCTTTGTCCAGACTAAATTTACTCATTTTATAAATTCTGCTATAAACTGGGGACTCGTTGTAGATCCTCTATTTATCCAAATAAATCAAATATCAGTCAATTGTGAGCAGGTATAAAGCAGATATGATAGCACTACATGGTGAAGGAGAATGTTGATTAAGCTAGGACAAAGGAATCTAAACTCAAGCCTGCATGAATATAGTGTGTCTGACATTTGCAGAATGAGGTCCCCAAAGGGAGAATATAGTGATGCTACCCCTCATACTGCTTATGCTTCATGTTCTGGGAAGTATCTGTTGTCTCAAATTAACATTATTTTTAGTTACTTTCTCCCTTCTGTTCAGTTTCTATATCCTCTAATTTGCAGAAAATGAAATTCATAATCGAGGTGACTGATGTGAGAACTTCAATCTGATCCTAGATCTTCCACAGCAGTTGAGGCCTAAGCAGAATGAGGTGATAGCAGTGCAGAATACCATCACTAATTTCACCTCTGGGAACCTCATCCTGCAAATGTCAGACACACTATATCCAGACTTGTCTAAGCTATGTCTATAATCTAAAGTAAGGGAGCGTGTGCTATAACGGAAACAACATATATCGGCTATAACATCAAATGATAATTTTTGTTTTATGCCTAATAATGAATATTATTATCCATCTTAACTAAAACTATTTCTGATTGGGCAAAAGCAGTCACATGATAATCTGGAAAAAAGCATAATGGACTCCCAAAAGTCATATTGGACAACGTGGACTTGTACTGTACACAACATTGTATAATAACTTTATATCACATGAAACCCCTATAACACCATTGAAAAATCCATTAGATATTTTCCTATCTCCCACTAGTGTGTAACCGCCATGTGCTTCCTGGGATACTTGGCATCGTGCCAAGTAAATTATCGCGTGGATTAATACTATTTAGAAAAGCCGCACTTGACACCAATACGAGACATTGCAAAATGATTGCTTTGTTCATTAAAGTGCAATTATTGTCCAACTTCAGGTGACCACTGATTCTGGGTGCGCCTTTCTCATGCTGTGCTTAAACAGACTCAGAGCCGTCGAATCGTTATGTAAACAGTGGAATATCGAGAAAAGTCCAATATACAGATACCAAAGTTGAATCAAAACTTGACGGTAAATATTGGAACAGGCCAAAGCATTGAAAAATATTCTGAAAAATAATTTTCAGACAAAATATTTTAACTTACTACATTAATAGCAATGTTTGTTGACAAAACACTAACAGTTTTGTTTACATAACAATGTCCTCAATACGGGAAATGTTGTTATTAGAGAAATATCAATAACGAATATAAGAATAAAGTTTATCTATTCTCAAAGTTCTTCTTAGTGGTGATGTTTTTGCAGACTTCATATTTTTGGCACATTTACCCACTGTGAGTGCCTTGGGTCCCTTTAATTAGATCCACAAATTGTGTCAGGAGGGTCACACTGGATTTTCCTCGGCTTGTGGGTTATCCCCAAAAATCACGATTGTCAGGCACCAATCATGTGTTAAGAGAGTATCCATCTGGTGTGGAGTCAATATATCTTGTCAGTATGATAACCCTGATATGCACATAATCATTAATTTTAGCTGGTGTTCATCCTCATTATAGATGGAAAACAGTCCCATATAGTATACATAAGGATCATTAATATTAGAAATGTAGGCTATAATATTCATTGTTGAATGGAACGGAAGATCATCCAATGATAATTAACCCTTTCTATACTAAAGCATCATTGAAGAGTAGTTATCACATAGGAAATGTTCAGATAATAAGTTCAACTTATTAACTGAACATTTCCCACCAATGAATAGGATTCCTTCAGTACTTTTATTATAAGCTGTCTGCTTAAATTACCTGTACATCCCTGCAAAACAATAATAGATCATTCTGATGTATACATTTTAGCTTGGTGGGAGAATCCATTTAGTATAGAAAGGGATAAACAACAGCAATATTCATCCGATTCAGATATCCATAAAAACTAGCAGCGCAAAACAAACTGTAAGCACAGATGCACATAAGAAATAGAGCACACGTGGAACATCGTTCTTACATTGGAAAGTTTTCGACCTTTAAATTATTTTCATTTCGGCACACCATGGCAGAATACGGACTTTCACCGAGGCAACCGTTTATGAAATTTGATACCAAAAAAGCATTTTCTTTGCTTTTGGGCACTCAATTCCTGATTAAAAAAACCTTGAAAAATTATTTTAGTTCTCTGCTCAAATGAGAAATTTCGAAAATTTCACATTTATATTTATTCACATGAAGATGGCATATTCACATCTGCCCAAATTTGGGTGCAATTCCATATTTTTGGGCAAACCCTATTCCGGTTTCGCCCGCTTGAATTTTGGGGCCTGATGGGCAATTATTTAAATGTCACTATTGCGCATTTATTTCAGTGTTTGCAGACTGTCAAGGTGAGCTCAGAAATTTGCAATTGACTCTACAAAAATTAAGAACTTGGGGGTTTCAGCACAACAGATAAATGAACGTATTAAGTAAAAGCTAAAAGATTGTTTATCTCTTCCTGGCCACAATTATAACTACATATTATTTTAAAAGCCTATATAATTTTTGAGTAACCAATTATGTTTTTTATAGTACCTTGATAAACAGTTTTAATAAAAATATATGCCATAAAATATGATTAAAATACTGTAAGTCAGCACCATTTGAAACACCTGTGTCTCAGAAGATGCCCATAGAGAAATAGAAAACAGCAGAAATCATAGAATGATTTCCACCATTATGGCTCCCAGAATGCAGAATAATTCAAAATGTATTTTCAATGGAAGGGGAATAACAGATATAGAGTTATACCTCTTCCATTGAAAATAATTAAACTTGAGCACAGAACACAAGTTGATATCTCAACAAAAACAACATGCTCACAGTTTATTACACCGATTAAGTTGATAATACAATGTTTTGGAGCTTCCTCTTTCAAATGGTATATAACATAGCATATATTTTATATAAAATTATCTGGGGGTTTGAAAATTAAATGTGACATTAATAAAACCCAATATCAAGACTAAAAATACCTTTTCTGTGAATGAAACAAGGCAAAACAGGATATGTTATTTGACTATAAAGGCATTATAAAGTGGTTCACTCCTGCAAAATATCCGAATCTAAATAGCATTTTGCCTTAACGGAGATCGTCAACAAGACAGAGTTCTCCCTCTTGCTACATTCCGATTGCACCTGAGATTTTAGCTCTAAAAAGAGCCTGTAAAACTGTCCCGAAAGGCTGTAGGCCCTATGTATTATACCAGAAAAAAATTAAATAAAATCAATATTAATTGATAGAAGCATTTCTGGACAAGTGTGTTTGATTCATATTGATTATTTTATACCCTGGAAACTATTTAAAATTTGTTAGGAAGAGATAGACCATCTTTAAGTAAAGTAATGTCCTAAATAAACGACCCCTAACCCACAGCAGAATTATGCAAAAAAAATCAGGATTTAGTCGGAAATATGGCTTGTTGCCATTCATCGCAAAGCTCTCGGTGAGAGCTTACTGATTAGTGGCAACAAGCCATATTTCTGACTAAATCCTGAAAATTTCCCCATAATTCTGATGTGGTTAAAGGGTCATATACTTCGGGCATTACTGTATTCTAAGGAGAAAGATTCTTTCAGTTTAAGTTCAGACTACTGTTGGACTTACCAGCAGCCTTTTGAATGAAACGTAGCAACCACTCATCGGTGCAACTACCCAGTACATACGGCCAAGAATGTTGATGGCAACCAGATAGAGAAATGGGAAGGCGACGTATACATTGTAAGAAGATAGTGGGATGCCCATCAAGGCGAAAGTAACGAAAGTGCTATAGAACAAGGCCTGGGGCCCAATGTCCCACATAGCAGCAAGAATAGCCTCACATATCCTCGTGTACCACTGAACTCTACATTCTGCCCTGAAAAATTAAATTTATGAAGTTGCTGAGTTTTGTGACAGTTTATATTCCAATGAAAAAAAATAAAAAAAATAATCTCGAGTTCTTCAACACCTTCCATCTTGTTAAACCAAATTAGTTGTAAATTATAAAAAACATTTTGGTTTAATGGATGTTTCCACAGCTGTCAATCAAATAATTAATAGCAGATATTTTATACCGATCAGCGACTGAATCGGTCGCTGGCTGCATTGACAATTTTCTGAATCATTAGTTTTGATATTCGCACATTTCAGTTTTAAAGTGGCTGTATTCCTTTAACAACTTTTTTGTTGCCATCATACAGTACTGAAAATTTGATTTGCACAATGAGATAGGAAATTGATACAAAATTATAATACAGTTTTTCATTTTCCGTGACACTTGTCATATTTTTCACAATTAATGTATGTTATATGGGTGTATTAATATAGCATAATATTATATATTATAGTATTATAATGACAGGCACTGTAATTCTAATTAATCTATTTCTGCAGACGGCTTGTCTTCTAGTAACTGTAAGCTCCCCCCACTAATGAGTGTACAGTAATGCTCTAATTAATCAACCTCTTTACCACAGCAGAATTATGGGTAACTTTTCAGGGTTTAGTCGGAAATATGGCTTGTTGCCATTCATTGGAAAGCTCTCGACGAGAGCTTTCCAATGAATGGCAAAACGCCATATTTCCGACTAAATCCTGAAAAGTTACCCATAATTCTGCTGTGGTTATATATAAAGAGGTCGATTAATTAGAGCATTACTGTATGTGGAAACCTCAATTACTTGCATCATGCTTTGTTGTTATGCTGGGACAAAATTGTTTCCTCTCTTCTTTTTGATTTATTTGTCTGGACTCGTACACATTTTTAAAAGTGAAATTCAAGTACAATTCAAGTATTTAAGATTATGTATCCAGTACATTCTCAGTCATATTAATAGGTTTTATATATTATTTATATCTATCAAGTTTTTGTATCTATGATACTCAACAAAAAAAAAAAACCAGGTAAACACTCAAATAGTCTCAAGGAACAGATTGTCAATAATAACAAGAATTAACTTTATGTTAGCAGCAATCATCAACGAGAAAAGGAATGTGAAATTTGAACAGTTCATAAACAGCTAGCTGTTTTTGTGTATGGTTTGATAGGTGTGAAATGGAAATCAAAGGGAAGTTGAATCTGATTGATCATTGCTACCTGGCACTTGCATCCAGTGTTATAAAAATAATGCCAGGGACTTCCAGTATTCTCAAGTATTGCTGAAAAAGAACGTTAACGTTTTCCAGGAGTTTCAAGAATCTGCATTTCTAATGTTCATTTTCCAGGATAGGTGTATGAACCCTGATTTGTGTTGACTCATCTATAAATTATTTTGGGAGGCCACAGAGACACTAGTTAAATGGACATAGCTCGTTCGGACGCCTAAATTAAGTATACATAATTTGGTAAGAGGTATCTCAAAACATTCATACGTGGAAGATTTCCAAACAAATTTGTCAATATAGCAGTGAAAATATGTGTTTTGTTTCTTATATTTTTCTATCAATTTGAAATTGTTTCATTTGGATCGATTCAAATTTTATAATCAGCGGTCGAGTAATACATCGAGTAAAACATCTACACCTGTCCTCGCTCGGAAACATTTATGGTACTACATAACTTTAATGATTAAAACAAAGAGAAAGAAGCAGTGCTTGAAGTTTTTAAATTGTTACATGTTAAGATAACTTTTTTTGGAAGTCACGAATTATTCCGATTCCAGATGCTCATAGTAAGTTAGTTCAGGAACGTTTTGACCTATTTCGATACCGGCAAAATTTCAAAACGAACATTATGAGGTTTATTTTGAAGTTTAAAAAAATTAATTCTTGAATAAACTGAAATTTAAATGGGTCAATGTTGGAGATATAATGGTACAGATTTTACATTGCATATAAAAACACAGGTTTTTTTAACTTTAAATTTGCCCCCATTTTAAAAATCCAATAAGTTTTGAAAAAAAAAAAGTCAAGTTAAAAATCCCGAGAACGCAGATGACATATATTGACATGAGATTTGATTTTATGATGACGTTGGCATCTATTTTCAATGGTATTATGAATCAAACTCTGCCTTTTTCCTTGAAGTAGAACACAATGCTTTCTATGGAACAAAAATTCAAAATGAAAGAAAGACATGAAGCAACAGAAAATGAAGCAAGCTTTTAATCCTTTCATGGCTGGCGCTTCCTAATATTTTGCGAAAACCCTGTGCCACTGCATTCTCTTATATGAGTGAGTCTCCCTACATATATAAGAGAACACATTGGCCTAACAATATTTACCTTGACATTGTAAACCAGGGCATTCTCATATATATGTGAGGCTCCCTATGGGAGACTCACATAAATGAAAGTGTCAATGACACTGTAGCTCAACTTAGGTAGGGGAATAATTTAATGGTTGACAGTAAATGGAGGAATAGGAAAGGTGCTAATTGAAATGTCTAAGTAAGACTAGATGTACATGTCAATATCAACATTCATGACAGGTTTCATAATGATCGGATCAGGGATGTGGTGATTATGGTGTGCCAAAAGATTTATTGATGCAAAGAGTAAATTCTAAAATGGCCACCGGCAGCCATGTTTTTTTCCGAATTGCCCCAAAATGACCTGTTCCCATCTACAGCCTTTACAAATCTCATAATGATCTGATCAAAGGTACGACCTGTAGCCTGTGCCAATGGATTTAGTCATGCAAAGAGTAAAATCCAAGATGGCTGCTGGCAGCCATGTTTTTCGGCTGAACGACCCCAAAATGACTCGTTTCCCATCTACATGTCATTGTTAACATCCATGACAAATTTCATGAAGTTCCGACCAAAGCTACAACCTGTAGCCCGGACCAAAGGATTTAGTCATGCAAAGAGTAAATTCTAAAATGGCCACCGGCAGCCATGTGTTTTTTCCGAATTACCCCAAAATGACCTGTTCCCATCTACAGCCTTTACAAATCTCATAATGATCCGATCAAAGGTACGACCTGTAGCCTGTGCCAATGGATTTAGTCATGCAAAGAGTAAAATCCAAGATGGCTGCTGGTGGCCATGTTTTTTGGCCGAACGACCCCAAAATCACTCGTTCCCATCTACATGTCATTGTTAACATCCATGACAAATTTCATGAAGTTCTGACAAAAGCTACAACCTGTAGCACGCACCAAAGAATTTAGTCATGCAAAGAGTAAAATCCAAGATGGCTGCTGGCGGCCGTGTTTTTTGGCTGAATGACCCCAAAATCACTCGTTCCCATCTACATGTCAATATTAATATCCATGACAAATTTCATGATGATCAGACGAACAGCACGACCTGTAGCCCGCGCCAATGGATTGAATTTTGAAATCCAAGATGGCCACCAGCGGCCATATTTTTCGGCCAGATGACCCCAAAATGACTCGTTCCCATCTACATGTCAATATCAACATTCATGACAAATTTCATAAAGATCAGACCAAAGGTACGACCTGTAGCCCGCGCCAAAGGATTTAGTCATGCAAAGAGTAAAATCCAAGATGGCTGCTGGCGGCCGTGTTTTTTGGCTGAATGACCCCAAAATCACTCGTTCCCATCTACATGTCAATATTAATATCCATGACAAATTTCATGATGATCAGACGAACAGCACGACCTGTAGCCCGCGCCAATGGATTGAATTTTGAAATCCAAGATGGCCACCAGCGGCCATATTTTTCGGCCAGATGACCCCAAAATGACTCGTTCCCATCTACATGTCATTGTTAACATCCATGACAAATTTCATGCAGTTCTGACCAAAGCTACAACCTGTAGCCCGCGCCAAAGAATTTAGTCATACAAAGAGTAAAATCCAAGATGGCTGCTGGCGGCCATGTTTTTTGGCTGAACGACCCCAAAATCACTTGTTCCCATCTACATGTCAATATTAACATCCATGACAAATTTCATGATGATCAGACCTGTAGCCCGCGCCAATGGATTGAATTTTGAAATCCAAGATGGCCACCAGCGGCCATGTTTTTTGGCCAGACGACCTCAAAATGACTCGTTCCCATCTACATGTCAATGTCAACATTCATGACAAATTTCATAAAGATCAGATCAAAGGTATGACCTGTATCCCACGCCAAAGGATTTAGTCATGCAAAGAGTAAAATCCAAGATGGCTGCTGGCGGCCATGTTTTTTAGATGAATGACCCAAAAATCACTCATTCCCATCTACATGTCATTGTTAACATCCATGACAAATTTCATGAAGTTCCGACCAAAACTACGACCTGTAGCCCGCGCCAAAGGATTTAGTCATGCAAAGAGTAAAATCCAAGATGGTTGCTGGCGGCCATGTTTTTTGGCCAAATGACCCCAAAATGACTCGTTCCCATCTACATGTAAATGTTAACATCCATGACAAATTTTATGATGATCAGATAAGCAGTACGACCTGTAGCCCGCGGCAATGGATTGAATTTTGAAATCCAAGATGGCCACTGGCGGCCATGTTTTTTTGTCGAATGACCCCAAAATGACTCGTTCCCATCTACATGTCATTTTTAACATCCATGACAAATTTCATTAAGATCTGACCAAAGCTATGACCTGTAGCCCGCGCCAAAGGATTTAGTCATGCAAAGAGTAAAATCCAAGATGGCTGCTGGCGGCCATGTATTTTGGCCAAATGACCCCAAAATGACTCGTTCCCATCTACATGTAAATGTTAACATCTATGGCAAATTTTATGATGAACAGATAAGCAGTACGACCTGTAGCCCGCGCCAATGGATTGAATTTTGAAATCCAAGATGGCCACTGGCGGCCATGTTTTTTTGCCGAATGACCCCAAAATGACTCGTTCCTATCTACATGTCAATGTCAACATTCATGATAAATATCATAAAGATCAGACCAAAGGTACGACCTGTAGCCCGCGCCAAAGGAAATTGTTGACGGACACACGCACACACTCATACACGGACGACGGACGCCAAACCATGGCAATAGCTCAAACTTACAAAGTAAGTTGAGCTAATAAGAGAATGCACTGGCAATGGACCAGCACAGATCCCGCCATGAAAGGTATAATGAAAGTGTCAATGACACTGTAGCTCAACTTGGAAAGGGAATAATTTCATGTGTTACAGTCAATGGAGTGATTTAGGAATGTGGAAAGTTGAAAGGCCTAGCTATGCAAAGAGTAAAATCCAAGATGGCCACTGGCAGCCATGTTTTTTTTGCTGAATGACCCCAAAAAGACTTGTTCCCATTCACATGTCATTGTTAACATCCATTACAAATTTCATGATGATCCGACAAAAGATACGACCTGTACCCTATGTGAAAGGATTTAGTCATGTAAAGAGTAAAATACAAGATGGCTGCTGGCGGCCATTTTTTGTGGGCAAATGACCTCAAAATGACCCGTTTCCCATCTACATGTCATTGTTAACATCCATGACAAATCTCATTATGATCGGACCAAAGATACGACTTGTAGCCCGTGCCAAAGGATTTAGTCATGCAAAGAGTCAAATCCAAGATGGCTGCTGGCGGAGATGTTTTTTGGCCGAACGACCCCAAAATTACCCGTTCCCATCTACATGTCAATATTAACATCCATGACAAATTCCATGATGATCAGATTAACAGTATGACCTGTAGCCCATGCTAATAGATTGAATTTTGAAATCCAAGATGGCTGCTGGTGGCCATGTTTTTTTGCCGAATGACCCCAAAATGCCTCGTTCCCATCTACATGTCAATGTCAACAGCCATTACAAATTTCATAATGATCCGACCAAAGGTAGGACCTGTAGCCCGTGCCAAAGGATTTAGTCAAACAAAGAGTAAAATCCAGCCATGGCAGCCATGTTTTTTGGCCGAATGACCCCAAAAGGACTCGTTCCCATCTACATGTCAATATTAACATCCATGACAAATTTCAAGAAGTTACGACCTGTAGCCGCGCCAAAGGATTTAGTCATGCAAAGAGTAAAATACAAGATGGCTGCTGGCGGCCAAAATGACTCGTTCCCATCTACATGTCGATATTAACATCCATGACAAATTTCATCATGATCAGACAAATAGTACAACCTGTAGCCTGCGCCAATGGATTTAATTTTGAAATCCAAGATGGACACCAGCGGCCATGTTTTTTGTCCGAATGACCCCATAATGACTCGTTCCCATCGACATGTCAATGTCAACAGCCATGACAAATCTCATAATGTTCTGACCAAAGTTACGACCTGTAGTCTGTGCCAAGGGATTTAGTCATGCAAAGAGTAAAATCCAAGATGGCTGCTGGCGGCCATGTTTTTGGGCCGAATGACCCCAAAATGACTCGTTCCCATCTACATGTCAATATTAACATCCATGACAAATTTCATCATGATCAGACGAATAGTACGACCTGTAGCCCGCGCTAACGGATTTAATTTTGAAATTCAAGATGGCCACCAGCGGCCATGTTTTTTTGCCGAATAACCCCCAAATGACTCGTTCCCATCTACATGTCAATGTCAACATTCATGAAAAATTTCATAAAGATCAGACCAAATATACGACCTGTAGCCCGCGCCAAAGGAAATTGTTGACGGACGCACACACGGACCATGGACGCCAACCCATGGCAATAGCTCAAACTTACAAGTAAGTTGAGCTAAAAATTGAGATAATTTGAAAACTTGGTTTATGATCAGGGAGAAACGCAACCATCAACCAAATAGCACATGGTTAACGCGCATTGAATGATATCCCAAGCTGCTGTGGACTTAGAAGACTTGGACTAGGTATTGGGTTAACCCTTGCATGATGGGAGCTGTGCTGGTGCAGCAATAAACATACAGTGCCAGTCTATTCTCTTATATATGCGACTCTTCACATATATATGAGAATGCACTGGCTTGCAAGGTCATGTTAAATATTGTTAGGCCAATGCATTCTCTTATATATGTGAGACTCCCTATGGGAGACTCATTTATATAAGAGAATGTATTGGCACCGGGTTTTCACAAAATTTCAAGAAGCTCCAGTCATGGAAGGGTTAAAACTTTTAACTTAACCCTTTACCCAACAAACCGGCCAAATAAAGCTTCAACAGCCTAAAATATCTTCGGTCTGTCTCAATAGAACCATACAAATATGGATATCATTGGAACCGGCTCATTGACCACATTGTGATAGTTACAGTTATGCCCTGTGCCAATGCATTCTCTTATATATGCGAGTCGACCATAGGTCGCCTCGCATATATAAGAGAATGCATTGGCCTAAAAAAAATCTTTCTTTAACACTTTTTACCATTTTTTCTTACATTCTTTAACAATTTTATAATTTTTAATGTGTTAAGCCAATGCATTCTCTTATATATGCGAGTCGACCTATGGTCGACTCGCATATATAAGAGAATGCATTGGCACAGGGCCGTTCTGTTGGGTAAAGGGTTAAAAGCATAATTCAAAGATATGTATGAAAGTTCACCTCATTAATACAAAACATGTTACTATAATTTATAAACACATTCAATCGAGTGCTTTCAAGCACAGCATAAAGCATTACGTGTTCATCCTCCATCAATTACATATTTTCGTTATCCAGAATGCCAAAGCATTTTTTCATAAAACTATCTTGCCATACAACATATAAAATAATAACTGGGTTTGAACTTGTATCCCTAGTCCTGTACATACATGTACCCCATGTGACATAGCGCCTACATATAGTGTGGAATACCCAAAGCAGAAAAATCACTGGACTGTGGCTATTCTTAAACAAAATAACTCTAGAACGGAAAATGATAGCAACAAAATTGGATACTTCAATCTTTTTCCTGTGATTTCTCCACAGACAACTGACTTTCGCGCAGAATGGCTTCACATTATAACCATCAGATGCACCACCTCTGAACTAGGTAATTACGCCCAATCATTATCCAGCCCAAAATCAGATCCCAGCGGAAACAATGGAATTGTCTACATGCTATTTTTTTACTTCATTGGAAAAGACAATATCACCCAAATGATTCACAGTCACATTACATCAACAATCTAAATTAAATTGGCAATGCATTAATGTCGCATATAGTGCACCTTTATAACTTCTAGCTATGTGGTGGCATGCAATGCACACATATGAAGCACATCGTATACCATATGTCAATGTTTTTACCAACCCAAAAATGATCTGGAATTTTCTTACCTTTAACCTCCGTAAACTGACCAAAAGTTCACTACCAAATATAATATTCAAGTAAAACACCCCTAAGCAGTTGATTGCCATATCGTGAATAAGGGGTAAGAAAAAATACAGCATGGGTGCTGTGAGGTGTGTTCCAGTCAATGCAACAGGTACGATGATGGAATAATACATAAGCCTGGGACCGAGGACCCACGAAGAAGAAGAGAAGGTGGCTAGTCTGCGGGAATTCCATAACTGACGCCATTCTTTCCTGAAAATCAGAAAAATAATTTCCATGTTTTTACCAACCCAAAAATGATCTTGTATGTTCTTACCTTTATCCTCCGTAAACTGACCAATAGTTCACTACCGTATATAATAATCATGTAGAACACCCCTAAGCAGTTGATTGCCATAACGTGAATAAGTGGTAAGGCGAAATAGAGTGTGTGTGCTGTGAGGTGTGTTCCAGTCAACGCGACAGGTACGATGATGGAATAATACAGAAGCCTGGGACCGAGGACCCACGTAGAGGAGGAGAAGGTGGCTAGTCTGCGGGAATTCCATAACTGACGCCATTCTTTCCTGAAAATCAGAAAAATAATTTCCATGTCGACTAATCGCTGCTAGTATCATATTCTCAGCTTCAATTGATTAATGCAATAAAATCTGGGCTGATTTTGTGAAGGCCTGATCATTGTTGACTGATAATGACTCTTTTTTTTCCGTTGTTAAAATTTGACAAATGTAGGTCCAAATTGAATTCTCCCCGGATCATAAACCAACTTTCGAAATAATCTAAGTAAACTTCCATTTTTAACCCTTTTATGATGGGACCTGCATTGTGCAGCATTAAAGATCATGCGCCAGTTCATTCTCTTACAGGTATATATGTGAATCTCCCATAGGGAGCCTAGCATATATAAGAAAATGCACAGGCTTACAAAGTAAATTTTGTTAGGCCAATAAATTCTTTTTATATATGTTAGGCTCCCTATGGGAGACTCGCATATATAAGATGATGTATTGGCACAGGGTTTTCACTAAATTTCAGGAAGCTCCAGTCATGGAAGGGTTAATAACAGCAACTTTCATGAACTAAACAGAAATCAGATGAACACATTGATTCTATTTGTGGCCTAAAATTTCACAAGCCTGTTCAATCTTGAAATCTAACAAGACCAAAAAATATATTTTACTGATAAATGGATGTTATTATCTGAACATTTCCTAAGGGAACTACAAGTTAATTAGGAAATGGTGAAATAATTTTGTGGACAATGGATGATTTTAACAAATGATGAGATTTGACTTCCCTTCATTTTCATCTAGATTCTGGCTATATTAACGAGAGGCCGATCACGATCGGCAGATGTTTAACCCATACCTTGGCGATAGCGATTAGCTATTTTTATAAATTTTATAAATCCTTACATCAACCTTTTCATGAGTGCTAAAGTTTCAACAATTCACACTTAATATAGTGATCATGTGAAAAATATTTAGTTATCACATTGTGTCAACAGGATTGGCGGAGGATGTTAATATTTTTAAGCAAATAAACCAAATGACCCTCACTATGCAGGTTAGGGGTGTGTTCTTGTCAACTATGCCAAGAACTACATGTATAAACATAGTCAATGGAAATATTTGAGTTATCAAATCGGATAGAATAGGGTTAATCTTACCCAAACTAATGAACTGATAAACACAAAATAGTCTATACAAAGCATGTCATTGGATTTAGAAACCCATACAATAAGTCAGTCTCAAGAATACCAGCACCATTAATATTACCCTGGAGCCCAAATGCAACTGAGGGAATTTCAAAATAAGACATTTCCTCTAATGATGAATATATAATTGGTGATTTATTGAAACCCTTACTGAACCTGGATCAAAGTGAAAGGGATAATATTATATCTGTCAATCGCATAATATGTGTCTATGGAATGGTTTAATTTTAATCCCAAATCCATGCAAATCAAAAGTGGATCACCATCAACCTGGACATAATATAGGAGAATGATCAAACGAAAAGCTTCAAAACCATATGATGTGTGGAGAGGGTTAATCATTTGCAATGACATCACATCATGGAACTGAGGAATGTGTGGATTAATTTTTGTCTAAGATAAGACAACAGTGTATGTAGACAACAATGTCTGTAAAACATCCCTACAAATTAAGTAACAATGGACTATTCCAATTTAATATTTTAGAATAGGTGTCCTATAGTGTTTACATAAACTTTAGTAATGAACCTGTTTCAGCAAAGGGGTTAACTTAATATTGCACAGAAAACAGCACTCCACCAGATAGCCATCAATCAATTTGACATTAATATGATAACAAATCCTGCCAGCCAGGAGTACCACTATCAGGCTTTATAGCATGTCCATAGACATAGTGATAATTAACTCATTTCAATAACACATGGTCTGCCAGATATGTTCTCTTAAAATTCCCAGCAGTAATTATTTGAATTATAAAGGGTCATAACTCTGTTAAAATATATCGGATCAAACCCATATTCGAACTCGATCTGTATTTAGGGGTGATAAATTCATATACCAAATTTGGTGCTGATCAGATGAAAAATGTTTTGAGTCATAGCAGCTTGGGTGAATTCTAAGTAAACATAAGAGTGAAAAGGGTTAATTAAACAATACCAAAAACCATACAGACTAAGAACGTGCTAAGAAAAACCTAGGTAAGAAATATGAGGCAGATCAGAAGAAATATGTTCAACTTATTGCATTGGATAGCATGTGTGTAAAGGGTTAATTATTTTCTAAACCGATCAACCAATCAATACCAAAAACTATACAGATGAGGGGCATGTCATCATAAACCTACATATCAAATATGAACACAATCGGACAAAATATACTTTGGTTATAGCATCGGATTTTTGTTTTTTTTAATTTTATTTTCGAAAAAGGGTCATAACTCCTTTAAAATAAATCGGATCAAACCCATATTCGAACTCGATCTGTATTTTGGGCTCTGAAACTCGCATACCAAATTTGGTTCCAATCAGATACAAAATGTTTGAGTTATGGCAGAATGCGTTAATTCTAAGTTGAAAAAGGGCCATAACTCTGTAACAAAATCTCGGATCAAACCCAAATTCGAACTCGATCTGTATTTTAGGCTGAGAAACCCATATACAAAATTTGGTTTCGATCGGATAGAAAATGTTTGAGTTATCGCATTACTCGTAAAGTGTCTACGGACAGACAGACGGACAGACAGACAGACGGACCAACGACGAGTGGTCAATCCGGGCAACGACACTATGTTTACCATACTATGGTATGGGTAAACATAAAAATAATAAATCTATAAAGTGAAAGATAAGAATTGCATCAGAGATGCGGTGGTTGAGTAGCAGAAGCTATGCCAAACATGGGCATATATTGAAATGCATGAATTGTAACTGGCTATCATACACAAACTGTTGAGAAAGTCTAACCTACAAAATATTCCCCGGCGAACTGACCTGGACAAAGTTATCCTGCTACCACAATTCACAAAAATGAACTAATGAAGGGCCGCAATGCCAAAAATATGTGGACCTGGCCAGTTTTCTATCTCGATATATAAAAGACACGATTGTTGAGTATGTCTAATATACCTAATATCAACAAAATTAGTTGATATTTGTTCAAGTTATCATGATAATGCCATCTATAGATGCCTGCCCATAAAGCGACACTCGCCAAACTATAGGTTGAGTTTTTGAACAAAAATAGACCAAAAATGGTCAACAGAAGTTCTGTTACATTCAATTTTCCCCCGAATACTCATGATATAGCAAACTGTGCACGAAAAGCATGTCTTGAATTCATGGGAATATCCCTATAACTAAGCCACCTAGAATTAATATAAAACGAGAGGCCGATCACGATCGCCAGATGTTTAACCCATACCTTGGCGATAGCGACTAGTCATAATTGATAATTTGTCAAAGATATGATCACAGGAATTAATCCATATATCAGTACCCAACTTGAAATCAAAATCTCAAATAATTTGTCTTAAGGAAGGGTTAAAGTATTTGGGGTGGGGAGGAGTAGTTTTAAATCTCATAACTCTGTCCCTATTCACCCAAGGACCTCTCACTGTGAGATCCAATGGTTTAGTGATTTCGGAGGACATGTTTAGGAGTTTAAGTTAACTCATTGGAAGCAAAAGTGATAAATCCCTATCTTTAACACTTTTGACATGCCAGATATTCAAAATTTATTCACTTCTAAAGAGAAATTATAATTTGTTGACAAGCCAGACTGCTTAGAATGACATACATGTAGGGGATTCCATCTCATATTTAAATGGTACTTTAATTACCCCCCCCCCTTCCCCCATTCTCCCCAGTTATTTCTTTATCAAACATGGACAGATATAAGATCAGATCTGACCTGTGTATTAAATAAGATTAAGTGTTTCATAACAGGGGTGTATGCATGGTTTTCAAAAATATATGTAGTTTATACAATTCAAAAGTATTATCTATATAATGTTATACAGACATAATATGATGAGGATGCTTGCCCCTATGACCACTAAATCGTTCATATAAAAGAAAGTAAGTTAGCCCTCAATTAAATGGTTTCACACATTACAATGTTTTACAAGTAGCTTGGACACTAAAAGCCACAACCTTCAATGTTAATCTTCTAAGTGCTCTGTGGCCCCTAAAATTCAATCAACCATGAAAATATGAACAAATGGGAAAATAAGGTTCCTGGAAACACTAACATCTACCATATTGATTTTCAAAACAAGTCATCACTTACAATAGTCATGTATATTTATCTGCCTGATTCCCATTGCATAGATAAATCATATTGGCCATCAGCTGTTATTTTAATTTCAAATTGAAAGCACATGTCTGAAGGGTTAATATATTTTTCAAAAATCAATTAATCAGTCAAAACCAAAATTGATATAAGTGAATAGTGTGCAAAGATACCCAACAGATATTAAGAGATATGAGGAAGTGTCCATGTACATTATAGCATGTGTCTATGGAAACCTTGGAAAGGGTTAATTATTTTTGAAACAAATTAATGGAATTTAGAAGACACTAAGTCTTATATAGGTGAGTGGGGGCTCTTATCTCACCCTGTAATGCAATTTCAAGAATAGGATAAACAACAGTCTTATGCTGCCATAAATCAATTTGACAGTTAGTATAAACAAACAGCCAGCCACCAGTGTTGTTTATCTTGACCACCAGAGCTCTGTATAATATGTCATCACTCATTTCATAACAGATTTCACTTGGAATGACAACATCTATAAAATGTCCTCTCATATACTCTGGATGTTCACATGGTAATTTATTGATATCATTATATTACATGAAACTATTGCAATAAAATCTTCATATTTTCAAAACAGGATATCACACCTAATTAATCGTATAAAACTAAAATAAAAGAAAGTGTCAATATTTTTTATTATTAAACTTTTTTTTTTATTGTTATTAAAGTTCAAACAAAATTTAATATTTGTATCTGTTTGTATATGCTAAATTTAGCAAGGAGCTAAATCTAAAAAAATCCAATTTAAAAAAAAAAATGTTTTTTCTCGAAAAAGGGTCATAACTCCTTTAAAATTAATCGGATCAAACCCATATTCGAACTGAGAGTTTGAGTTATGGCAGAATGCGTGAATTATAAGTTGAAAAAGGGCCATAACTCTGTAACAAAATCTCGGATCAAACCCAAATTCGAACTCGATCTGTATTTTGGGCTGAGAAACCCATATACAAAATTTGGTTTCGATCGGATAGAAAATGTTTGAGTTATCGCATTACTCGTAAAGTGTCTACGGACAGACGGACAGACGGACAGACAGACAGACGGACCAACGACGAGTGGTCAATCCGGGCAACGACACTATGTTTACCATACTATGGTATGGGTAAACATAAAAACTATAAACTCATCAGCGTGGTCCATGAAAAACGATAGCAACAGAAACCTATCTGTAGCACACAGAGAAGGGTTGTAGATGCAGAGAAGGTGGTGTGAACTAGCATCAAGAAGAGCAAGCAAAACAACCTCAATATTGTAATGTAATGAATGCCTTATCGAAAAACATCAACCTAGAAGTAAACAGTATATAGCATAACTAAGCAAGCAAAAGTGATATTTTCTTCCACATCTCTGAAACTGAAATAACTTGTGTTTCAATTAAATCTTCTAAATAACACAATATCATAGTAAAGCTATAAGACAGAATTTATAATGAGCTACTCCGGAAGTAACTTTGACTACAAATTGTATGGTTATATCTTCATAAACTGAATCAAAACACCAATTTAATCCCAAGATTAGTCAAAGCCTATTTTTAATACTTTCATCTCCAGAAAAAAGGTTTAGATTGTAAAACAGCAAAATTCAAACTTGGGTTGCTAATAGCTACCGACCAAGCTTGAATTAGTGTTTTCAGAATGAGATCACCAGAGGTGAGCTTAGTGACGCTTCCCCACACAGTGGGCTAGCATCACTATATTCACCATTGGGGGACCTCAATCTGTTTAGGCCTCATCTACTGGGAAGTATCTCTAGTCTCATGTTAACATTGTTTTTAGTTACTTTTCCCCCTTCTGTTAGGTTTCTATATGTCTTAATTCGAAGAACATAAATTGAGGTACCTTGTTGGTGAACATCACCAACTTCAACTTCAGTCTGATCCTAGGTCTCCATTAGCAGTTTAGGACTGAATGAGGTCCCCAGAGGGTGAAATTGCTGATGCTAGCCTGCCTGCAGGAAATAGTCAATAAATTTACTCTCTGGGTGACCTCATTCGGCAAATGACAGACACACTACTTCAAGGCTTGCCAATTCACCTGATCAACATACTTTCCTGTTATGTAGAAACTAGGTTATATCATTCAGGGTCCATACCGAATCACCCGACCCAGAGACAACCAGACCTGGGTGTATTTTGGGTCAGGTTGTCCTGATTTCCTGGGGTGTGTAGTTTGGATTATATATGTTTTGTCGTATTCACAATTTTTTCTTCATATTTTCTTTGAAATGTACAATTCATATTTTAAAACATGAATAATTTACTTGATTTGAGTTGTCGTTAATTAAATAATTAATTAATCAAAGTAATTGGCACATATTGTGATACAGATGGTAATGGCAACGAGGTCGTTACGATGTTGGATGAAATTTGCCATCCCACTATTAAAAGCATACTATTCCCTTTCATTGAAATTGTAGACATATGTAACACAGCTACAAGTATCTATCCTTATGTTTTCCCAATATGTTTTATTTTTATTGTAAATAAAGTTGATAATGTTAAAATATTCTTTATTTTGGTTGGGTTGTCCCTGGGTTGGGTTGTCCCAGTTCGGCTTGTTAATAGAGCTGTTAATTAGAAGAATATTATAACAAGAACCTAAACTATATTACATAATATAGAAGAGAACTATATTAATTGTTTAATTCCATGCAAATACTCAATAAACCAACAAACATCAGTATAAAACTAAGATTAACAAGAGGTTGAACCTCATGTGCTGGCATGCCCACATGGTGTCAAATTGATGAACGGAACCCAAATTTAAAATAAACAAAGCAGGAAGGATAACCATAGAATGTAAAATGTTAACAATATCATTGTGCCCTCTTTTGAAAGTATTGTCATGAAGGCGAACATCCATATGGTACCAAATTTCAGTGAGATGCGATGAACCGTTGCTGCAACCAAGTCATATAGATAACCGAAAAATATTCTAGAATGGAAAACACAAAAGACGTCATTTACCCCTCTTTTGAAAGCATGCAGTCATGATGGCGAACGACCTAACCAAATTAAATTCTGATCCGATAACCCATGTTCGATAAATCTTCAGACAGACGGACAAAGGTGGGAGAATAAAGAGAATAAGTACCTTTAGCCTGCCCATAGTAGCATTTGTTTCAGATATCGTGTAAACCACAAATGAATATCGCCGGAAGAATATCCTCAGAACACTCATACAAAGACTCATAGTAATGAACAGAGGAACAGGCTGGAGATACGAGCCGGAAATCTCTATAGCGGTCACAATCATAATCATCATGAAGAGTGGCACGGTTGAAAACGGAATCGTACTCATGAGGCTGTGAGTTACTTTGGACTTACTTAACCAGCGACACTCTTCCCTGAATTAATAAGAAAAAAAATTCATTTTCAAAATTTATTTTAGGTCAATATAAAAAATAAACTTGATTCTCAACCTCGCCGGACCCTATTTTTGGTCCCCTCTTCAGTTTTTTTTTTTATTTGGAAAATTTTTAGGTAAACTTTTTTTCTCATGCCTTAACCTCCACTGTACATTGCAATGACCCTTTTATATATAATAATCAGTCTATTTCAATCAAATTGGGCTATTTCAATCACCTTGTTTTGAATATGCCATGGTCGTTTGCTGAACTTATTATCTGAACATTTCCTAAGGGAACTACTCATCAATGAGTATTTAGTATAGAAAGAGTTCAGAATGAAATATAAAAATAAATTATGCTTGCCCAAATTTTCCAAAACAATTTGGATGAGAATCTTATAATTAATTTGTATTGGCCTTATTGACAATTTTTCGTAGCTGGAGGTGAAAAAGGATAGCTTTTGGCTGGAGGTAGCTGTGACTGATACCTGTTCAAATATTCGTATCATTCTAGAATAAAATTATTTCATAGTTCTTTTAAGAGTTCTTTCCATTAATGCATCACATTATTATAATCAATAAATTTGAAAAATGATCAAGGAAATATGGGTTGATACAAAAATCGGACTTGGCACTGAAAGGGTTAAATCTATTTATTGCCATATTATGCATAACATAATTACAGACACATATATGGTGGAAAGAGGTGAACAAAAAAGATACCTGGCTGATGGTTATCTGTGATCGAGACCTATTTAATGATATTTATTATATTAGTGTAAATTTATTTCATATGCAATTGCAAGTGACAAATCATCTGATGATCTTAACCCAAGTGAAATCAGTTACACTATATTTTAATACAAAAAGTATTTCACACTAAATACCTAATTACCCAAGTTATCATACTTAACAAGCAACTTACGAGAATTAATTCTGTCCGACCTACATTTTACTAAGCCAGTTAGACTTCCCTTGCTAAACTAGCTGGCTTAATCGTTTGACTTGATTGCAACATATTCATTTGCTATATTTATGTATACATGTATACACATCACAACCTGAGTTGTATATTGTTCTAGGAAGTGTTACATAAAGCACATACACTTATAGCAACATGGAAGACAGGTCGCAACATATTTAGCAACAAGAATGAAGAACAAGCAGAGATTATTTTGTACGAACCCATTCTAACGAGCTTTATCGATGCAGAAAAGTCTCACAAAAAATCATGTATTTTCACAGCACGGAAGTCAAGGAAAGAAGAACGAGACAAGAGATCACTGCTTAAGGAAAGGGATTCAGTCAGCAGTGTGATCAAAGGACAATGAAGAATGAAAACTAAAAAGTGCACTGCACAGACTATCCCACATCAAGGATGGTTAGCGCCGAGGTTTATTGACTTTCTGAGACGGCTTAATTCGAAAGATGTCTTGCTTAACCCTTTCTAAACTAAATGGAATCTCCTTCAGTTATAAAAGTATACATTGGAACGGTCTGATATTCATTTTGAGGTGTGTTCAGGTAATAAAAGGTGAACGATGGACAGACAAATAAAACAAGAGATAATACAAGCACACCTGAGTTTAGTGTGCCTGTCATTTGTAGAATGAGGTCCTCAGGATGAATTTAGTGATGCTAGCCTGCTATGCAGGATAGCATCACTAAATTCACTCTCTGTGGACCTCATTCTGCAAGTGACAGGCACCTCATTCTCAGACTTGAATACAAGAGCAGAACGATTCATATTCATTGGTGGGAAATTTTTAGATCTGAACATTTTCTAAGGGAACTACTCATCGTTGAGTATTTAGTATAGCAAGAGCTACAGTAATGTCCTAAGTAATCGACTCCTTAAACACAGCAGATTTATGGGTAACTTTTCAGGATTTAGTCAGAAATATGGCTTGTTGCCATTCATCGGAAAGCTCTCTTAAGGAGTCGATTACTTAGGACATTACTGTAAGTGAATCTGGCAGAATATACCAAAGATCACTAACGTACGATTTAAGATGACAGAGATACAGCGATGGATGTATTTTACACGCATAACTCATCAACAAATTAATGGACGAAACCCGTTCCATGGGAAATCCCTTTCGGAGAATCCACATGATAGTTCATATTAAAGTATATCAAAGATCATTGAAATTCATCACATGATGACTGAGATAGAGTGCTCCATTGTTAAGGTCAGACAGATGTACACACACACACGGAACGCATTTCTATATCTCCGCTAAACTTTGTCATTGGGGGGATACCCGGTAATTATGTTTTCACTGGTATGAAAAGAATATTTCTATAGCAACCCAAGCCAGAATTTGCCATTTTACAATCTATACCTCTCTACTCAATCAATAAACACGGTTTTGCCATTTAAAATTACGGAAGTAGAACCATCCGGCCCAGGGACAACCAGACCTGGGTGTATTTTGAGTCGGGTTGTCCCAATTTCCTTGGGTGTGTTGTCCCATGTTTGGATTATAAATGTTTTGTCGTATTCACAATTTTTTCTTGATATTTTTTTTTAAATGTACGATTCATATTTTAAAACATGAATAAATTACTTTATTTGAGTTTTCGTTAATTAAATAATCAATGTAATTGGCACATATTGTGATACAGGTCGATATGAGGATTGGACACTGGGACAACTATCTGCATATTTTATATCTATGCTGTTATTCATGTTGGATAACATTGATCATGCCACTAAAGCATGCTATATTCCCTATCATTGAAATTGTAGACATATGTAACACAGCTAGAAGTATCTATCCTTATGTTTTCCCAATATGTTTTATTTTTATTGTAAATAAAGTTGATAATGTTAAAATATTCTTTATTTTGGTTGGGTTGTCCCGGGGTTGGGTTGTTCCAGTTTGGGTTGTTAATAGAGGCATTAATTAGAAGGATATTATAACAAGCAGCTAAACTATATTACAGAATATAGAAGTGGCTGAGAACTATATTAATTGATTGATTCGACACAAATAATCAATAAACCAACCAACATCAGTATAAAACTAAGATTAACAAGCGGTTGCACGGTGCTGGCATGCCCCCATGGTGTCAAATTAATGAATGGAACCCAAATTTAAAATAAACAAAGCAGGATAACTCTAGAATGTAAAATGTAAACAATCTCATTGGGCACTCTTTTGAAAGTAGTCATAAAGGCAAACATCCATACGGTACCAAATTTCAGTGAGATGCGATGAACCGTTGCTGCGATATCTACACCCAAGTCCTTTAGATAAACAGAAAAGGATTCTAGAATGGAAAACACAAACGACGTCATTTTAATACCCCTCTTTTGAAAGCAGTCATGATGGCGAACGACCAAACCAAATTAAATTCTGATCCGATAACCCATGTTCGATAAATCTGCAGACAGATGGACAAAGGTGGGAGAATAAAGAGAATAAGTACCTTTAGCCTGTACATACTAGCATTTGTTTCAGATATCCTGTAAACCACCCATGAATATCGCCGGAAGAATATCCTCAGAACGTTCATACAAAGACCCATAGAAATGAACAGAGGAACAGGCCGGAGATACGAGCCTGAAATCTCTATAGCCGTCACAATCAAAATCAGCATGAAGAGTGGCATGGCTGAAAGCGGAATTGCACTCGTGAGGCCGTGAGTTGCTTGGGACTTATTAATCCAGCGACACTCTTCCCTGAATTAATAAGAAAAAGCATTCATTTTCAAAATTTATTGTAGGTCAATATAAAAAATATGCTTGATTCTCAACCTCTCCGGACCATATTTTTGGTCCCCTCTTCCAATTTTTGTTATTTGGATAATTTTGAGGTAAACTTTTTTTCTCATGCCATAACCTCCAAAGTACATTGCAATGACCCTTTAAAGGTACTCAATCCGATTAAACACCCCTAAATTACTATTTCTTTGGCTTCGAGAGTAAAAAATATTTGATTCGAGTCGAGGAACCTACCCATCAAAGCTCAGTGATCAGATATAAATTTTTTAAGTTTGTTATTTCAATTGTTTGTGGCCCAGAAACATACCTTCAAACGGATGGTCTCGGTCAAAATTGCGGATGAAGATGGATAACTTTAAAAACAAGTGGTAATTTGGCAAAATTTCATGAATAATCAAGAGATAATACGCCCATATCTCGTTCAATAAAATGTTGATAAATAACACGTTTTGGGAAATTTGATACCATAGTTGACAGTGGTTGACATTATTTTGTTGCAATTAATCGATTCTGATAACTAAAGCGTATTTTGAAGAAATGTTGTTGTTGTATCTTGATGATATGGGGACCGTCTGATCGGATTGAGTACCTTTTTAATCAGTCTATTTCAATAAAATTGGGCTAATTAAATCACCTTGTTTTGAATATGCCCATGGTCGTTTGCTGAACTTATTATCTGAACATTTCCTAAGGGAACTACTCATCAATGAGTATTTAGTAGGTTAAGAATAAAATATATAAAAATGAAATTCAACCGTCCAAGTTTTTTCTAAAAGTTTGGAAGAGAATCTAGTATTGAATTTATATTGGCCTTATTGACAATTTTTCGTAGCTTTTGGCTGGAGGTAGCTGTGACTAATACCTAGCTGTTCAAATATTTTTATCATGCTAGAATAAAATTATTGCAGTGTTCTTTATCGATCAACTTTGTTTAAATCTATTTATTTGCAATATTATGCAGACGCATACAGTATAAGGTGGTAAGAGGTGGGGAAAAAGGATACCTGGTTGAGGGTATCTGTGACAGACGTATATTTAATGACTTTTATTATATTAGTGTGAACTTATTTCATATGCATATGCAAGTGACAAATCACCTGAAGATGTTAACCCGAGTGAAATCAGTTACACTATATTTTAATACAAAAAGTATTGGTACACCAAATACCTAATTACCAAAGTTATCATACTTAACAAGCAGCTTATGAGAATTCATACCGACCTACGCTTTACTAAGACAGTACCCTTGCTAAACTATAATCTTATTTCATATGCTTCATGGCTTTATCGATTGATTTTGATTGCAACACATCCATTTGCTATATTTATGTATACATGTATACACATCACAACATGGGTTCCATATTGTTCTAAGAAGTGTTACATAAAGCACATACACTTGTAGAAACATTGGAAGACAGGTCGCGACATATTTAGCAACAAGATTGAAGAACAAGTGTAGATTATTTTGTATGAACCCATTCTTCCCAGCTTTATCAATGCTGAAAAGTCTCACAAAAAATCATGTATTTTCACAGCATGGAAGTCGAGGAAAGCAGGACAAGACCAGAGATCACTGATTAGGCAAAGGGATTCATTAAGCAGTGATGAATGAACAACAAAGAATGAAAACTAACAAGTGAACCGCACAGAATACCCCCTCTACAGGGCAGTCCTTCGATTTTGAAAAACACTGGTGTGCAGTTTATTGTGCGCCTGATCAAGTTAGATCAAGGTGCACAATTTCGCTTTGGTGCACCTAACGGGAAATATATGTTATAACCAATGAATATGCATGTAAACATAAATTATAACATATATTTGTTTAATACACTCAAAATAACATTGTGTTGTGATATTTTAATAAAATAAATCTTCAAACAAAATGTTTATTGTTGGTTTACTTTCAACAAAAAGTTACTTCCTGGGATCATTTTGTACACCGCTGACTCAAGGGAATATATTCCCTGGCCGATGGTAATTTGGTAATCCATACCATTTACTCTTTTAATCGAATTCTGAAGTAAATTGATCATACATGTAAGATTGTTCGTGTCAAAGTTGTGGTAAGTAATAATTCGTAGTCAATGCCCAACAGTGCTCATCGAATCCTGGCATGAATATCTGACGATCGAAATACTCATGAGAAAAATGTGGCAATTAAAGTGTGGGTACGAAACAGCTCATAGTCATGCAGCACGAGTAAAAATATACTACTATGAAATGGCATTGCTCTCTGCCAACTCAGAGTTATCTTGAGGTGCATTATTGGAATGTTTTTATGTGACCCAAGCAAATACATTCTCAGTATTGGGATCTCAGTATGTTAAGATGGCGTGATCTGACAATTCAATACATAATCTCAAGTTGGCATCCTGGAAAGATACAGTAATGCCCTAAATAATCGACTCCTTAACCATAGCAGAATTATGGGTAATTTTTCAGGATTTAGTCGGAAATATGGCTTGTTGCCATTCATCGGAAAGCTCTCACTGAGAGATTTCTGATGAATGGCAACAAGCCATATTTCTGACTAAATCCTGAAAAATTACCCATAATTCTGCTATGGTTAAGGAGTCGATTATTTAGGGCATTACTGTACACTATAGGGGTACCAGCAGTCAAGGTGTTAACACATGTTCTGCCAATTTGAAGCACATATTGTCGTGTAATTAGTATATGACATCTTAGAACAAATTAGACATGTGTTTAGAAGCCTCAGGTCTTCTTCAACCATTTCTGTACATGTACTAAATAGATTCTCCCATTCAGTTATAAAAGTATACATTGGAATGGTTTATTATTAATTTGGAGGGGGTGTTCAGAAAAAAACGAGCAGACGACAGAATGACAAATATATAATACAAGTGCAGAAAAGTTCATGTTATTATCTTACTATCTGAACATTTTGTAAGGGAACTACTCATCAATGAGTATTTAGTACAGAAAGGGTTAATTACCTGATAATATAAAATTCATTCATTCATAGGGTGATCATTCATATATTTAGAAGCAGGATAGTTATATAAAAGCATTATATTGCATGAAGCAAGCAGTGTGCAAGTCTTGGGGCATTCAGTTACACTATACAGATATTAGTGCTAATGTTAAGTTTAAATGGTTCAGTTAAACGGACATATTAATTAACATAAAATCAATAAATTTGAAAAATGATCAAGGAAATATGGGTTGATACAAAAATCGGACTTGGCACTGAAAGGGTTAAGGCCTTCAAGGTGGGTATATATGAAAAAGATCATTAAAGTATTTAAAACTAAAATCACTAAAAAGAACATGGAAAAATAGATAGACTCTGCTCTTATATATGTTTTATTGATAGCTCTCCAATGAAGGCCCACTTAATTTTCAAAACCCCAGATCACATTATATAAAATATATGCGTATAATTTGAAAGAGGAAGCTACAAAACATTGTTATTATCAACTTATCCAGTGTAATAAACTGTGAACATGTTGTTTTTGTTGAGGTAGCGATGTGTTTTCTGTTCTTAAGTTTGATCTGGACTGTAATACAAAGTCTATTATTTTCAATGGAAGGGGAATAACTCAATATCTTAGTTTGAATAGTGTTGCATTCTGGGAGTGATATGGGGGAAATGTTTCTATGATTTCAGCTATTCTATATTACTCTATGGGCACCTTCTGAGAAACAAACATTCCAAATGGTGATGAATTATAGTATTTTAATCATATTATATGTCATAGATTATTATTAAAACTGTATATCAAGGCACTACAAAAAGAATAATCGGTGACTCGAAAATTAAATGGGCCTTTAAAAACTTTGTTATGTAAACATTACAGTGCCAGTAATTTTATCAACACAACAGATGAGTAAATTCCAATCAAATCATAAAAGCTGAACATTATGAAATGTCAGAGTATTGAAATATATCCCAGAAAATAAGATTATCAATCAAAACATTTGAATTGCAATTGGAGATGTTTGTTGAATAATATTTACATAACAATGGTTTCAACATGTAAAAATTTGGTTACTGGCGAGTTATAAACAAGAGGTGTGACTGTCCCAATGGGACTAAGGATACCCCCCCCCCCCCCCCCCCCCCCCCCCTCCTGTGTTTTGAAACACTAAGATGTTTCAAATGTCAGTAAACATTAAGTTAAAATAATAAAATAACAGATTCGCATTGCAGGTTCACACCCCTAACCCTAATCCTAAACCTATTGACCGAAAAAATGTAGGAATTAAAGCTCGGACAAAATTGGGAATAACTCACAAACAAAAAGTTGGACAGACGTCATAATCACAGGCGCACAGTTTCCCATGGTGGTTGATGTCTGTGCCAGGGAAAATTATTAAAAAACGACTGAGAAAAACTCCGGAAAAAATTTGTGTCCACGGATGGACAATGGATGGATGGATGGACAAGCTGATTACAGTTTACCCCCCCCCCCCACAACATTTTGCATGGGGGTATAACAATACAAGTCTATCTATTATCTCATGCTCTACTTTATGATGTTTGTTTTTTAACCTTTCATGACAGGAGCTGTGCTGATGCAGCATTAGATATCCTGTGCCAGTGCATTCTCTTATATATGCGAGTCTCCCATAGGAAGCTTCGCATATATATAAGAGAATGCACTGGCTTACAAGAACACAAACATATTGCTTGGCCAAGGTATTCTCTTATATATGCAAGGCTTCCTATGCATATATAAGAGAATGCATTTGCACAGGGTTTTCGACAAATTTCAGGAAGCTCGAGTCATGGAAGGGTTAAAAAAAAAATTATTTTCAATTTACGCAGAGTGAATGCTGTCCATTTGCAGATTTCAGTAGCCATGACCTCTGAAAAATTTATCAGAGTACCCAGGATCAACACACCTCACCTACTGGACACACAAATTCATGTGAATCAGAAAATATACTCTGAACTTTTTAAAAGGACCCAAGGCCTTTGAAGTGGGTTCGTGTAAATAAGATAACTGTTCTAAAAGTCTGTAAAACAACTATCATCAACTATTTATTTGTAAAATATGGACAATGAAACATAGAAACATGGACGAATATGTACTCGAACACCTAACCCGGAACACCAGAAGTACACAAAGAGACTGCTCTGTGCAGGTTCAACTACCGTAGATACGAAGATGGATAGTTATTTAAAAACTCATTGTTAAATGAAATATTTTTTTTGCAACAAACAATACTGAAATGATATACATGTATCCCGCCTCCTCCTCTCTCCCATTTGTAAATATGTCCATATTATTGTTATTTTTTTAAATGTATTTATGTTAAATGTATCACAATATCTCAGATAGTATGCCATCCTGGGTGTCCTAAACCAACTTTTTAGAGATTATGGGTACACAAATCAACATTTTTTATAATAAACAAAACCATGAAAACCTGACCAATTCTGCATTAGTATAAATTATGTTCCTTATACCTTAACCCTTTTCAAAGTTATCTGGGTTTCGGCAATTGTGGATATCATTCTGGTCAATTTCTTGTAGAGTGGCCTTAAAACTGCGAGACAAGTCGCCATTGAAACAAACATGGGCACGATTCCGACAAATGATTGAGCCATACCAATCATTGTGAACAGAAAAAAGAGTCGCATCCCTAGATATGGTGCTAGAACCAGACAGCCGTGAGCCCACTGTCTTCTCTGTACCCAGTGAATTTCACACCTAGGAAATACGAAAACAGGAAACTGAAAAAAAAAACTGCTTGAATATGGGATTGTTTTGAACCTTTTCATTAATAGATACTCAAAGACAAATACAAGTAATGTCCTAAATAATCGGCTCCTTAACCACAGCATAATTATGGGTAACTTTTCAGAATTTAGTTGGAAATATGGCTTGTTGCCATTCATCGGGAAGCTCTCACTGAGAGCTTTCCGATGAATGGCAACAAGCCATATTTCCGACTATTAAAATCCTGAAAAGTTACCCATAATTCTGCTGTGGTTAAGGAGTCAATTATTTAGGGTATTGCTGTAGTTACCATAGGAACGTTTACATATTAAATTCAACAAATGGCTTTCTATGACCATTTTTAGAAATTATTATCTAAATATTTCCCACCTGAATTAATAGTTTTCCTTCTGGATTTGTATTAGCTGTCTTTACTTATATTTCCTGAAAATCCATCCAGATGAATTGACAATTCCAATGTATACTTTTATAACTGATGGGAGAATCCATTTAGTAAAGAAAGGGTTAAAGATGTTTCACTCTTCCCTGAACTTTCTGTGTTGATTCTGAGGTAGGTATAAAATAATAATTTTGAGTCCGAGAGACAAGTCAACAGGAGCTTCAGAAATAGGATTTTTTTTTTTTAAGTGATGTGAAACACTCAGGTAGAGCAATCAAATAGAAATTGAGAATAATCTGCTAAAAGTAGTTATTTTTTATGAATATTAATCCAAATTTACAACACACACCGTCATTCTTGTATATACATGTAATTAAATGCAATGACTTTGGGTAGCGAAATAATTTGTGTTAGTTTATCGCCCATAGTTGTGTCCTGAATCGAGATGTAAATATTTACAATTGAGCATAGTTCAGACGACGTTTTCTATGGAGTGATATGGTAGATTTCTTAAAAAATTTCGGTGATATTAGTACAATGCTACATTCTCCAGGTTGGCATAGCGCCTGAGTACTAACTTATTAATTTTACGCACATGAACAAGTCCATAATATGTCTTTAAATATCAATGAACTGGGACATATAATGCTATTTTTTTTCAACATTACAACATTTTTGATTGAAAATCTACACTTATAACAATTTCTATACTAAATAATTTCTATACTAAATACTCATTGACAAGTCTTCTACTATATAATTTGAGAACTACGTATATATATATGTGTGTATATGTGTATGTGGGTACTTCATAGAATCGAAAACGCGTGTACAGATTGAGCTCAAACTTCCTATGTAAGTGTAAAATCCCACCGACACCGCCGTGGTCGCGTTTTGGAGAAGCTCAGAGCACCCGTTCTCCAATCTCAGTCACAAAAAACGGCACTGCGGTGGTTAAGACATCAACAATCTTTATATTGACCTTATACGGAGGTGTTAACAATCAACGCTCTTTATTGCAATGGACGTGGCTAAACGACTGACCCCATGCGTCCGAAATACGGATGCGGATTCCAATGGACGTGGGTAAACGACTGACCCCATGCGTCCGAAATACGGATGCGGACGAAATGCAATTATCTCGAGTAAAAAGGCAGAATTGATCTAAGAGCTCGAAATATTATGCAGAGGGATTTCACGACGGGATTAATTGACTGTCCGCTCTGAAGTTTAGGACGGGGAGGACGGGTACCATGAATTCACTCATTGAAAAACAAAGAATGCGTTATCTCGGAAACGGTTGCAGCTATCGACTTGAAATTTGGTATGTGAATGTATCTTGCCCCGGATACAAATTTTATTGGGTTGGCGAGCCTGTGCGACGCCAGCTTCGCACAAGCGCAGACGAGATCTCGGAAACGGGTGGAGCTATCGAATTGAAATTTGGTATGTGAATGTATCTTGCCCCGGGTACAAATTTTATCGGGTCGCCGAGCCCGTGCGACGCCCGTGCGCAGACGAGATTTCGGAAACGGGTGGAGCTATCGATTTGAAATTTGCTATGTGAATGTATCTTGCCCCGGATACGAATTTTATCGGGTCGACGAGCCTGTGCGACGCAAGCTTCGCGCATGCGCAGACCAGATCTCCGAAACAGGTGGAGCTATCGACTTGAAATTTGGTTAAATTTATAAAATGTCATGTTTCTGAAACAAAGCCATGAGACGAATGCCGCCAGTGGCGGGCTAACCTGCTAGTAGTTTATAATAGGAAATATACAGATAATAAGTTTTAGGTTGTTTGTTGAACTTATTATCTGATCATTTCCACAAATTGTTATCTTGTATTATCTGTGTGTACATCTTACGTTGGCTCAATTTGTTCTTGATACCCCTCCAAATGAACAGTTGACCATTGCAATGTATATTTTTATAGCTGAATGGGAGAAACCATTTAGTAAAGGAAGGGTTAATTGAAACAAGAGTTGTTTCTCCTGTGTTTTCTTATTTTGGGAATAACCAAGCCTGCAAATAGAGTGTCTGTCATTTGCAGAATGAGGTCCCCAGAGGGTGAATTTAGTGGTGGCTATCCCACACAGCAGGCTAGCATCACCAAATTCACCCTCTGGGGACCTCATTCTGCTTAAGGCTCATCTTCTGGTAGTTGGAAATATGGATGGATTTTCAGAAAATATAAGCAAACGACAGCTAATACAAATCCAGAAGGAATACTATTAATTCAGGTGGAAAATATTTAGATAATAATATCTACAAATGTCCATAAAAAGCCATTTGTTGAATTTAATATGTAAACTTTCCTATGGTAACTACAGTAATGCCCTAAATAATTGACTCCTTAACCACAGCAGAAATATGGGGGGGGGGGGGGGGGTGAGGTTGGAATTTTCCAACCCGTTGAAAAAATTGAGGAAGCAATGTTGGAAATTTCCAAGTCAAAATGAAGTTTCCAAGAGATGGAATTGGTCTTCAAGAGGGATGCAGTTGGAAGTCATATAAAGTTAGACACCGCCAAAACAAATACCCTCTAGTCACGTCCCTGGATAAGATATTCACATGAGATTTATATGGCTTCATGTGACGTCTTGTTACTTCTATTCACACATAGACACTGTTGATAGAGAGGTGCATTCTCTGTAATCCATTTCCCTAAGCTGAGGATCATATTGAACAAAATTAGTTATCATCCACAGGGTATTCAACATACAGAGGATGAACATTCGAAGATTCATAATGGATGAGTGTAAAATAAAGTTGCTCATGAATAATGAAGTTTATAATGTGTATGTTTGAGGAGTCAAATGAGTTGCAATAGTGTTTGTACGCATTGACCAGATGTTCTAAAAATAATTAATTCCATTGCGAAGCGCTGGAGTTTCGGACAAACATTGCCATGCTGTGTGCTACTCGGCGTACCAATGTGTGTGGATGTGCCGAATTATTATGATGATTTATTACATTTTATTAGATAAAAAATATGCATGTTCATTATACATTATTAAATACAGTGGTTTGTCAAAAAGAAATGTAGAATTAATCCAAGCCGGGTGGCGTCATGGCCATAAATGTTGTCTTCCTGGCAGCGCCCAGAACTATATAAGGATATATAACACTACTCTAAATGACTTTATTTACGTGAGAGTCATTTTTCGTGGTTTATTGGTGAACTTAGAAATGCTGATGTATATGCTTCCTGGTGTAAAGTCTACCAATCGTAGTTGAATAATATTCCATAATAAAGCCGTTAAGCTGAGAATAACGCTGCCAGTCATCCAATGTTCGTGTGATGACATTGTCGCAAAATAGTTTCCTCGTGTGTACATGGTCACTCCAGGCTAATTAGCGCCCCCAATAAAGGGGTTAATTATGCCGCCTTCTGATGGGTAGGTAAATATAAATCACATAACAAAAAAGTTAAATCAGTAAAAGCAGACAGTTTACGCAACATATTTATGGTGAGATTAAATGCAGTTTATGTTGAAATCCCCCCTTTATACCACCAGGGTCGACGCGCGTCGACAGACTTTATTTCCGACCGTGAGAAAGTTGAAATTCAATTTTAATTTTCACAGCCACTTATGTTTTTGTGAGTACTAATGTCATGTTAAGAAAAAATCCTGAAGAAAAATGAATCCAAAATATTTAATGAGGTCAGTTGATACTCTAAAACGGAATAAATGGAGAGCGTTTTTGTTGTCATTCTGAGTTACCAAATATGTTGTACTATTTATAATTTGTTATCTGTTTGTTAACAATTTTCCTTCAGGAGAATATATTTGTTACCTTCAGAAATGTCACCATGCATGCCTCATGTTCAGGAGCATCGTGGTGCTAATGTTATCGTCAAATCGTTTCTGGTGCAGATCTGGAATTGCGCGGGGTGGATTGAAATGCATGACCCGGTGTCTATCGTATACAGGCTATAGATATGCCTTATATATTGATTGTCCCAAACTTTCAGCGACACCATGCAGTTTTATATAGTAAAATAATGTATTTCGAGCGAGGCATCAAGTCAGAAATTAACAATAAACAAAACGGGGCCATTTCGAATAGAAATTAGTGTTTGTTCATGACAGCTCAGATAAGAAGTTAATAAGGAGCATTTTTTAAATCCGTATATGGTATATAATAATTATTATTTATCCATGCACCGGACAACTGAGGTTTATATCACCATTCGACACAAAAATGGGACATTTAGACAGATAACTTTGATTTTCGTCGGAAACACTGACAAAGTCCGAGGTGTGAAGAGCGAATTAATTGTCGGTGGTATTGGCTGTCTGGGGGGTAATTATTTCGATATTCCGAGAAGACTATGTTTACTCTATATTCTCTGAAAAAAAATTGGTGTAAACAATTCCAAAAGTACTATTTTTATGGGGCGTTTTCTAACACTGCAAAACATTTGGTAGTTAGAGCAGTTTTATGAATTTCCCGACTATTTTGTCGCATACAATAAAAAAAAAATACAATGAGCAACTGAAAATGTTTTTTAACATTCTGGAAGAAGTATATGTCCCTGATATATGTTTAAATTTTCATGTAAAAACTACGAAAGATAACAAAGTTATAATTAGTTTTATAGACCCACTCTAGATCTCACATATACATGTATATAGTAAATGTATGCGTTTTCCAACATGTGGTAAAGTTTGTCCGAAAATCTGTTTTTAGCATATGATATCATTATTCGTGACATACCCGGGAGCTCAATGCTTACTAGCGCTATAGTGACAACAGTGATATGATATATTATCACACACAAGTATTACAGAATGGTTTATGTCAAAGATGGAAAGCAGGATCTGCACTGGGAAATTATTTTGGCCAAATTTTCAGCAATTTCTGAATTTTTGGCCCAAAATATACATGAGCGAGCAGTTGCTGATTAGCAATTATCTATTATTGAGTATAAGAAAAATATCATAATACTATAAAATTCTTTGCCAATCTAAATCAATGGCACCCACGACCAGTCACCAACTCCATCGTAGGTTTGCAGAGGTGACTATTGATCTTTTTAATTGATACTTTATTTGGCCAAATGAAATTTTCATCAGCCCATCTCATAAGAATCTTGGTATTGGCCAATTTGGCAACAAACAGTGTGAACGCTGATGAGAAAACTATGATAGAAGAATCTGGAAAATTAGTGATAATATTAATGATACATAATCCGATTTAACGCCCCTAAATTACTATTTCTTTGACTTTTGTGGTAAAAAGTATTTGAATTGAGTCGAGGAACCCACCTAAGTTCAGAGTTATCAGATTTCAGTTTTTGAAATCTGTTATTTTTCACCACCTGGAATATTTGGCAGTCAGTCAAAAATTCCACTGACTTCTTCCAGAAATAGTACAGACATGCACGGATGCTGTTACAAGAGATTGCGCGAGATCCTGGCTCCCTACATGATCAAAATGGTGATCACACATTAATTTTGGATTAAGATGATAAAACGTATCGTCATCAACAAGAATATGGTATGTTGTGGTGATAGTTGACGTGCAGATACATACATATACTCGTTTACAAATTGGTAATCATGTTTTATTCATGCAAATAGGCATGCTATATGGCACCATGCTCGTTACACATGGGAATACTATGTGTTTACATTTTGCATTATGGAATTCCAATTTGAACTAGGAATTATCATATTTGGAAGTTGTGAACCACACTCACCATCTCAAACTGCCAAGTAAAAACCATTATTATTGGACTTTTTTGGCAAATATTATATCATGATTGGTATTGTAAGATAATAATATGAACTTGCATTGAGATTAATGATTAACTGCAGACTGCATAATTATTTTAGTTTAATTACTAAAAATTAATAAAAATTTTACCAATTATTCGCCTATAAATGTCAAACTACTTAATACACTGAAATTTCCCGGAACCATATGGGAACAAACTCGTGGGGCCAACCTTGAGCTTTGATGACCTACGCTATGTACCATCAGCTAGCCATTTGATGCAAGACTCGATTCAATATCGGCCTCCCGAATCAATATCAGATTTTGAATAGGCAAAAAAGTGCTGATCCACAGGTCTCTAGGGATACTGATAATGACGACTCACTCCAAAGAATACAGGGTAAGGAAACATCAAAGAATTAAAATCAGAATCCATCCACCAAAGCTGAACAACTAAGAAGATACCAATCTACAGTAATGCTCTAAATAATCGACTCCTTAACCACAGCAGAATTATGGATAACTTTTCAGGATTTAGTCGGAAATGTGGCTTGTTGCCATTCATCGGAAAGCTCTCGGTTACAACAAGCCATATTTCCGACTAAATCCTGAAAAGTTACCCATAATTCTGCTGTGGTTAAGGAGTCGATTAATTAGGGCATTACTGTACATGCACAACATTGAAGACCCTTACACAATACACAGAAGCCTAAACGTAACACAAACATCACCAACCTTGAGCCGACCAATCGTAACTATTGTCTCTGCGATAATTGACACAGCAAATGGAATGAACATTAAGAGAGGGATCCGAACTCCAGCTATGAGCATAAGAACAGTGAAGACCCTGTCAGGGGAGAGATGGCTACCAGTCAAAGACGAAGTCACGAAAATCAGTAGCGTGATGATGGATGATGTCATATATGGGCCAACTATAAGGCTCCGTAAATAGTTTGCCTTTCTGACTACTTTGATTTCTTGCCTGAAAAACATTGAAAGAGAAACTGTGCGATAAAAATCTGAGCGAAGATTGGGTTGCCGAGTGGATAGAGATACATATATTAATAACAATAGCACTGCCATACATGGCATAATATGTCCCGTTGGCTTATTTCAAATTCAATTTCAGAAAAACACCATAACAGATGGAGTTATCATCTGAAAATCAAAGTCAAAATATGTCCGTAACTTTGTAAACTGAAATCAAACTTTAGACCTGTTATTTATGGTTGCAAACTTCGTTCCATTTCAGTCAACATTTACTAAAGTAAACAAAAATTTATCTCAAACAGGATTCATACTCTTTACTGGGAATCAAATTTTAGCCAATTTTTGAGGACCGGGTAATGATCACTCTACGTCAGTGTTACATAATGGTGAAATGAACTCCAGAAATCACATTTACCTCCTTCTTGCATAGTGAACACTCTTCTTTATACTTATTTCCTTTCACAGCTCTTATCCATTCATACTTTTCCCCCAAAAGCGATTAAAAACACATTTTTCTGCATGCATTTTCACTAAGGAAACATGTTAAACTGAACTATTGGTTGAGACTGCACATGCCGGAACGTGACCACATACACTGATATCTGATAACATTTTGCGGAGTTGCTAAATCCATATTGTTATTTATAGTAACTGATATCAACAGTAATAATACTGTCGAAGGACATCGTGGTTTCCAGCTTTTACTGGAGATTTCGAATAAATTGACCCATGCGAACAATTTTATGCAGAATTTAAGAACTTTTCAAAGATAGTTATTGATTTTTAAGTACTTTTAAAGGAGAAAATCTGTTTACTCAATCCGATTCGATGGTCCCCATATCATCAGTTTCCAACAACAACATTTTTTGAAATGCCGCTTCAGTTATCAGAATCAATTAATTGCCCAAAAATAATGCTAACCACAGTCAACTATAGTATAAAATTGCTCAAAACGTGTTATTTATCAACATTTTGTTCAATGAAATTTGGCCGGATTGTCAAATATCTAACACCCAATGCCACTTGATTTAGAGTTATTCATCTTCATCTGCAATTTGATCCAAGACCATTGGCTTGATGAATATTTGCCAGGCCATCAAAAACTACACATCTCGGGAAATAACAAATATCAAAAATCGATATCTGATCACCCTGAGCTTTTACGGGTGGGTTCCTTGACATGAATCAAATACTTTTACCCCCGAAGCCAAAGAGATAGTAATTTAGGAGCGTTAATTCGGATTTTGCATCTTTAACCCTTCAGTGCCAAGAGCTCTTTCCATCAATGTATCACATTATTATAATCAATAAAATTGAAAAATGATCAAGGAAATATGGGTTGATACAAAAATCGGACTTGGCACTGAACAGGTTAAGCACTTTGTGGGTCAAAATTTAAGCACTTATATTGCATATGAACACCTACATGTCATTCAAATGTCATTCCATTATTTTCATTAGAACTGAAGTTATTGTCAAGAAAGGGAAAATGATAGATGGACTGAACAAAAACATAATAAGTAAATGGAGCGATAAGGAATGCAGAATGTATAACCCTTTCATGATGGGAGCTGCGCTGGTGCAGCATTAAAGACCCTCTGCCAGTGCATTCTCTTATATATGCGAGTCGCCCATAGGGTGCCTCACATATATAAGAGAATGCATTGGCACAGGGTTTTCGCATAATTTCAGAAAGCTGCAGTTATGGAAGAGTTAAATGTCTATGTTACACCAGAGGTCAGCCCTATGAGCCTTAAAAAGTTTGGGATAAATTGGATAAAAAATATTTAGTGATGCAAAGAGTAAAATCCATTGATGGCTGCCATCAGCCATGTTTTTGATCGAAAATCATTCAAATTTGATAGCACCTATCTAGAAGTAATCCTGAACGTGCCAGTAAATTTTAGTAATGTGAAGAGTAAAATCCAATATGGCCACTGGCAGCCATGTTTTTCAAAAAAAATTTGAAAAAATTGATGGATCCCATTATTCATCATCCAGAAGATCCATATGAAGTTTAGTGGCGTTTGGATGAGATATGTGGGCTGTAGAGTGCGCCAAATTTATAAAAGAATTAGTCATGCAAAGAGTTAAATCCAAGATGGCTGTAAGCAGTCATGTTTTTCATCTAGAGGTGATCTTAAACATGGCTGTAAATTTTCAAAACATGTCTCCAATAATTTCGCTGCAGGGTGTGCCGATGGATTCAAATTTGAAATAAAGATGGCTGCTGATGGCCATGTCTTTTGATAAATTACGGGAAAAAAATTCAATGGCTCCCATCTAGAGGTCACCCCGAAGATCCATATGAAGTTTGGTGACAATCGGATGATGAATGTGGTCTGTAGGGTGTGCCAAAGGATTTAGTCATGCATAGAGTAAAATCCAAGATGGCTGCCAGTGGCCATTTTTTAATCCAAAGTTGTTCAAATTTGATAGCTCCCATCTAGAGGTGATCCTAAACATGCATGTACATTTTCAAAACAATTTTCCAATAAAAATGGGATTCAAAGATGGCTCTGCTGGCTGCCATGTTTTTTAATGAATTTCTGAAAAAATTGATAAAATTGATAGCTCGAAGTATTTAGTCATGCAAAGAGTAGAATCCAAAATGGCTGTTGGTTTCCATGCTTTCCAAATTTGGAAAATTGTGTTGGCTCCCATCTAGTGGTCACACCGGAAGATCCATATTAAGTTTGGTGACAATAGGATGAGGGATGAGGTCTGTAGGGTGTGCCAAAGGATTTAGTCATGCAAAGAGCTAGTCAATCAATTATAAACAAGCCGCTAACTAACATGGAATCCCCACCCCATCAAAAAAAGTCATGGAACATGAATCCTAAAACAACAAGACTTAAACTTTTGAACATAAATTTCTGTTCCATCATGAATAAAAGAGATCAACTCCAAGCCATTCTTGAAACTGAGTCTCCTGACATAATTGTTGGGACCGAAACATGGCTGAAACCACACATCGCTGATGGTGAAATCCTGCCACAGTCTCTCGGGTATTCAATATTTAGAAAGGACAGACTCAAAGTAAAGGGAGGAGGGGTTTGCATCATTGTCAGTAACAGAACGTTCTCTACCATCCAACATACCACAGGAAAGCGAACAGTTATGGGTGAAAATCAAACTTCACTCATGTAAGGCACTTTATCTTGGAGCTTTCTACCGCCCTGAAGAAAGTGACAAAGATAGCATAGATGCATTGAATCTTAATCTAGAATCAATTGCTAAATTAAATGGACACATTTGGGTAGCCGGGGACTTCAACTTCCCTAATCTCGATTGGGACAAGGAAAATATACCCAAAATAAGAAGCAAGTGTCCCAACCTAAAGCTCTATGAAGAATTTATCGACCTACTTGACAATTTCACACTAACACAAGTAGTCAGAGGGAAAACCAGAGACAAAAACACTCTAGACCTGGTCTTAACATCAGATCCCGCACACATACAAACAATCAACATAAATTCAGGAGTATCCGACCACGATATTGTATGCATAACAGCAAATCTGAAACCATCAATCACCAAAGCATCACCTAGAACAGTATATCTATACTCCAAAGCAGACTGGGAGAGCTTCAGGGAATACATCCGAACTAACTTTGCCACCATCTTTTGCTCCAAGATATCAGTAGAGGAAATATGGACCCAGTTCAAACACCACATTGAAATAAGTACCTCAAAATTTGTCCCTAAGAAAAACATTAAAACCAAAACACCTCTAGCCTGGATCAACAAACGTATCAAGCGCATTATCAAAAGGAGGGACCACCTACATGTATACCAACAGATGAAAAGATCAGTCAGCCCAGTAATTAAACAAAAGCACAGGGCCATGAAACGTCTAGCTAAGAAAGAAATTAAGCTGGCATATGATAAACACCTCAGCACCATCCTTGAAGTTGCCAATGAAAACACATGTGACGACTCTCAAAACAACAACTACCGACCAATTACTAAGAGTCTGTTCTCATTTAATAAGAATACCAGACAGTCCCAGAGCAGCGTTGGACCCATAAAAGACCCAGCAGGTACAATACAAACAAACAATATAGACAAAGCAAATACCCTAAATAATCAATTTCAGTCAGTCTTCTCACCCAGGAACCCTCTCACTCTGTCACAATTCTCTCTAGCCTCCATCAGGGGCCATTTCAGTGAAACCTTTGTGACCACCAACAACTTTGGATATCCCAACATGGAAAACATAGAGGTATCAGAGGAAGGAATCCTTAAACTCCTATCAAATCTTAAAATAAACAAAGCAGCTGGCCAGACAATATTAAACCAATTATTCTGAAACAACTCCGATACGAAATTGCCCCCCCCCCCCTTCTTACCAATCTTATTCAAAAGACCTTGAAGGAAGGTGTCCTCCCACAGGACTGGACAAAGGGTAATGTGGTTCCTGTATACAAGAAGGGTGATAAAACAAACCCGGCAAATTATAGACCGATCACCCTTTATACCTGTATCATCTGCAAACTAACTGAGCACATCATCGCATCCAACATCACGAAGCATCTGAAAAAGAATAAGATCCTCTCTGATCTGCAGCATGGCTTCAGGGAAAGAAAATCATGTGAAACACAACTCGTGCAACTAGCTGATGATCTTTTGAGACGCCTTGCTGCAGGACAGCAGACTGATCTTATCTTGCTAGACTTCAGTAAAGCCTTTGACAAGGTAAACCATGGCAAATTGCTCTATAAACTTGAACATTACGGCATTGGTGGAACCACATTAAACTGGATCAGAGCCTTTCTCAACAACAGAACCCAAGTTGTTGTCCTGGAGGGGGATGCCTCCTCTGAAGTCTCAGTGACATCTGGGGTACCCCAGGGCTGTCCTGTGGCCCCTGATGTTCCTGGTGTACATCAATGATTTACCAAACCACATAACTGCTCAAACACGCTTATTTGCTGATGACACCGCACTATACATGACAATAACTAACTCGAATGACTGCGAACAATTACAAAATGACCTAAACAAACTACAGACATGGGAGCAAAATTGGGATATGGCCTTTAACCCCTCAAAATGTCAAGTCCTCACAATCAGCCGCAAAGCAAAACCCATAATTTGGGACTACATCCTACACTCTCAAGTACTTGATCATGTCAATATTGCGCGATATTTGGGAATCGACCTCACAAACAATCTCTCATTTAATGCCCACATACAACGAACAACTCTAAGTGCAAATCAGTCCCTGGGATTCTTAAAAAGGAATGTCAAAACACAAAATAAAGCACTCAAGAAAGCAGCTTATCAGGCCATGGTTAGACAAAAGTTAGAGTATGCCGCTGCAATTTGGTCCCCTCATACCTCAGAAAACATAACTAAAATTGAACGAGTACAAAATCGGGCCATCCGTTGGATTTTTAATGACTATTCAAGATTCTCAAGTTTGTCAAAAATGAGGACAGAATTAGAACTGAAACCCCTTGAGGACAGAAGAACCATCTCAAAATTATCCTTCTTCAGTAAAATAGTCCATAATCAAGTAGATATTACAATCCCAGATTACCTTCAGAAACCACTCAGACACAGCAGATATAGCAACGCTGACACTTATCGTCGAATTCATACTGGGCCAAACTATTTTAGACATTCATTCTTCCCATCAACTGCTATACTCTGGAACCAACTCCTGCCTGATCTGATCAAGCTCTCTGACCCTGACCAGTTCAGGAGGAGAGCTTATCAGCTACAACCATGAACCTGACAGCAATCTTTGTTTTTAAAATGCTTTTATCTGTACATATTCTTTTAACTGACAAACTTGTCACCCTATCACTATATTATCCACTAACTTGCACTGACTGTGCCTGGTGATAATACCCATATATGGGGGTCGACCAGTACCAATAGATAGATAGATAGAAGAGTAAAATCCAAGATGGCTGCCGGTGGCCATGTTTTAATCCAAAGTCATTCATGTTTGATAGCTCCCATCTAGGTTAACCTATACATGCCTTTACATTTTCAATTTCTAATAAATATGGTGGCACTGAAAGAGTTAATGTAAAAACTATCAAAGCAATGAAAATTGTCAGCTTGTGACACCAGGGTCAGAGGCTTTTTCGTGGTTGGTTTTGTTGTTAAAAAAACTTTTTGAACTTGTTTGGTCTCTTTTGTTTTGTCAGTAACAATAGATCCCCCCCAGGTGCTATATTGTCCCATTGTCCCAGAAATTTACGCACAGAACATTTGCTGCAGCTTTGACAAAATATACTACTGTACTAACTTTCTAATGCAGTTATTGGCCAAATTATGAAAGAATTTATTTGACTAACAGCATAATATGATAGCCCACATTGAACACTCCATGAAACAATTAAAAGACCCTGGTCCGAAAGTTGTCATGAAATGTCTTAGTTTCACTTTTGCAACTTCCAAGAGAATGAGATGAAAATTCCGTACCAATGACGTAAGCTTAAAATAAATGAGTTGCGCTAAATTATATTTCTTGTTGTTGTAATTGAGGCCCGGAAGATATACACTATCTTTATTTCAATCACTCAAAATTAAATGTGTTCGAAAAAGAAAATATATTTCAAAGTTTCAAAGTGTGTCTGGAGAGTACCATCTGGGATCAGTAACAGGGTTTTTACATCTCCATCATATTTTTGCATGCATCTGTTTCCAGATAAACAAAGTCGAAAAACATTAAATGAAAGTGTCAATGACACTGTAGCTCAACTTAGATAGGGGAATAATTTAATGGTTGACAGTAAATGGAGGAATAGGAAAGGTGCTAATTGAAATGTCTAAGTAAGACAAGATGTACATGTCAATATCAGCATTCATGACAAGTTTTATAATCATCGGATCAGGGATGTGGTGATTATGGTGTGCCAAAGGATTTAGTGATGCAAAGAGTAAATTCTAAAATGGCCACGGGCAGCCATGTTTTCTTCCGAATTACCCCAAAATGACTCGTTCCCATCTATGTACATGTCAATGTCAACAGCCTTTACAAATCTCATAATTATTTGACCAAAGGTACGACATGTAGCCTGTGCCAAATGATTTAGTCATGCAAAGAGTAAAATCCAAGATGGCTGCGGGCGGCTATGTTTTTTGGCCGAATGACCCCAAAAGAACTCGTTCCCATCTACATGTCATTGTTAACATCCATGACAAATCTCATGAAGATCAGACCAAAGCTACGACCTGTAGCCCGCGCCAAAGGATTTAGTCATGCAAAGAGTAAAATCCAAGATGGATGCTGGCGGCCATGTTTTTGGCCGAACGACTGCAAAATGACTCGTTCCCATCTACATGTCAATATTAACATTCATGACAAATTTCATGATGATTAGACGAATAGTACGACCTGTAACCCGTGCCAATGGATTTAATTTTGAAATCCAAGATGGCCATCAGCGGCCATGTTTTTCGGCCGAATGACCCCAAAATGACTCATTCCCATCTACATGCCAATGTCAACATTCCTGACAAATCTCATAAAGATCAGACCAAAGGTATGACCTGTAGCCCGCGCCAAAGGATTTAGTCATGCAAAGAGTAAAATCCAAGATGGCTGCTGGCGGCCATGTTTTTTGGCCGAATGACCCCAAAAGGACTCGTTCCCATCTACATGTCATTGTTAACATCCATGATAAATTTCAAGAAAATCCGACCAAAGCTACGACCTGTAGCCCGCGCCAAAGGATTTAGTCATGCAAAGAGTAAAATCCAAGATGGCTGCTGGTGGCCATGTTTTCTCACCATGCATTTTGTCTATAAAAAGGTTAAAACAGAAAAAGCAGAAGACATACATTCCAAGGCTGATTTTAACCAAGGATACATAGCTACACCCATGGAATGGGAAACCTTACACCAAAGCTTCAGACAAAACACTACCAACCTTGAGCCGACTAGCCGTAACCACAGTTTCAGCACCATATGACACCGCCAATGGGATGAAGAGCAAGAGGGTAAGGCACAAGTTATTTATGATTGCAACAACAGTGAAGACCCTTTCCGGAAGGAGACGACTACCAGTCAGAGACGCAGTCACAAACAACGTTAGCCTAATGAAGCCTTGCATCCCTTCAGAACTAAGGAGCAAGCCCTTTGTAAGTGTTGCCTTTCTAACTACTTTGATTTCATGCCTGAAAAACACAGAATGAGAATGTTCATTCACATGGACTGTTCAGTCATAATGGCCAAGTACAGTAATGCCCTAAATAATCGACTCCTTAACTGCAGCAGAATTATGCGTAACTTTTCAGGATTTAGTCGGAAATATGGCTTGTTGCCAATCATCGGAAAGCACTCACTGAGAGCTTTCCGATTAATGGTAACAAGCCATATTTATTGAAATATAAATCCTGAAAAGTTACCCATAATTCTGCTGTGGTTAAGGAGTCGATTATTTAGGGCATTACTGTAGAGAGAGAGAGAGAGAGAGAGATAGAGAGAGAGAGAGAGAGAGAGAGAGAGATGTTATATCATGCACTGATAAGACACTGATGTGTTCCACTGACAAGCCTGTTTGAGGACTGCATAAGAGCCCATTCTGGACTCCTCGACCTATGACCTCTGGGGCCTAGCTCACTGGTATAATTAGAATTCATTTTTCGCAGAAGGATATATCCAGATCTGGAAGAAATGTATCACCACTATATAGCCGACGTTCTGCATAAAATAGTCTCATTACTTGTAATGTTATTTGACGAGTTATTCGATCCAATTAATTATGCATGGTTCATGATCTTTCATAACAAAATATCCAGAAACATGGACCAAGCATCCGATTTGAATGACGTTGATAGCACCGATTCATAGTGTCTGTTATCGACAATGCCGGTTATTGTTCGAACCAATCATGGCGTTGTATTAAAGTCGAGTCTGAAATAGTACGGAATCTGACGAGGTTTGCCCTAATGCATGCGAGCCATGGCAGTTCTCCTTATAGATGCTCCTTTCCGGCACCACTTCAAACTACAACAACAAAATTTCTATACATGTATGTAACTCGTACTGAATGCAAGTTTGCATTGTTGTTCCAAAACAAATCCATGGGAATTATCCGATGTTGCAAATAATTCACCTAAAATGTGTTTTAAAAGATAGACTTTTTATAACACATCAACTAATGTTCTGTCCCAGTTTGTGGAAGGAAACTATTTCCTAGTGATGGAATCTCCTGTTGATTTTTACCAAAATTATATTCTTTTGGTTCCGAAAAAGCCAACCTCCTAAGATAACCATCTTTTTTTTCGGGGGGCGTGTGGTTGACCACCTTTTAATCTAGTTCAAAATGCTTATATCTGCAAGAAACAAAAATGTTTCGACTTGCATTACCACTTTTAACTCACATCAATTCAAATGAAATGCTCAATTATTCAAAGACAATTGACTATAAAGGTGACAAGAGTCAATGACCTACTAAATGTAGTTCATATTGACTGCATAGCAACTCAAGGATCCGAAGGCTCAAGTACAAAAATATTTGATGACATTTCCCCACATGGTAAAATAGTTTTGCATTCCCGATTTGTTTATATAATTTCACATTTATAGTGCGAGCTGGATTCTTAATATAATTTCACACAATGCGAGCTGGATTCTTCATATAAGTTCACATAGGGTGAGACAGATTCTTTATATAATTTCACATAGCGCGATCCAGATCCTTTATATAATGTCACATAGCGCAACCCGGATTATTTATATAACTTCACATGGCACAAGCTGGATTCTTTATATAATATCACATAGAGCGAGCAAGATTCTTTATATAATTTCACATAGCGCGAGCTAGATTCTTTATATGATTTCACATAGTGTGAGCTGGATTCTTTATATAATTAAGTGTACATTTGACTACAAAGAGAAAGACATAATTGCGACTGAAAACAGTGTTTAGGCTAGATCTACATCCATTTTTTTTAGAATAAAAAACCATCCGGCCAGTGTCCCCCGAAAAAGTGGCTTCATTGGGGGCATCAGCTTTTCTGAAAAAAATAACAAGGACCCTAAATCTGATACTAAATTTCAGAACAAAATGGGTGGATCGTACCCATATTCGAACTTGATCTGTATTTCGAGCTGATAAACTCATATACCAAATTTGATTCAGATATGATCACACAAACTAAAGTTATCATCCGGAAACCAGATATTGACAGGATGCTAAGCCGTAAAAGGGCCATAACTCTCACAAAAATGGGCAGAGCAAACCCATATTCGAGCCTGACCTGTATTTTGGGCTGATAAACTATCATACTAAATTTGATTCAGATATGATCACACAAACTAAATTTATCATCCGGAAACCAGAAATTGACAGGATTCTAAGTCGAATAAAAGGTCGGTAGACCTCATGTCCGCCTCTAAGTGGCCGTATGACCCCAAAATGACTCGTTCCCATCTACATGTCAATATCAACAATTATGACAAATTTCATAAAGATCAGACCAAAGGTACGACCTGTAGCCCGCGCCAAAGGATTTAGTCATGCAAAGAGTAAAATCCAAGATGGCTGCTGGTGGACATGTTTTTTAGCCAAACGACCCCAAAATCACTCGTTCCCATCTACATGTTAATATTAACATCCATGACAAATATCATGATGATCAGACGAACAGTACGACCTGTAGCCCGCGCCAATGGATAGAATTTTGAAATCCAAGATGGCCACCAGCGGCCATGTTTTTTGGCCGAATGACCCCAAAATGACTCGTTCCCATCTACATGTCAACATTCATGACAAATTTCATAAAGGTCAGACCAAAGGTACGACCTGTAGCCCGCGCCAAAGGAAATTGTTGACGGACACACGGACGACGGACGCCAAACCATGGCAATAGGTCAAACTTACAAAGTAAGTTGAGCTAAAAAGGTTAAAACAGAAAAAGCAGAAGACATACAATCCAAGGCTGATTTTAACCAAGGATACATAGCTACACCCATGGAATGGGAAACCTTACACCAAAGCTTCAGACAAAACACTACCAACCTTGAGCCGACTAGCCGTAACCACAGTTTCAGCACCATATGACACCGCCAATGGGATGAAGAGTAACAGGGTAAGGCACAAGTTATTTATGATTACAACAACAGTGAAGACCCTTTCCGGAAGGAGACGACAACCAGTCAGAGACGCAGTCACAAACAACGCTAGCATAATGAAGCCTTGCATCCCTTCAAAACTAATGAGCAAGCCCTTTGTAAGTGTTGCCTTTCTAACTACTTTGATTTCATGCCTGAAAAACACAGAATGAGAATAATGTTCATTCACATGGACTGTTCAGTCATAATGGCCAATACAGTAATGCCCTAAATAATCGACTCCTTAACTGCAGCAGAATTATGCGTAACTATTCAGGATTTAGTCGGAAATATGGCTTGTTGCCATTCATCGGAAAGCATGCACTGAGTGCTTTCCGATTAATGGTAACAAGCCATATTTATTGAAATATAAATCCTGAAAAGTTACCCATAATTCTGCTGTGGTCGATTATTTAGGGCATTTAATACTGTAGAGAGAGAGAGAGAGAGAGAGAGATGTTATATCATGCACTGATAAGACACTGATGTGTTCCACTGACAAGCCTGTTTGAGGACTGCATGAGAGCCCATTCTGGACTCCTCGACCTATGACCTCTGGGGTCTAGCTCACTGGTATAATTAGAATTCATTTTTCGCAGAAGGATATATCCAGATCTGGAAGAAATGTATCACCACTATATAGACGACGTTCTGCATAAAATAGTCTCATTACTTGTAATGTTATTTGACGAGTTATTCGATCCAATTAATTATGCATGGTTCATGATCTTTCATAACAAAATATCCAGAAACATGGACCAAGCATCCGATTTGAATGACGTTGATAGCACCAATTCACGGTGTCTGTTATCGACAATGCCGGCTATTGTTCGAACCAATCATGGCGTTGTATTAAAGTCGAGTCTGAAATAGTACGGAATCTGACGAGGTTTGCCCTAATGCATGCGAGCCATGGCAGTTCTCCTTATAGATGCTCCTTTCCGGCACCACTTCAAACTACAACAACAACAAAATTTCTATACATGTATGTAACTCGTACTGAATGCAAGTTTGCATTGTTATTCCAAAACAAATCCATGGGAATTATCCGATGTTGCAAATAATTCACCTAAAATGTGTTTTAAAAGATAGACTTTTTATAACACATCAACTAATGTTCTGTCCCAGTTTGTGGAAGGAAACTATTTCCTAGTGATGGAATCTCCTGTTGATTTTTACCAAAATTATATTCAAAATGCTTATATCTGCAAGAAACAAAAATGTTTCGACTTGCATTACCACTTTTAACTCACATCAATTCAAATGAAATGCTCAATTATTCAAAGACAATTGACTATAAAGGTGACAAGAGTCAATGACCTACTAAATGTAGTTCATGTTGACTGCATAGCAACTCAAGGATCCGAAGGCTCAAGTACAAAAATATTTGATGACATTTCCCCACATGGTAAAATAGTTTTGCATTCCCGATTTGTTTATATAATTTCACATTTATAGTGCGAGCTGGATTCTTAATATAATTTCACACAATGCAAGCTGGATTCTTCATATAAGTTCACATAGGGTGAGACAGATTCTTTATATAATTTCACATAGCGCGAGCCAGATCCTTTATATAATGTCACATAGCGCAACCCGGATTATTTATATAACTTCACATGGCACAAGCTGGATTCTTTATATAATTTCACATAGAGCGAGCAAGATTCTTTATATAATTTCACATAGCGTGAGCTAGATTCTTTATATGATTTCACATAGTGTGAGCTGGATTGTTTATATAATTAAGTGTACATTTGACTACAAAGAGAAAGACATAATTGCGACTGAAAACAGTGTTTAGGCTAGATCTACATCCATCTCTTTTAGAATAAAAAACCATCCGGCCAGTGTCCCCCGAAAAAGTGGCTTCATTGGGGCCATTAGCTTTTCTGAAAAAAATAACAAGGACCCTAAATCTGATACTAAATTTCAGAACAAAATGGGTGGATCGTACCCATATTCGAACTTGATCTGTATTTCGAGCTGATAAACTCATATACCAAATTTGATTCAGATATGATCACACAAACTAAAGTTATCATCCGGAAACCAGAAATTGACAGGATGCTAAGCCGTAAAAGGGCCATAACTCTCACAAAAATGGGCAGAGCAAACCCATATTCGAACCTGACCTGTATTTTGGGCTGATAAAGTATCATACTGCGCAAACAACACAAACTAAATTTATCATCCGGAAACCAGAAATTGACAGGATTCTAAGTCGAATAAAAGGTCGGTAGACCTCATGTCTGCCTCTAAGTGTCGGCTTGATACAACCGTTGTTTGCGCATAAAAACCTGTCTTTAGTGCTAGTAAACCTACATACCAAATTTAATTTCATTCAGTACACATTTACAAAAGTTATCATCCGGAAACCTCAAATTGGCAAAAATTCTAAGTAAAAAAGGGACATAACTCTGGTGAAAATTGGCGGGCGGAACCCGAATTCGAACTTGACCTGTGTTTTGCTGGGAGAAAAACACATACCAAATTTTTTTTAAATCTGATTAACTCTACTAAAGTTATCATCCGGGCACCAACTTTTGGGGTTTTATATGTCAGGTTGGCGGACAAAAAAGGGCCATAACTCTCGGATTAAACCGAAATTCGAACTTGAGCTGTATTTTGATATAAGTAATCCACAAAAAAACGGGTTTTGCATATAAACAATCCAAAATCAAGTTATCATCCGGAAACAAAAAAAACAGAAGAAAAACTGAATTTTCTATGTCGAAAAAGGGGCATAACTCTGCCAAAAATGGTTAGGCAGAACCCAAGTTCAAACTTGTGTTTTGCTGGGAGAAAGTAATATACCAAATTTGGTTTGAATCCGATTAACTCTACTAAAGTTATCATCCGGAAACCAACTTTCAGGGGTTTTCTAAGTAAAACGAGAGGCCGATCACGATCGGCAGATGTTTAACCCATACCTTGGCGATAGCGATTAGCTATTTTTATAAATTTTATAAATCCTAAGTTTCAACAATTCACACTTAATATAGTGATCATGTGAACAATATTTAGTTATCACATTGTGTCAACAGGATTGGCGGAGGATGTTAATATTTTTAAGCAAATAAACCAAATGACCCTCACTATGCAGGTTAGGGGTGTGTTCTCATCAACTATGCCAAGAACTACATGTATAAACATAACCAATGGAAATATTTGAGTTATCAAATCGGATAGAATAGGGTTAATCTTACCCACACTAATGAACTGATAAACACATAGTCTATACAAAGCATGTCATTGGATTTAGAAACCCATACAATAAGTCAGTCTCAAGAATACCAGCACCATTAATATTACCCTGGAGCCCAAATGCAATTGAGGGAATTTCAAAATAAGACATTTCCTCTAATGATGAATATACAATTGGTGATTTATTGAAATCCTTACTGAACCTGGATCAAAGTGAAAGGGATAATATTATTTCTGTCTATCGCATAATATGTGTCTATGGAATGGTTTAATTTTAATCCCAAATCCATGCAAATCAAAAGTGGATCACCATCAACCTGGACATAATATAGGAGAATGATCAAATGAAAAGCATCAAAACCATATGTGTGGAGAGGGTTAATCATTTGCAATGACATCATATCATGGAACTGAGGAATGTGTGGATTATTTTTTGTCTAAGATAAGACAACAGTGTATGTAAACAACAATGTCTGTAAAACATCCCTACAAAGTAACAATGGACTAATTAACTTAATATTGCACAGAGAACAGAACTCCACCAGATAGCCATCAATCAATTGCACATTATGATAAACAAATCCTGCCAGCCAGCAGTACCACTATCAGGCTTTATAGCATGTCACATCTTAATTAACTCATTTCAATAAACACACATGGTCTGTGAGATATGTTCTCTTAAAATTCCCAGCAGTAATTACTTGAATTATAAAGGGTCATATCTCTGTTAAAATATATCGGATCAAACCCATATTCGAACTCGATCTGTATTTAGGGGTTATAAATTCATATACCAAATTTGGTGTTGATCAGATGAAAAATGTTTTGAGTCATAGTAGCTTGGGTGAATTCTAAGTAAACATAAGAGTGAAAAGGGTTAATTAAACAATACCAAAAACCATACAGACGAAGAACGTGCTAAGAAAAACCTAGGTAAGAAATATGAGGCAGATCAGAAGAAATATGTTCAACTTATTGAATTGGATAGCATGTGTGTAAAGGGTTAATTATTTTCTAAACCGATCAACCAATCAATACCAAAAACTATACAGATGAGGGGCGTGTCATCATAAACCTACATATCAAATATGAACACAATCGGACAAAATATACTTCGGTTATAGCATCGGATTATTGTTTTTTTAATTTTATTTTCGAAAAAAGGGTCATAACTCCTTTAAAATAAATCGGATCAAACCCATATTCGAACCCGATCTGTATTTTGGGCTCTGAAACTCGCATACCAAATTAGGTTCCGATCAGATAAAAATTGTTTGAGTTATGACAGCATGCGTGAATTCGAAGTCGAAAAAGGGCCATAACTCCGTAAAAAAAAACTCGGATCAAACCCATATTCGAACTCGATGTGTATTTCGGTCTGAGAAACTCATATACAAAATTTGGTTCCAATCGGATATAAATTGTTTGAGCTATCGCACCATGCGTAAAGTGTCTACGGACAGACAGACAGACAGACAAACGGACGGACGGACGCACGCACGACGAGTGGTCAATCCGGACGTCGACATTATGTTTACCATACTATGGGTAAACATAAAAAGGGGCATAACTCTGGTGAAACGTGGCGGACGGAACCAGAATTCGAACTTGACCTGTCTTTTCTGCTAGTAAACCCAATACCAAATTTTATTTAATTTGGTTCACTCTAACTAAAGTTATTATCCGGAAACCTCGGATGCACGCACAGACGGACGGACGCATGCACGCACGGATGTGCTTATTTTAATAGTCCTCCAAACCCGTTGGCTCAGCAGACAAAAAGGGCCACAACTCTCGCAAAAATGGATGGAGAAAACCCATATTCGAACTTGACCTGTATATAGGGCTGATAAACTCACATACCAAATTTGGTTCAGATATGATCACACAAACTGAAGTTATCATCCGGAAGCCAGAAAATTACAAGATTCTAAGTAAAAAAAAAGGGCCATAACTCTCGCAAAAATGGGCGGAGCAAACCCATATTCAAACTTGACCTGTATTTTGGTCTGATAAACTCACCTATGAAATTTGCTTTTGATCTAATAACCGAAACTAAAGTTATCATCCGGAAACCATTTACGGATGGACGCACGGGTGGACACCGGCTATTTTAATAGTCCCCTGAAAAAACATTTCGGGGGACAAAAATTGGGTGGGAGGGCAAATTAAATTTTTTATATTCTATTCTTCCTAACATATATGGCAATGGACAGTTCTAGATATTGAAGCAGTATCCTATCTTATATATTACAAGGTGATTTAGATTGTCCAATTTGATCAAAGTAGACTGATTAATTGATCATTGAAATGTAATTTGATTAACCCTTCCAGGACTGGAGCTTCATGATTTTTTGCGAAAACCCTGTGCCAATGCATTGTCTTAGATATGCGAGTCGCCTCACATATACAAGAGAATGCATTGGCCTAACAATATTTACCTTGATCTTGTAAACCAGTAAATTCTCTTATATATCTGAGGCTCTGTATGGGAGACTCGCATATATAAGAGAATGCGATTGCACAGGGTCTGTAATGCTGCACCAGCGAAGCGCACGTCATGAAATAGTTAAGACATGTGAAAAAAAATTGCATAAAAGATATGCAAATAAAAAAAATTGAGGAGGGGACTGAAAATAGGATCGGGAGGGGATGTAAATCTAGCAATTTGTTTCACTTTAATAACCTCTTCACTGCTGAATGATGGAATGATGTTGTGTGCTGGACGTTGATGTTCTGCAGTGGAAAAAAGATAATGGGAATATCGCGAAAACCATACAACTGACTTCATGCAAGGGGTATTATAATCCTAGAAAATCGTACACTGTTTAAAATGTTGAAATACACTTGTTCAGTTGTTCTAATTTCTCAGTTCCCATTATTAGTTATGGCCGCCTACAAGTGACCTAATATAGGTCACAGCCTGACATTTTAGGTCCGTACTCAGTACCAGGTTGACATATAGCAGCCAAAAGGTTAATATTCAAACCTCGAAGCCAATAGAGTAGGTTCAGATACGGGCTACAAAAATGATACCTTTTTTCTGGAAGTTAATAATGTGATTGCCTTGTTATGAGTGGTCTAATGTCACTCTGATATAGGACAAATGTGAGGCGACATGTTAGAAGTTTACAAAATAACTATGCAATATCGAATGAGATAATTTCTTCGAAAATGCTCTACATGCAAGGGACGCATGGACATAGCTACTAACACTGAAGGGGTCACTCTAGGGTCCTGCGAATTGGAGATTTTGATCGAATCGAATATCGAATCGAGTCTACGTAATCGAATCGAATATCGAATCGAATCATACCTGTGTGTTGCATTCTCAATTAGGCATTTAATGTCAATGATTAGACGATTTGAGAAACGTTCTATGAACTTCCATGAAATTCCATCATAGCTTGTGTGGCGATCAACCGTCGTTCCCGATACTATTAATTTCAATTGAGAATTGTTGAGAGAGAAAAAAACAGATTAAAACGTCCATGCGGTCGTAACGACGATTAGATATATAACCACTAAACGTATTATCGGAATTAAATTCACGCGCAATTTGTAGAGTTTGCATGTACATGCACAATTGCAAATCAGCACTCGGAAACACCCATTTTTATAAACTTGAAGATGCGACAACAGTCGCAGGGTAGCCTGTTTATGTATATAGTGCTGGATGCTTAGATGTCTTCTTGTCCCAGACGCTTGCGATTTATATACCACATTGCATTCATCACACGTGTAAGTTTCTGCACTACATGCAGCTTTTATCATGTTTAAAATAAACATGAATAACGGACGACAAATTGTCAAGCACGTGTTGTTTACATTTTCGGCGATGTTACAGAACGAATGTCAACCGCGACGAATGCGGAGGATGGGAAAGTTACATTTATTTTATTGTTAAATACACTTATTAAGTAACTTCATTTGGTCGTAACATATATCAACATACCATGCATAAAATCATCTGGCCAATATCCATTTGCATTCATACTTCGTTCGAACGACGAATCACTAGAAAAGGGGTTAGCGGTGTACTCCATTGGTACCTCGTGTGCGCGGTTTTAGACAAAACGGGAAAATTCACGTGCGGGAAACTGATGTTTTTGTTGTACAATTTGAAAAAGTAGAATTACACCACAAAAATTGATCGAGATATCCATGGTAACTCGAGTAATGACCAATCTAGACAATGCTTTTAAGCATCTCATCGCTATTATAATTTACGCGTGTCGTCGGTCCATCGGCGATCTCTGAGCTTTTGGCTACCATGTTCAAAGCTAGAATTCAGATATATTTTGTCGTCCTATAGTTGCTAATTACTGGCTATACTTATATTTAATAGCATGCGAACATTCGCGATGTACAATAAGAATTATAAGGTGCATATATTCATAATTTTCGGGAATTATATGGCACAGAAGCAGCGAAGATCGACGTGTGCACTTGTCCATAAACAGCTTACTTTTTTGTCAGTGTATATTCAAAATTTCGAATTGAATTCGAATCGAATTTGACTTTCGAATCGAATCTCGAATCGAATATCGAATATTCGCAGGACCCTAGGTCACTCTCACCAAAAAAAGTGCTGAAGGGTACACAGGGTTTCAAAATGTGCTGAAGGGTACAGAGGGTTTGTGATCGGCTGTAACACAGTTAATTTAACTGTGTTTCTGAAAGTCTGGCGCCCATAAGCAGTTTGTTTTCAGTTCATTTTAATGTTCATTGGAACGTAAACAATTATTCTCTAACATAAATCATGGCAGATACAAGAACTAAACGTCATTTAGAACAAGATTTCAAAACATGTGTACTCTTCAGCACATTTTCAAAACCTGTGTATCCTTCAGCACTTTTTTGGTGAGAGTGACCCCTTCAGCGCTACTAACTACAGTAGAAACAAACAGCAAAGGATGTGCGCAAACATTTCTTTTCACAAAGATTTGTATCCAATTTGAACAGTCTTCCTGATCACTACAAGAATTAAAAGAACAACTGGATAACAACTTTTGGCACAAACAATATCTATGCGACTAACTGATAACTAACTTTCCAACATGCATACAACACTTCCATTATACTGTGTAATTAAGTACAAATGGATAAAAGTCGTGGCGACTTAAAACTCCCAAATCGATGATGCGTCACTAACCCGGAATCCCTCTGTGGTCAACTTTCCAGCCAGAAACAGCTAGGTCTCCACATTGCTTATCATCTTCGTTGCCATATGTCCATACTTAGTATGGATGTAAAATGACAGGCACACTAAAGCCAGGCCTGGACTTAAACTCCCAAATTGATGATGATGATGAGTCACCGACCCGGAATCCCTCTGTGGTCAAATATCCAGTCTGAAACAGCTAGGGCTCCACATTGTTTATCATTGTCGGAAATATGGCTTTTTGCCATTCATCAAGCCATATTTCCGACTAAATCCTGAAAAGTTACCCATAATTCTGCTGTGGTTATGGAGTCAATTATTTAGAGTATTACTGCATGTACATGTGCCTGAAGAGGCCCAGATAACAGCCTTCATATGAGATGAGATCAGTAATACAGGATTGTAATGATCGACACACCCCAGCTACTACTATATGATACGAATCGTGATGTTTGCTCACAATACAATATACATATTGTGATCAACTTTAGTCATAAAAAATATTGTAATTTTAACCTGCAGTGAATGGTGGCCTGGTATAATGATATTTGCATTTCTCATTTCCATTCCATGCCTAAACTTATATATTCACACTGAAACAATTGAATTTTAATATCCATTTGCTTTAAAAATAGTTGGACATTTAATAGTGTTGAATGCTAGATTTACCACTCATAGCCGTTACGGAACTGTACATGTACATGTAGTCAACAAAATATATCAAAATGTGGAATAAAGCAGATCGCGATAAATTTGTTAAAACGTATCGCAATACAATTCTTCAGAAAGTATCGTCAGAGCCAGAATAATGTGCAGGTATTTATACTTGGTGTAAATTCTGTTATTGATTTTGTTCTACTGTATATCTGAGGGGTATATAATTGTAACATAATAAAGGGATGATATGCAGATAAGACTGGAAGTGGTATAGCTGGTTACATAACAAAGTGCAACAAGGGGAGCTGGGAGGGTTTAATATTGGAAATACTTGAAAACAATATCTGGGTGTGACAGTTTTAAGGCATATCATTTCAATCAAGCTTACTAGTATTTTTTTGGTCATGGTATTGCTCTGTATTCAGCTGTTGGTTTTCTGACATAAGAAAATTGTCTTCACTTGGATAATTGCTCGGTGGACATATTTTGTGAATAAGAGTCAGTGGTCGCATGACATTTCAATGTGGTCATAAGACGGTCAACAGATATTACCAAGATTGAAACAAAATACAAAACTACTGAATGCACTATTTACAATAGCCATTTGTTCCAAGGTAAGCCTCGATATATCTGAAATGCAGCAGCAGACATGCAGGTGCAATTTCTAGGTGGCCTACAAAGCCATGAAACCTCTATGGGGTGTTCAAAGTGGCAAATCATGGACCATAGAGACCATGGGGTATGCGTACTTGAACATAACACCAGGAAATGTAGGAGATACAACAAATAAAATGCAAAATCTCTGCATAAATCCACATATAATTGAACATAATTATATACCAGTGATCTGTAACCCATGCATGGTGATGTACATGGTCACGCGACCTCATTCAGAGGTGGTTATATAGAGGTCGGATGTGAGTTTATACTGCCTACAATATCCCAACTGATAATAACACAATAATATTCAATGTAAGACTATGGGTTGCAATATTTTATCACTGATATCTTCCTGTATACGCCTGAATATACATGAAATACAGTCATACTGGTATAAATCCAAGATGGCCACCAAGTTCATGTCACCTCTATAGGGTGGGCAAAGAGGCTGAAAATGGCCCAAACCTATGTCTACTCACCTTTGAAGTTTGAACAAATTATACACAAGGATATCTGAGATACATCACATTAATAAGAAACACCCACAATCCATATACATGTACAGAATGTGTGGCACTGGGGGGGGTCCCTATGTGGTGCTGCGTCACAATCCCCCCCCCCCCCCCCCCCCTTTCGTGCATAAGCTTCTGGTACATTGCAGATATGTATATCAGATTTATGGAGGCACGGACTCGGTATGGGTGTTTATTGCTTCAAATGTGCTTGCTTCAGTAACCATGAACACATTTTCATTTCTTATCGAAATGGCCATGTATCGAGCAGAATGGCACATTGAGATGTCCCTCAACTCAGATCAAGCTTGAAAATAGGTTCTCTGACTAAGAGATTATGTATATAAGTACAGTCATTTCAGGCCTGTTGAGTTGACGCTGTTGGGTCCCTGTAGGCCTACAGTTCGCAAACATGGTAAAATATTCCTCTAGGTATGTATATATGAAATAGTACTAACAAGTCCTACTAAAATATGCCCCCAAGAATAACACAATTAACAAAAGTCTATAAAGCTGTGTGTGTGTGTGTGTGTACGCCATCCACGGTTCTCCTGCAATAGGAGGCATTTACAATAAGGTATAAAGAAGACCTCTAATGAGTCGCAATTCTATACGAAATTTACTAACCAAGTGCACTAAATTCAAATTGAGCCAAGCTTTAGCAAGGCTAAAATAAAATTTAGTAATATCAAAACTAATAAATTTTGTATAAAATTGCGAAGAATTTGAGATCCTTTTTATCACATAATCACAATTTAGGAAGGAAAATCGATCTCAAAACGGCTTGGGTTTAAAAAATAATAAAAGGTCGGTAGACCTCATGTCCACCTCTAAGCGTTGGCTCGATACGACCGTTGTTTGCGCATAAAAACCTGTCTTTAGTGCTAGTAAACCTACATACCGAATTTAATTTCATTCAGTACACATTTACTAAAGTTATCAACCGGAACCTCAAATTGGCAAAAATTTTAAGTAAAAAAAGGACATAACTCTGGTGAAAATTGGCGGGCGGAACCCGAATTCGAACTTGACCTGTGTTTTGCTGGGAGAAAGACACATACCAATTTGGACGCACACACGCATGCACGTGCTGATTATAATAGTCCTCCAAACCCGTTGGGTCGGCAGACAATAATATTGATTTCCAGCAGAAATTGCCAATTTTAGTTTATTTTTTTCTATTTTATAAATTAATATACTCCTTATATGTTTAACAAACCTAGGGACATAACATTAAAAATATATAAAATAAACTTTTCCAGAAATTTAAAACACAAAAAATTAAATATGACAACTCATAAATAAGTAACAAAGTGTTAAGATGTTATGGAACAATAAAAGCAAATAAATAATGTAAATTTTTTTTTTTTAAATAGCAGAATGTGAAACAGAGGCAAATAAAGCACTCAAGTCCCAATGGTGTGGATTTTGTTGTAGGCAGTATATTTTGCCATGTTAGAAGAAGCCTTGATTCCAACAATTAGAACATAAAACTGAGATTATAGAAGGAATGGGAAACTGTGAGATTGAGTATGTATGATATACATCAAGCCTCAATATAAGCGGCCAGACACGGACATTGTCCGATACAAATTACCAAATGTCCGATGGTTTTCAGTTTGCGTCTGCCATTATGTCTGGCGGCATTTTATGTGTGAATTTTACTTCAAAGTCGTCTTATAGGTTATATGTCAGAAATATACAAATTCGATGTTTTAATTTCACATGTTCTTAACAAATTTAAAAGCAAAACGTTTTCGACAAAATGTCAGATGCATTTTTAAAAATGTCAGACAGACCTGTGTTAGTGCCTGACATTTGTCAGGTGGTGAGCAAAAAATTTAATTCAGGCTTGATATACATGTACAGTAATGCCATAAATAATCGACTCCTTAACGGTTAACCAGAGCAGAATTATGGGTAATTTTTCAGGATTTAGTCAGAAATATGGCATTACTGTATGTCATGATATGACATATAGTCGTTCTCAGTTTCCCATTCCTTCTATAACCTCTGTTTCATACAACAGAATGAATGCTGAAGATTCAAATAATTCTCATGCACACAAACCTCGAGCCGATCGACTGTCACAGAAGTTTCTGCTAGTCGAGACACAGCCATTGAAATGAAGAACAACAAAGAGAGACGGACTCCTGCAATGAGCATGACGATCGAGAACACTCTATCCGGAGTCAGGCGAGTGCCGTCGAGTGCGGCGACCACAAAAATCAGAAGAAGAACGAGACACGATGACATCATCATCTGACTCAAAACTACGCCCAATAAATAGCTGCGCCTCATCAGAACTGTTACTTCAAGTCTGAAAAATGATTATGCTTCATCTAGAGTTGTTACCACCTCCTTTACTGTGCCCACAGCGGAGGTGGCATCTGGGGTCCATTGAACAAGTCTAAAAAATGATTTATGCTTCATCTAGTGATGTTGCCACCTACTTTAGCTGAATGTGTTGTGTCTTCATAGGTTTTTCAAGAGTAATCTATACTGGAAACACGCTAACCTATGAGATAACCGTCTGCACCTTTCCGTGCACATTTTGTTTAACTGTAAATATGTTTATTCATTGCAGTCCTATCTCATCGTTGATATTTGTATTGCTTAAGTATGCAAAAATCATGGGAATTTCTATTGTTCAAGTATGCAAAGATAATGGGAACTATTAAACAAAACACCTGCGGAAAAGCGCAGACAGTTAACTCATAGGTTAGTGCATTTCCAGGATAGATAACTCTCGAAAAACCTACTAAATCAACGCTTTTCGCCCTATTTTACTGTGCACACAGCAGAGGTGGCATCTGGGGTCCATTGAAAAAAAGCTAAATAGTGAACAAGTCTGAACAATTATTATGCTTCTTCTGGTGTTACACTGCCAACTCCTATAATGTGTCCACAGCAAAGGTGGAATCTGGGGTCCAGTGAACAAGAAATTATTTACATGATCAAAAACTATATGCAACATGTGAACACTATATTAAACTTTGTTCTATGGGCTGATTCTTTATTCTCAGATACAAACAACATGCATAATGTGTCGCACATTCAACGCATCCCTGTATGTACAAGATGGCAAAATCAAATTTTTCTTCTCGAAAACCTAGGAATGACCCATATATGGAGCAACAAATGATATCATCCGAACCATGACATGAACTATCCAATCAAATGCTGATCTGAGTAACGTAACCTTGTGAACCAGGTTGGGAGGTCACAAAAACAATCCTATCACATGATGGCTATTGACTCTAACATGAACATGTTACATGTTTGTGTCAACCATTTCTATACTAAATACTCATCAATGAGCAGTCCCATTAGTAAATGTTTAGATAGTAAGTTCAACAAACGACCATTGGTCATCTGTTGAACTTATTATCTGAACATATGAATCCTTCTGCACTTAAGTTATCTTTTCATCATACTGCCCTCCGCTCATTTTACCTGAACATCCCTCCATATAAATAATGGACTATTCCAATTAATACATTTATAATTGAATGGGGGAAATCATTTAATAAAGAAAAGTTAATGCCAATCAAAAAATTTATAATATAAGTACATGTAATAGATTGTGACAGCTGAACCTCTTAGGAAAGTACAGTACATTTGGCAATACTGTAATAGATTATTCTATTGTTTTTACCGATTTGTTGCATAAACCATCAGTGAAAGTCAAACTTTGTTTGGGTTGTTCCTAAATCTCTAGATGAATAATAAACCCTTCTAATGTCCACTTTTATACTGAATCAGAGAATCCATTCATATAGAAAGGGATAACACAAGCCAAATGCAATGCAATTAGGGCCCTGCAAATCGATGAGATTCAGAATCTTTCATCTGATTCGATTCGATTCAATTCAAATTGTATCGAGTCACTGGCACCAGTTGTATTCTCATTACGGCAATAGACAACATTGCTTTTTGCGAAGATAGCTTATGATACCAACTAAAGACCACACATTACAAACACTGTTGTGGACTGAGCTATTCCATACAGACCACCGAAGCATTGCAAGATTGATGAAACTTAACTAGCAAAAGTTCATATATATGCTGAACTTATCTACATGAATGCTTACTCACTTTATTATTGCTTATGATACCATTTCGATATTCATTTATGATATTTATAGCAGAGATAGCCACAAAGAATGAGCATGTAATTGGCTAAATGTGAATTTGGTCCATTTTTGGATAATATTTACATTATATACTGACGATCACTTTATATCGTTGTTACGAAGTTAGTAAATTGATACCGGTACAGGCACTCAGTCCAGTGATATCTATATCTTCACTATTGATACGTCTGATGTAGTGATTCGATTCGAGATTTGATGCGATTCGGATTCATTTGGCTGATTCAAATCGAGATTCGATTCAAAATGAAAATGTCCGATTTGCAGGGGCCTAAATGCAACTCAATACATAGTACTAATAATAGATTATGTATCTCTCAAAAGTGAAGGTGGCAATACAATGCAGTGGAAACATATTAATGTGACATTGTTATTCAACGAATCAATTTTAAAAGCATCAACCATCGTCATGTATATCAGATCACAGTTCACGTAAACAAACAAAGGATAAATGACTGATAATCCTTGACTGAACGGCACACAAAAATGATTTGTGACAACAAGAGGTATGACTATACCCTAGCCACACATGTGTACATCAGCTAAAGAGGAAAGCCATGTTAATAACTCTTTGCAGCCAATCATGCAAGTATGTTCAATCACCATTAATTGATGCCCATTGTAAAATTTGCAATTCGACTGCAAAACTATTTAACTCTTTTGATGACAAACCTACAAGTACATATTCGAAAAATACACTTGATGCTAATCTCGTATATTTGTGATAAGTATGGTACTGTACTTTTATGGTTAGAAGTAGATCATGTCATGAATCTCTACTCTGCATGGCTTAATGTCCGTGGAGATCATATTCCACCAGTACATCTCGGGAACTTTTTGAAGTTTTGACAGGGAACCTTGTAAATTCGAAAAAATAACTCAGGGAATATATAATTGAATGTTTTTCTGAGACTTTTGTGAGCCAATATCGCAATAAACATTGAATTAATTACCCAGGAGGAATTCCATAATTGTACAGGACTCAAAGTAAAATCGCTCACAAATTCACTTAAATCGTGAAATTGGGACCTTCACCTACAGTGAATTACATAATTAAGGAACAGGTAATAACTAAGAAATGTATTCCCGCATTATTTTTTCGACTTTATAAGGTTCCTTGTCAAAACTTCAAAAGTTCCAATGTTTTGTACTGGTGGAATATGATCTCTACGTGCATAGCAAAGAGTAGAGATTAATGACATGATCTAGGTTAGAAGCAAATCTACTTGAATTTGTGTCATTCATGGATAGACCTATAAATGTAAGCCAACAATTCTGGGGTCAATAATTGGTCATGGTCGTTGTGATCTTTGAATTCAGTCCGTACAGTCTGAGACAGAATTGTTCATCAACATGTACATTTGTTGTTGATTCTATAGTTAATGTACTACTTTACATTAAATGAAGTTTCAATGAATGTCGGACTTGTCCTCACTGTCAACACAGCTTGATTAGTTCGCAGCCAGTCGTTGAACTAATGTGAGTTTCACACAGCAGTGGCTGAATTGATCGATGTGCGATTGTCCAATTGTACACTATTCAAATTTCATACCGCTGTGACCCATGGATTGAAGGGTACCTGATTATGAGCAGTGAAAGATTTTGTTAGTATGCTAGCCACATTGCGGCTGTACCTCCCCCTGTCCCCGGGGCGCAGTAGATGGTTACTGAGTGTTCACTGTTCTGCTTTGCACCACCCATGGGTTGTAATGCACCTGATTATTAACAATGAAAGATCTTGTTAGTATGCTAGCCACATTGCGGCTGTACCTCCCCCTGTTTCCGGGGTGCTGTAGATGGTTACTGAGTGTTCAGGCTCATCAGGGCAATAATTGTCATTAGCGTTTTAGAACAATTAAGTATAATCCCAACATATCGAGTTGAAGATCTTTTATATCACATGAAAAAAACTTGAGCTTTATGCCTTTTTAACATAATCAAAAGAAGCTGAAAAATGTATATATGCATGGTGTTGGCTGAGATGCATCATAACCATATACGACAGTATTGAGCGTTCTGACTGGCGACGAAAGATATAGTCCCCCGAATTTGGCAATTATTTTTGTGCCTACGAAGTTGGACAAGAATTAAATTTTAATGTACAAAGCAATCATTTTGCAATTTCTGGTGTTGATTTCATGCATGGCTTTTAGAAATAGTATTAATCCATGTGGGAATTTTGATGGCGCAATGCCAAGTATCCTGAAAGCACACGCCTATTTATCACTATACGATTTAAGATATAAGGAAATATGTAATGGCTTTTTTAATGATATAATAGTGATTTCATGTGATATAAGTAAATATCAAGCAGACGATGTTTCTGACAGGAACAGTATATAAAACTTAAATAATTTGATAATTGTCCAAATATCCACATATCTTTGTAGAGATGATCAGCAAATGTCATATTTTTATTGTGTTATCAAAAACTACGAATGTAGCCCATAGTCCCTTAACAGGTTCTACAAAAATTTCTTTCATTATCATTTCATACAAATACTGTCAAAGTGTCACTATCAAATTAGAATAGAGGAATTAACATAATGCGTTGCTACAGTAATGGGGCAGACTACAGTAATGTCCTAAATAATCGACCCCTAAACCACAGCAAAATTATGGTAAATTTTTCAGAATTTAGTCGTAAATATGACTTGTTGCCATTCATCGGAAAGCTCTCACTGAGAGCTTTCCTATGAATGGCAGCAAGCCATATTTCCGACTAATTCCTGAAATTTCCCATAATTCTGCTGTGGTTAAAGGGTCATATACTTCGGGCAATACTGTAGCTCACAAACAATCTTAAAGTGATAACTACCACAGTGGTTCACTATACATATTAACTATCTATCTATATTTGCGAATGTCTGTCTGTCTGTCTGTCTGTGTTCTATAGAAATTCACAGGGGACCATCTAGATGATACCAAAGGGGTCTACTAGGGGTAACTTTTTACGAGAAAGATAATGGTCTGGGTTAGAATTTTCTAAAGTGACGCCGTTGTTGTCAGGGGCAAAAAAGGGGGAGGGGCAGAATTTGTTTTTGTCGCCGATTGCCACGAAACTTACATATAATCATCCCCATGGTATGAAGGATATAACGGTGCGGTTTAAATATGTCAAAAATGGCGTCGTTCGAGTCAGCGATGCACAGAAGGGGAGCGGGGCACCAAATTTGATAAAACTAATTTTAGCATCTAGATGATACAAAAGGGGTCTACTAGGGGTAACGTTTTATAAGAAAGATAATGGTCGGGGGTTAGAATTTTCTAAAGTGACGCCGTTGTTGCCAGGGGCAGAAAAGCGGGAGGGGCAGAATTTTGTTGTCGCCGATTGCCACGAAACCTACATATAATCATCCCCATGTTATGAAGAATCTAACGGTGTGGTTTAAATATGTCAAAAGTGGTGTCATTTGAATCAGGGACGAACGGAAGGGGAGAGGGGCACCAAAATTGATAAAAACTAATTTTAGCGCCGATTTCCACCATATTCATATATATTCTTCTTCATGATACAAGGAATCTAATTGTGCGATTTAACAACGCCAAATTGTTGTCGTTTGGATTAGAGATTGGGGGGGGGCACTAAATTTGGTAATAATTGGTTTAGTCGCCGATTGCCACCACACTTATACAAAATCATCCCCATGGTATGAGGAGTCTAATGGTGCGGCTTAAATCTGTCAAATGTGGCCCCATTCGAGTCAGGGGTGCATTGAAAGGGAGAGGGGCGCCAAAATTGATGCACAATTTTTTAGCGAAGGATGTCACAAGTGGGGCCATTCGAGTTAGTGGTGAATAGAGGTGAGAGGGACACACAAAATTATAACAATATACTTAGCGCCGATTTCCACCAGATTGATACATATCTTCTCAGTGATACGAGGAATCTTATCGTGTGGTTTAGATACACCACATTGGTGAGAGATATGGGGACCTTAAATTTGATACGAGTCTAATGGGCGTGGTTTAAATATGTCAAAAGTGGCAAAAGCTGATACAAATATATTTGACACTAATTTCCACCAAATTCATACACGTTTTCTCTAATGATATACGAATTAAATCACATTTGTTGTCGTTTGGGTCACAAATAGTGAGAGGACATGCACAATCATTCATAAGATTGTTATTCTCAGATATCCACCTATAATTTATATATAGTCACCCAGGCCATCTCGATATCATTTTAAGGAGTTTTGGGCGTTCACATTTCACAATCTCGACAGATGATGACCCACTTATGTCACTTGAACAATTATATCTTCTCAACTGTCATATTTATATGGGGACGGCAATCAGGGTATTCACACAATGAGCTATCAAAAAGAGATAAACAGAAGAAGCATTAAACGTATATTTATCATTCTATTTCAGAGATACATATATTCGTGCAAACTGAGAGACCTCGAACTGTCAGAGGATTGCATATATATTATAACACAATTGAGTCTGTTTTATTCAATACAGTTTCCACAACAAAGTTACAATATGTCAAGAGATATGGAAAGCCTGTTCAAAAATGTTGGTCACAGTGTGCAGTCAAATATAGTTTCTTCTAATATAAAAGAAAATGCAGTCAGTAGCACATGACTTTTCAGGATCCTCCAATACTGACATCTGAAAAGGGTTTTAGAACAGACTCATCGACTGACATAAACAACTAAAAATCTCGCTCTGCATGTGCCTGGCACGTGTAGCTGATATGATGCGCAGCAACATTTCGTTTAAACTGAGAATATTTAGCCAATATATAGCACCATGAACAGAGGAGCACCTGAAAAGTTCTTTGAAACATCTGTATCTTCGTGGAGATATGATAGCTAGGTGTTCTCAAGATCTTAGTCCAACCCACTAGATTGATTGATACATCTCAATATGTAAAACTCAATAGTCGTCTTTTATTTTTTGCAAACTAATGTGTTTATGATGTTCATGTATCATATTATAACGTCTGAAGTATACGCAGAAACTGTTGTAAATAAATACTTCATTATTGGTGGAACGGATTAAAGGCGCTTAACAAAATGACAATTGACAAGGTGAATCGCTGCTTATATTCCATGAATGCAATAATCATGTTTTGTGATGCTATTTGAATATACAATTTATGAAAATACGTATAACACTTTGAGCAAGAGTATTCTCTATTCCCAAACAAATATCCACAGCATGCAGAGGGTTTCACATCGCATTAACCTGGGCAACGCCGGGTAACCCTGCTAGTTATCTATATCAACAGACACGTTTGGTCTAATAGATCATTATTAAAAACTAAGTTTGAACACAAAAAAAACAACAACATGAAATACCCAGTATTAAGTGATGGAATGTATCTTGGTATACAGATTATAATGAGTAAAAATTTCAAAACCTTCAACATAATCACTGATTTTAGCTTTTATATTGGTATACTGAAGTAGAGTCTTTTCTTGGTTGATTGTGTGAATAGCAACGAGAAGCTTGCAAAGCGCAAGTTAGAGCTTATACCTTAGGCGCAGGTGAATGATGACGTCATACAATTTTTTCTGTATTTTCTATAGCGATGAGCCAAATTCTGGTGGCGTATACCTTTTTTTGTGAAATTGACACGTGACTTCCGGTTAGCAACTGTCTGGAGATTGTTATTGTGGAATCTGCAGGAACAACGTTATGAAAACAAAATTCCCATGTGATTTAGGCATATTAGTTTCATTTAGACTAATTTCGTTAGCTTAATGAAAAACAGAGAAGACGTCATGGCATGGTTCATGAATCATGATGTCATTTACGTCATGGTGGCTTTGTGGGCCAGATCCAGACAAGATTCCACAATCCATGACAATACTTGTCATGTTGTCTCCACTGGGGCCATTGTATTCTTAGCTTTATGTTGCCAATAAAAAACAAATTCGAGGCACGAATGTGTTATGAACAATTTAGAAATGAAGGAACAATATATATATGGAACAGAGTATCCTGGTAATTAATCAGCTAATGTCTATAGTATAATATTCTGGTTGTGTCTGTTGTGTTTGCTGCTTTTACATTATTTAACTTGATATATAGCACATTAAGTAGATTAATAGTTAAGATGAGACAATTGGGTGACATTTCCTAATAGAGTTAATGATAGAGTTATTTTCCCCAAGAGAGTGAAAGGATTACAATAGCTACATTACAGGAAGATCCAAAAACTACAAAGAGAAGTAAACTGAAGCAATTAAAATTCCACAAACCTTGAGTCGTCTCAATGTAACACCAGATTCGGCTATCATGGTAATTGCAAAAGACATGAAGAGGATCAGGGTAAGTCGAACCATCATGATGAGTGCAACTATGGAGAAAACTTTGTCGACAGTGAAGGTGATGCCAATGAGGGATGTCGTGGAGAATATCAGCATGTTTATGAAGTGGGGAGACACAAAGTAGGATGTAACAATGAGAGCTCTGCAGTATTTGCCTCGTCTCACTGCGAATGATTCAAGTCTGAAAGACAAAATGTTTCAAATTCCAAATTCATCAAGCCCAAATAAATAAAAGGTCGCTGAAAGGATTTACGTGTTTCAGATCTCTATAATACAAATGTAGGAGGAATTGATTACACCAATATGATACAAAGTGCATGTTCACTAAATATGTTGCACATCTTCAATGTGTCAAGAAAGGGTCAATAACTCTAAACAAAAACATAAAACATTTCTATGTCGAAAATAACTCTGCCAAAATGACTCCGACTGAAATCAAAATCAATGGTGCGCAGGTTCCCATCTGGTTGATATATGTGCCCAAGTTTTTTTTAAATTTACCAGAAAATGACAGAATAGAGGCTGGGACAAAGTTCCGGATCCACAGACAAACAAGGGTATTTACTAGGAATGTCAGGTGACAATCAGAGATAGAGCCAGGGCTCGCTCTGGCCCAAAATTAACTTTTGCCAAATAAAAATATTGGGTGCCAAAACTAAAGTTTAGGAAAACATTATTTTTACAGTTGATAATGGCCACTTATAAGACTTCTGATATTTTTGATATTCATGTCCACCTCATGGCTGAAGAAAACTTGTGGATTCACTTATGGATTGAGATGCAATTTTTAATTAACTACCTGTTAATAGGTTTTAACTTCCCTTAATCCACATCAGCCACCACTAGAAAACTGTTATGACAAAGACGGTTTAAGCAGCCAACTTCTAAATAAATAGTTTGTACTTTCTTGTAGGAATGAGAACTTGCATGTATAATAGAATGCATTGGCACAGGATCTTTAATGCTGTACTAGCACAGCTCACGTCATGAAAGAGTTAAAGAATTACCAAATGGTACATATGGACTGACAAATGAAAACGGCCGATTGCTAGTCATCAAATTTAATTTTTGGAAGACAATAGCTTGATTCTTTATGGGCTAACTCATTCACCAAACACTTGAAGCCTATGGGAACCCCTCTAGATTTAAATGTAGCCTATGTGTGGGAGTGAGCTCAAGTCTCTAACTCTATTTTAGGGAAGGAGCCTGTCTACATTGATCGATGAAGCAGCAAGCTGGTGTCAAAAATTCTGAAGACTCACAGGAGTGGCACTATATATAACAGTTCTATATTATTACTATTTTTAAGGTTTGGTTTTATAGCGGATTTATTGTCATTTCAAATCATGACATTGTCAGTTTTACTGGGATATGAGAGGGTTAATTTCAATAGGAAATAACTCCACTGCACAGAAACCAATCCAGGCACAGCTTATGACAGCCAGCCAAATATGGTGTCACCTTACCGACTGGCCCACTGGGGAGGGAGTCACAATAGTTCTGTGTAAATTGATGTTGATTACTCACATAATTAACAGCAAAACCATATTTGCTTGCATCACAATCATTAGTACAAATCTAAATACTAAACTGTGTAGGGTTAATAGGTGTTGGCGGTGCATTGTGTTAAATGTTAAATAGAAAAGCACAGCCAAATCATGTCAGTGAACTTGTGTAACTCTAATTGTTAGTAGTAATATCTAGATTCATACATATTCAGTTTCCGATGAATGGCAACAAGCCATATTTCCGACTAAATCCTGAAAAGTTACCCATAATTCTGCTGTGGTTAAGGAGTCGATTATTTAGGGCATTACTGTAGTTTTCATGTACATTTTTTAGGCACGCGGTATATAAGGTGTGGTCATACCACTCGATGCTGCTATCACTTCAGTAGCAGTAAGTAATCAACAAATTTAGGTTGTCGAGAAATAACCTTAATGGTAAAATGTGTGACAGCCAATGGATTGACAGCTTATGTTTAAATTACAAAAAGATCAACTCATTTGTCTAACTTGTCTCCCAAACTAAATGCAACATCAAAATTCCTTTTTGAAATCGTAAGAAGTATCAAACAGTTTTCATGTACATGTATTAGGCAAGCGGTATATAGGTGTCGTCATATCACTCGATGCTGTTAGAAAATTAGGTTGTCGAGAAATAACCTTAAATTAATGGCAAAGCTAGTGGGTGACAGCCAATTGTTTTACAGTATTCCATGGATTGACAGCTTATGATTAAACTGCATACCTTAATCGAAACACAAGTTATTTCTTAAATATTTAACTATGTTTATTTAGTGGCAAGTTATATGCCACAAAGTAAAGCCACATACATATAACTACCATAAAACTTTCATCCTTTCACTTTTATCTAGACTTTGAGGCAATTGTTAATTTAAATTTTGACCTATCCAACATTCAAAGAAAATATTCGTTGACCAAGTCAATATAAAGAAATACCTTAAATGGTATTATAATCACTGAATCGACTCAAATAAACACTGGCGAGAATAAAAATTGATTTGCGCAATTTGCAACATCTGATTTGTGTATAAAACTCTTTTACATGGAAAACATATTAGCAGTATTTCAACTGAAACGATGATAAGAAGTCAGTTGAAGACGACCTGTTAATTTTGAAAAAAAAAGATGTTGCCAGAAAAGGAAGTACAGTATGGGTTACCCCCTTCCATAACATCCCCAATCAGGGCTGCGGCCCTCGTAATCTGACTTTGCACATCATGCTCATATTTTGATTCTTAACTGTCAAAATATCCAAATCGATTTTGATTCTCCACACTTCCAATGGATTTTAAGCCCTGCTTTGGCATACACTCGGTAAAAACCACTCCTGTAGTCCTATTAATTGTAAAGCCTCATGAATATTAGATATGATCAATATGTGGGGGAGTTAATGCAAAGAGGATACTAGAGTTCAGACCGTTACACCAACCTTGAGTCGACGAATTGAAACAGCTGATGCAAACAAGTCTATGAAACTTGTGGCAGCATTGAATGTTAAGCTCCGTGACACTCCACTGAACATCAGAATGCAGATGAAAATCTTATCCAAAAACAGAACTTTGCTGAGCAACGAGTAGACAAGAAACACAATATGCAGTTGGAGTTTATCTGCTCCGTAAAACATAGCCCTAGTAAGAGAGCTCAACCTTGCAGCATTCCAGACGTTTAAGACCTCCTTGCTGAAAATGCATGAATATTGAACAAAGGCTCAAAATAAAAAAAATTCTACTGACTGTCAAAATGACAGGCACCAATTGGATGGTGTTGGTCATTTCAAAATGGTGCCTGTCAAATTTTCAGATGTACTGAATGAGACCGTATTTAAATTTCCAATCAACTTATTATTCATCAATGAGTGAGTTAGTGAGCGTCCACTCGCCACCCAGGAAAAACCCAAGTTATTTTTGTTTTCAAAAGTTCAAAAACGTTCCGTCGATTAATACATACAAATGCACTTCACAAACGAGATAATTGCATTAACACTGAATTGATCTAAATTAAAAAAGAACTATTTTTTACTTTCAATGTCCGATTTGGCCAGTAATGGCTCCTTGGATGTACCCAAACAGATACAGATTGTTTAAAAATTTGCAAAAATTATCCGACAGATACAGAAGTGCACTGGACATAAGCTATTTTTCGTCAGACAAAGACCATGACCGGCCACTTATTTTGAGCCTTGTATTGAACTTGTCTGTGTGATTTTTTTTTCTGCATAAATACACAAAATTTGAAATCAGAACAAAGGATTATGACGTTGTTTAAGGAAGTTCTCTTCCTGTGGGAATATGTGCTCCTATAATGCTGGGAGCAAAAATAATATCAAAATGGTTTCAAAATATTATTGCCAAATAAACAGTCCACAAAAAATTTGCTTCGCACAGCATCAAACAAAGCAATAGATCTACCAGATACTAGAAATTTGGAAGAGAATGTGGACAGCCAGTATAAAATGAATCTAGAAATGTGTTATCTTTATCTCCCCAAGAGCTTTCGGATGATGGCAACAAGCCATATTTCCGACTAAATCCTGAAAAGTTACCCATAATTCTGCTGTGGTTAAGGAGTCGATTAATTAGAGCATTATTGTATTAGCCTCCTTCTACAAGTCTACAATAAGCAGTCTGGCAGATACTCAAGTCAAACTATATTAGTTATATTCAACCACTATATTTAAATTTGACACATTGTGCCAGATTATTTTATTAAAGGGAGGCTGTACCTAAATTCAACCATTTATAAGACGACTTATATTCAATGGTAAATATGCAACAAATAAATTAATTTGAGTTGAGAATGTATGCTAAATGCACACGCAAATACAATCAACTGTAGATAACAATATGATAATTTTACCTAAAATAGTATTTTTGTCATTTACTAGGTTATGCTCTGTGAGAAGTTTCCATATACACAACATAAGCACAATTAATTAACAGATATGGATTAGGTAACATTTTAATAGCACACATCATATAAAAGTCGAGACTGGGCGTCAAGGCACCCACTGAATCCAGAATAAAAATAATAATCTTCTGGGACAAGTATGCATATAATGTAACATTTGCTACATTTGCCTGAAAATTATACAAAAATATCTCGATGATGAGCATTTTATTCATTGCATTCCGGTTTTGCTGACATCTGTAAAATATTTGTATTCCCGTCTGGTCATACTCAGTAGACAGTGATAGTAAGTTGGCAGATTTTGGTCAACTAACATGTTTTACTCCAGAGCATTGTCAAATTCCAGTGATACACGCACTTGGCACATTGGTAAAATTCTTGTTATTACTTCAGCTAAACAATTTTAGTACAGTCCACCTTTAAATGACATGAGCATTTCTTTCTCTGTGACAATTAATAGGTCACATGATCGCTTGATCATAACAACACTTGGACCAATTGACTGACAATAGACCACATGTGTATATTAAGTGACATCATGAAATATTTGCAAGAAAATACTGATGTCTTTTTAACCCTTTGGAGAGTATCTGTAATGTCATATACATGATGTCATGAGTAAATTTAACGTCAACGTCATAGCAATAATTATTAACAAGTTTCGGTCAAAAGGGTCCAATAATTAGTTTTAATTTAATTTAAAATGTATAAAGTATATCAGTTTTCGCCAGAGGAGCAGTTGGTCAATTTTAGGGTTCATTTCCCCTAGCCCAAATTTTCCCTGCTCTACATTTCCCGCATCACCTGTTAACACCCACTAAATAAAACCAACAGGGAATGATAAAATAAGATACAGTCTATTTCTCTTATTTGCATAGCATCAATGCATGGCTTTTCTCATGCAATTAACTGAATATGCATAAAGCCCAAATCACCCCATTACCCCATAGATTTTTAGTTTGTACGACAAAATGGCAACATAGCAAAATTTCAAATTCATATTTGGTTTAAGCAAATTCATATTTCATCTCACACCTTGCTGTAAATTACTATTAAAGACATGTTATGTACTTGTTCGGGTGCGTGAAATTGATAAGTTAGTATTCAGGTGCTATGCCAACTGGAGGAATGTAACATTCTACTAACATCACCGAAAATCTCAAGCAAATAGACCGTACCACTCCATAGAAAACATTGTCTGAACTATGCTAAATTGTAATATTTACTACTCGAATCGGGGACGCTTTTATTGGCGATAAACTAATGAAAACGTTTTTGCCATCAGCAGTCACTGCATTTAATTAATATACTAGTATGTGCATTTTTGTTAACGTGTGTTATCATAATCGATTGCACTTATACATTTGGGACATTATATTAATCAAAATAACTCCTATACAAATCATTTATAAATCAGATGAATTATTGAAGTTATGTCTACATAAAATAACACTTCCTGAAACGACATATATTTCGTTCTACTCCTCAACCGATAAGACGACATATACACTTTGGAGGATATGCTTCTCGAAATCTCATTCCATCTGAGCAAATTCCGATTCCGAGCGGTATAAGTTCCGATTCCGCGAACGTTTTGCTCCGATTTTCCACGACCATGTTTACTAATTGGTGTATAACGAGGGAGCAACTCATGGGATGACACATTCAAATGTTAGGATTTGTTTCTAAGGTATTCTACTCTTCATTTACTAATTCTTTAGTCCCATATATATCACGCTGAACTAAATTACAAGGGTTGCTCACTAAAATCCACACACACAGAAGAAAAGTATGGTGTACAAATGTGAATTTCGAAGGGAAAAAGATCATGTTTTGTAGAACAAATTGCTTACGTGTATCCGCAAACAACCCATCTTTACTTTAAAAATACGGTTGATCAAAATATGCAATTTTAGCATCACATGTTGCCTTAAAAGTAACCCTACCATACGATCCGATTCTGTTTTCGGAGTGTTCCGATTAACGACACGCACATTTTCAGCGTTCCGATTCCTGACATGGATAAATGTTTACCGCAATCCAGTTAATTGCTTAATTTTGCTGGCTCCACGGCGGTTCTACATGACTATAAATTGTCCTATAATGATTACCTAAGTAGAACAAATTAGTAACTTATACTACAACAGATCTACAACGTCACTGGTGTTGATTTTGATGCGATGTTTTTTTTTTATTTTCCTATAATATCTTGAGGTACTTTATTAAAAATACCAAACATACATGTACATGTATATGGAAAGTCAAATTGGCATTTATAAATAACTGAGCGTGAAGGTACTCAATCCGATTCGATGGTCCCCATATCATCAGATTCCAACAACAACAACAATGTTGTTGAATGAAATTTTGCCGGTTTGTCAATTATTTGACACAAAAGCCACTTTATCCACCTTGATCCGCAAGTTGGTCCGAGACCGTCTTATCATCGACCTGTTACTGGGCCACTACAAATTATCGGTGGTAAAAAATAATTGATTTCAAAAATCGATATTTGATCACTCTGAACTTTGATGGGTGGGTTCCTCGACTCGAAATAAAAAAATTTGACCACCGAAGCCTAGGAAATAGTAATTGTATGAACGTTAATTCCGACTATGCACCTTTAAGCACAATAAGGAATATCTAATTTAAGCGCAATAGAGGAATATCTATTTGCGCTTAAGTGCAATAAGGAAAAATATCTAATTGCGCTTAAGCGAATATTTTATTCCATTTAAGCGCAATAAGGCATATATTATTGATCTTATAATCACAAAAAGGAATCTCTAATGTAGCGCAATAAGGAATATTATTATTGAGCTTAAAGGGGTACTGTACCCCAATTTCAATAAATTCCCGGTGACAATAGCGATCTAATATGAATATTATATTATAAAATAACTAATTTGAGTCGACAATGTCTACCGAAAACGTTCCGGTTAACAGGCTATCGTAACAGTAAAGTTGAATTATTTAATACAAATTCATTTATGGCTGGAGTCATAAAATGGAGAATTATGCCATTACGAGTTACCATTCTTGAAATCGCATCTTTTGCGTGTCTTTTATCGACGGCCGTTCGCGAACATTATTGAGTTGCAAACAAATCATGTTACCTGCAAAAGAAGGCCCGTTGTAACCGATTCGGAAAAAAGGAGAAAGAAACAAGAGTCATAGAGCGTCAAGTATTTTTATTGGGAGTGAGATTGTTCGATGGAAGAGATTGAATGCATCAATCGAAGCTGTGAGCAATTAACTTCTGGTGCTTCATGCGACATGCGCCTTCTCCGGTGAAGGTAAAAAACATGGCGCGTAGTTTGAAATCATAATATTGTTGTCTCCAAGATCAATATTTTCTTTGCTAAATTAGGTTTATACGAAACTCATATAACACGAAGAACACAATCTAACTTGAAAGTTATTTCAATTGGAGTAAATAAAAAAATCGCCTATCTTTGTGTACAGTACCCCTTTAAGTGCAATAAGAGCTAAATGGGCTTAAGTGAAAGTCAAAATCTTCCTTAATACGCTTTAGCACAATTAGCCACATTACATAAACACTAATTCAAATGGTGTAGTCCATAGTGCAATGGGTGGAGTTTATTTGTGACCTGGTGACTGTCCACACGTAGGCCAATTCGGATTCTACTATTTGCAAAGAGGGGTGATCTCATGATGGAGATATTAATTGCGCTTAAGCGCAATAAGAATGAGGAGCCAGATATGTAATTGCGCTTAGGTGAAATAAGAAATGTCTTATTTCGCGTAAGCGCAATAAGGAGTCCCCAATCACGCTTATGCGCAATAAGGACAATTCTAATTGAGTTTAATAAGCACAATAAGAGAAGATATTATTGCGCTCATAAGATCAATAAGGAATATCTAATTTCGTTTAAGCGCAAGGAATATTCTTATTGCACTTGAGTGCAATTCCGTCTACAGTTAATTCGACAAATCAATCGCCTGACAGCAATAATTGTAAATTGAAATAACGAAACCGCATATAATAAAAAGGAAACCTACTGCTTTTGAAGGGATATTATATCATTCGTGGGTAGGTGTACACGTAAATATCGATTTTCCAATCAGTATTTGCTTGTACCCGTTCATGATAATTCTCGTTTTTGGTAAAAATCCATAGTTATCCTCTCGTATCATCGTTGATTATTTGCACTGCTAATCGATATATCGATCGCTCAGCACAATTTCAAAGTAAAATGTGCTACTTCCGGCGCGAAACTGACATAGGAAAGTTTTCAAAGATGAATACTATTTATATCAGGAAAATGAAGACATTGATAACATTTGATAACATTATCCGAAAATGTACTGCATAAAGAGTCTGAATGCATGCCCCTTTAATACTTTAGTCATCACTTTGAAGACAAAAGCTAACGGCCGTCCCATGGAGCCGTTTACCGCTAGAAAACTGGACGTTTCTAGTCGAATTCTAAAGAGCATTGCTCGGGCGACAATTGAACTTACTCGGGCGACAACGGAACATACAGGGTGGGAATCGGAGTGAAAACATAAATAACCGATTACAGCATTTTGATGGCTTAATAGGCAACAAAATTATAGGAGAACATGTCCCGGTTGAAGCTAGAGGTAAATATTAACATAATATGCTATTAAACTTGCATTATATCTGTGTTTTTACGTTTTCGGCTGGTAAATTTGAAATTTGCTCGGTCGACAAGCGGAAAAACTCACAACGGAATCGGAATTTGCTCGGGCGGAATGATATTTCGAGGAGCGGATCCTCCACAGTGATATATGTCGTTCACCTCGCCAAAGGGTTAATGCTATTTTTTGCATTCAATAATATTTTTCAATCATTTGTGTTAGTAAAGCCTTTTCTATGAAATTCACAAAATGACAATATCCATATTCAGCTATAATAGTTGAATAAAACTATAATACAGTTATGCTCTAAATAATCGACTCCTTAACCACAGCAGAATTATGGGTTATTTTGCAGGATTTAGTCAGAAATATGGCTTGTTGCCATTCATCGGAAAGCTCTCACAGAGCTTTCCGATGAATGTCAACAAGCTATATTTCCGACTAAATCGTAATTTTTCAGGATTTAGTCGGAAATGAGTCTTGTTGCCATTCATCGGAAAGCTCTCAGTGGCAACAAGCCATATTTCGATTATTTAGGACATTACTGTAGTTGAATCCAGGACGTGTCAGACCTACATACTAACCCGATATCGTCGCATAGAAACAACTGTTTCAAACAAATACATAGAGGCTCTGCCAATTTTGAACCCAATTGTTTCTTGTACACAGATGAACAGCGAAAGACAAATGAATATCTTCTCTGTGACTAAGGGTTGCCCGAGAGAAGAATACACTAAGAAGACGAGATACATGTAGATTTTGTCCCCTCCAATATCTATTGTCCGTGTGATTGATTTGAGTCGGGCGGCATTCCAAACTTGATTGACTTCAGCACTGAAATGGTATCAACAATTGACTGAATTCAGCACTGAAATGACATCAATGTTGGACAAAGCAATAAGACAGGACTGATATGATGAAGGCGTTCATGAGAAAAACTGCATTTATTGCACCCATTTCTTTCTGCTCTAAAAATAGACTGCTCTCAACCTCCCGGTGTTACCTGTAAAAATGTCTAACATTTGAAAAATCAAATTATGAAATCATACATTTTTTAAATGAGCCGTTAGCAAATTAAATAGTTCTGATTTCAAGACAGCTGTGCATGCCTAATCTAGACTATGCTTTGCAACAGTTCTTGATGAATATCTGAAATTAGGACTGTATCTCGACTTCAGAAATTGTCATATGCAGCCTAGGCCTGTTGATTATATAACATTTGAATGGATATGCCAGAATTTTGGTTCTTACAGTTCATAGCATTGCCAGTCCTAAGAATTCTTTATATACATGTACAGCAGTTACAAAAATTAAACACTGCATGCACTTGCCTTCAAGAAGAGGAAATATCTTATTCCATGCACCGACACCACTAAACTAATAGGAAGGATATTTTCACAAATAAGGCCAAATAACAGCATATGTCTGGTTCAGGTTGCATGTCATAAAAAATTAGCGTAAGTTTTTTAATTTGACGTTTTCTTATGGCTTTTCATGTCCTCTGAAAGACTGAGATAAGTTTAATTGATTTCCTTTGTACAAAATGTAATAAATGATTTGACTCAAACAATCCATTCTGAGACTAAGAAGTGTTTTTATTTTTTAAATCAAGAAAACCGTGAAGAAAAACTTTACGGTAATGCTGGGTAGGGGGGTTAAAATTGGGTTGAATGGGAAACCTGAACCATAAACATTTTGTTATTTGGCCTACTAAAGAGCAGATAATGCTTTCTGTTTATGTTGAAAGTAAAGTCATTTCACAAACCAAGACTCTTTTCAAACTGGTTTTTGATTCAAACAAGGTCATGTATCCTCGTCCCATACCAAACCCTAGTGAATCCTGGACAGCTATGAGCAATGATAGAGCGATGAATATTTTGTCGGTGTGTAAAACTCTGCCCTCAAGTGAGTAGATTAAGAAGATGAGATACATGTATAATTTGTCTCCTCCCAAATCCATTGCCCTTGTGACTGATTTTAGTCGAGCCGCTCGCCAAACTTGTAGTACCTCAAGGCTGTTAACAAATAAATATGCTCAAAATTTACAACAATTCAGAAATGTAACTGCCAAATTTGGGGAGACTTCAGAAAATTGAGTAAAAACAAAGTATTCAGAGTTCATACGCTTTAATATGAAGACAAAAATTCCACGGCTATTCAAAGATCTTCCCTGACAAAATTTCATAACTTTTCCATACCTAATCTGACCTATTTGGAATTTGTGCATGTAGTTTGATGTTCTATTTTCTTCTGTTATAATTCAACTTAACGTCTTCGCTGCTATGACGTCTGTAACTATTACAGACGCAAAAGTGCATGTCGTAAGCTATATGGTCCGTAGTACCAACAGACCTACTTCAACACACCAGCATTTGGCCATTATTCATAACTGAAACTCAGAAATTGGTGCTTCGGAATAGCTGTATCTAGAAGTTTCAAACATTGTATGATGTTCCATGATTGTAACGATATTAGTCTTTCAACAGAGTCAGATTTATGGTTGTTGTGATATTCCTGTTATATTTTTCCACAGGAAAATGGCAATAATGCAATAGCCCAGCACACCACGACATCATAACGTCCCTTAGCAGCGAAGAGGTTAATTGACTTGATTTGGCAACAGCAGGCAAATTATCAATGACAGGAGAGGGTAAAACAATCACAATATGTGCACTAGTATTTAGTAAAATTACCACCAGCTCACTCATACTATTCGGTGTTGCCTGCTTGCAACTCACAACATTGCAATGTTTCTTGATTGTGTTGTTAGCCAAGGATGGAGAGATTTCATGATTTTTCAAGGAAACCCTTTCTTGTGGAGGGGGAGGTATATCGCCATAACATTTTTCATACTACCCTACATGAAATTTTCAATGACACACTAGCTCAACTTTGAGAGGGGATAATTTCATGTGTTATAGTCAATGGAGCAATTAGGAATGGAGCGATTAGGAATGCGGAAAGTTGAAATGTCTAAGTATTACTAGATATCAACATGAATAGATATATATAAAGTAAAATCCAAGATGGCCACTGGCAGTCAATTTTTCCAATGAAATTCAAAAACATTTGATAGCTCCCATCTAGTATCTAGTAGATCAATATCAAGATCCATGTGAAGTTTAGTGACGATCGGACAAATAGGGTGTCGTCTGCAGGGTGTACCAAAGGATTCAGTTACACAAAGAGTAAAATCCAAGATGGCCACTGGCGGCCATGTTTTTCAATGAAATTCGAAAAACTTTGATGGCTCCCTCTAGAGGTCCCACCGATGACCCATATGAAGTTTGGTGATGATCAGATGAGGGATGTAGGCTGCAGGTTGTGCCCAAGAATTTAGTCATGCAAAGAGTAAAATCCAAGAAGGCTCCCGACAGCCATGTTTTATGGCCGATTGACCCCAAAATGACTCGCTCCCATCTACATGTCAATGCTAACACCCATGACATATTTCATGATGATCAGACGAACACTCCAGCCTGTAGCCCGTGATAATGGATGGAATTTTTAAATCCAAGATGGCTGCTGGGGGCCATGTTTTTTGGCCAAATGACCCCAAAATGACTCGTTCCCATCTATATATCAATATTAACATCCATGAAAAATTTCATGATGATTAGACAAACAGTACAGCCTGTAGCCCATGCTAATGGATTTAATTTTGAAATCCAAGATGGCCACCGGCAGTCATGTGTTTTGGCAGAATGACCCCAAAATGACTTGTTCCCATCTACATGTAAATGTCAACAGCAATGACAAATTTAAAAATGATCTGACCAAAGGTACGACCTGTAGCTCATGCTAATGGAAATTGTTGACGGACGCAACCAAAACGCACACACACGGACAATGGATAATAACCCATGGGCAATAGCTCAAACTTTACAAAGTAAAGTTGAGCTAAAAAGGTGCCATTTTCCAGAATTTTCAAGGCCTGGAATTGCAATTTCACAATTCCATGACTTTTCCAAGATTGTAGACTAGAGTATGAACCCTGGCATTTCAGTGGTGCATACCGTATGTGGGAACTGGATGGAGATCATTACTAGTCCTTTGCTTAAACCTTTCTCTACTAAACAAGAGATAACCATCAGAGATGCTGTGGTTGTATTGTGGCATAAGAAAATGTGAACTTGAGTAGAACCCACAAAGTGAATGTCATCAAAATCTTATCAAGAAAGTTAGAGTTATCAAGCTTATGGAGTGAAACAAGACCTCTGCTGCCCCCTGCATACCCCCTAGTGGCATATCACATAGTGTGGGCATAACTAGAGTGGAAATAGCTGGTAAACATTCAGGAGGCATAATTACTGAAAAAAATTCAGACAGGAATCATTTTCAAATTAATCTAAGAGATTGGTCAATATCAGATTATATTTGTTAAAGGATTACAATGCTCATGAAACAACAAAACTCTATCGGAAAACCACCCCTATGGTGATCACAATAATCCAAGTCCCGTAAAAATCGCGTAATAAATAAGCCGAGAAATAAATAAATAATACCGCCACCGGTTGTCGGCTATCTCCGTCGCAAAACCTCGCATGACGTCAAGCGAGGTAAACTAATTAAAAACACGGAATCGGAGTCGGAGTTAATTGTGTCTACCTATATGACGATGTAAAATCCGGAATAGACATCAGCACGTGAGCGTGATGGAATTACTGCGGGGCATATCAATAGCATTGTGTACACATGGTTAATTGTCATCGCGCGGTGAGTTATATTCACTTGTGATTTGTCTTAAGCGCTGTTTGGAAGGTTATTGTTTTGACAAAAAACAAGGCCGATTGAGCGGGGTAGGTGACACTTTCGTGTCAAAAATAAAGCTCATAAAAACACGAGCAGGCATGTGAACTCTATTCGGGCGCGTGTTCACGATGTTGTTTTAATTTTCCGTATATATGCCCCGAGTGTCCCGTATTTACAATCATTCATTCGTAACAATGCCATATAAATGCAGTGTTTTTGGCTGCGGCCGGTCTAGTGACTCTCGGTTAGGTATAATGCTGTATTCATTTCCAAACGATGTTCGTTTACGTGCCATTTGGCGGGATTTCCGTGGGAAACCCGTTGCGCAAAATCAGAAACCGATTACATATACCAAATAAAGAGCGTTTAATTTGACAAGTCAGTCATGGTTACGAATACATACAATTGCAGTTAAAGTGGAGAGTATGTTGAATAATTCACGATAACAACTATTCTAAGTCGATTCCCCATTTCCTTCACCATGGCTCAATAAAGAGCGTTCCATGTTAAGAGTTTTCCTAATATGGTACGAATAAAAAGAGTTTAATAAAGCGGAAATTGCTATGACTTGGAAGGATATATAAAGCATGCATATCGGAAGTTCGTGTACATGTATTGACCTGTATTGGTGTAATCAGTAAACAAAATCACGATGACAACTGTTCTATGTCCAGTCCCTTTACCTTGACGCAATAAAGAGCGTTCACTATTTCGATATTTTGCGAATAAAGAACGCTTGTATATGTGTTTACATATTAAACCGGATTATTATCCCTCCTTCAAAAAGTGTTATATATGATTGGATGTTTAAACGAACCATGGCGAACGTTTATATATTTTATAATCCCATTGTTATGCGTAATTGACACATAGAGGTCGAGTTATGACCTGCATATTCAATAGACCGCATCGCTAGAGTGTTAATTTTATAGGCCAATAACCACGCATAAACGCAGTGATTTCATCAGTGACAGTCGGCAAGATAGTTTGGGGTAGGGGACGCAATATTCCGAAATATATATAAACACCATATTGCCCTAATATATACATGATTCATAACCAAGAAAAATTAACTTATCATATCATATTGGTAATGAATGACTTGATTATAATTGATTAAATCCGACAGCAATAAACCGATTTTGTTTGTTTTACCGCGTTACGATAAATTAAAACGAAATGCTCTTTATTGACACAAGACAAAGGTCATCTGGAAATTGGAATGTTTACGAGATGATAATTGCCTAATAACTGTGCAGGTCTTCGCTTATAATATAACTTGGACTATTCCGGTAACGAAAAAAAATATATAAACACGAGCACGTGTTTATATAGATAAATGCGCGCAAACCTGAATAATATACGGGAATGGCTTTATAGTAACAACACATCGCGATACATATCATAATAACAACACGATAAAGACATTTAATTACGAGAACGGCGATGTTTTCGGCAAAGTTTTGCATTCGTATTGTGATAACGCGACAATCTTCAAAGGCCGCGATCGACAACATGCAAACTTAAAATACTGCCGTAGCGTATCTATGCATTGTCGACGGGTTACCACGTGATCGATCACGTGCTATGCTTCTGTTTACATGTGAAAATCACGTGGTCGGGCCGATGATCACGTGACTTCGTCTACAACAAAATCTTCGGCTAACTTCGGAATTTTTTATAATCGTTATAAAAATAAGGAATGGCGGCCGAATATTAGATTATATGCGCCCAATGGATATTATATATATATATTATCGGTATATTGAAAGAAAATATTATTGTTTTTTCAGCACCCTATTCCTTTAAAGTTATCCTTACGTCATGAATTTAACACCTGGTAAACAAACCAGGAGGCATAACTCCTGGGGAAAAAATAGGACAGGACTGTTCAAGTTATCATGCTAATGTCGTCACATGGACGAACACTCAACATTATACTCAGGACACATTGGATGGATGAGACGTGTGCATAGATTGAAGTTTGTGCTGACTTCTATAAGTCCCTCAGAGGTAAAACGACAGCAGCTCCAATACAGTGTGCAATTCTCTGTATATATAGAATACAGATATATGAATAAAAGCAAATTCTTCAGAATTCAATGCAAGGAAAGCGGTGATATAGCAAATGCCCTACTCCAACAACTGAAACTAAGATTAAACAACAGTAGCGCAAAGATAGTGTGCAATTGGTTAAGGGGTCGATTAATTAGGGCATTACTGTATCTCTTCCCTGACCATTTTGTATAGATTTGTGGGTATATATATATAATTCTAATAATAATTTTTTCGTGAATAAAATCCAGAAATCAGAAAATCCAGTCAGCAGAAGCTTCTGTCATAAAATCATTTTTCCCAATTTTTTTAATACGAATTACGATAAAAAATGTGGATCGTTTTTAGAACTCTATGTATGTTTTATTGGAAAATCTACCTTTCAATGTACTTTTAAGTGATGTATATGTACAAATGCCCTAAATAATCGACTCCTTAACCACAGCAGAATTATGGGTAACTTTTCAGGATTTAGTCGGAAATATGACTTGTTGCCATTCATCGGAAAGCTCTCACTGAGAGCTTTCCAATGAATGGCAACAAGCCTTATTTCCAACTAAATCCTGAAAAGTTACACATAATTCTGCTGTGGTTAAGAAGTCGATTATTTAGGGTATTACTGTAATACCAAATGTTTCACTTCTGTTTTTATGGAAGAATTATGCAAACATGCCATCAAAACATGATTCTTAAAAAAATTGCTGTTAACTTGTTGTTGGAAGTGGTGCTGGGAAAGACAGAGCATCTTTAATCATGCTTAAAGAGCTGGGAAAAGATAGAGCATCTTTAAGCATGCAGTAGCAAATTTAAAGCTACAAACCATTAGTCGATTGAAAGTAACTGACAATTCAAATAAGTACATGAAAGCTCTTCCAAGGAAGTATCCAGCACTATCCTGCACAGCAATGATCATGACCATAGTCTCGAAGAGCACGTCAGGGGAAATAACTTTTCCAAGTAATATGTACACAACACATATGAGGTACATAGATAATTTGTTGCCAGTGATGTCTATTGCTCTCCGCAGTGCTTTCAAGTTTGAGGAATTTTTAACTTGTTTCATCTCTATACTGCAAGAGACAGAGGAATAATGTGCTCAATGTCACTTGATGGGGTCATGTCCTATGGCTGAAGGTACAGTAATGCCCTTAGGCCATTACTGTATACAATAATTAGAGTACTGACGATTGTGGTAGCTATGTAAGTTAATTGATTATTATTATTAATTATATATATAGTCTGAATTTTGAAGTTGCAACATGTGAAATCAATTATTTTCAAGGCAACTGTGGTATATTGAGCACAGATGTCCCTGGTGTGGAGGAGTGATAGAATGTCCCATTCAGTTCAGATTTACTAAAGTTATGACAAAACAAACAAAAAAGCAAACGGAGATGGACAGATGGATGGATGAACGAACCAATAACATTATACGTTCTGTTATTGTTTTCAAAATGGGTGTATAAATATAACAGAATTGATAACAAACAATCATTAATAAATATCATTGGCTGATAAAAACTCGAGGTTAATCCTTGTTCCAATGTATCATCTTTTGTAGCATCCATATCATTTTTTGACATCTTTAATTTTTGCATTTTCAAACACCCGGATTTGAGAAATGATAAATAGTTAAAATGCCGATTTACACTGATTTTGTTTTGTTCTGCTGATGGTTAAGATAATGTCTCCTAGATTGCGATGAGTAACTTTTGTCACATTCAATTATGAATATACAGTCTGTATTCTATATTATAAATGTGTGTTTTACTATGTGTGGGACAATTGTCACCTTTGAGGCCTCAAAATGAAAGAAGTGACTTGTCCCCTTTCAGTTTTTCAGGACAAAAGTACTGCCAGTCATGAAGTATCTGTTGCCTCTAATTGTCAAACAGTTATGTGTGCAGTTAGGCTTGCCGCGATTTTGGGAATAATCGAACAATCGTCAGTGGTGCCGATTAATCGATTTTCATTTTGAAAATCGACTTTTTTAGTTTAAATAACAATGCATATTATACAACAACACAAGAACGCTGGTATACAGCGTATTTGCAAAGAACTTATCTCAACTTAAGAGGCAATATTTTGCACCGTATTTACAGCACCTAGAAACACACCCACGCAAACATTTGTGACAAAGTAACTTTCAGTTGCGGCGTCTTTTGAGGTCGGGCCGACAGAGTAATCTAGTTCCGTCTTGGTTTCACGTCACGGCGGTTTTTCATTTAATGTGCCGACGCATGTGTATACTCCGCGGACAAACTCATATTCTTGAATAAGAATATTGACAATCGAATGAATTGAGAGATTCCCGACTTTGAATTAAGGCACGATCCCGAACTTCAAATTCAATTAAATGCACGATCCCAAATTCACGAACAGTCTCACGAAGCACGTGGCCCAATGAGAGTTGGGAGTATTTTTTCGTTCAATTTGTTTAATCAAAATGATTTCTGAATCTGCTTAGTGATTACATAAAGTTCATAAACTACGAGTAATTATTTTGTTTTTATTGTTTAATAGAGGCATTTGAATTTATATGGGAGCAAATTCTCAGAACTAATGCCCTTCATTTCCGATGTGCGGTGCCAGTAAAACGGGAGTTATACTTACCATCTTACACTTACCAGACGCACCTCTTAATAGTCTCTTTTTTTGCATCTATTTACTACAAATTAAATCTCTATTTGAGATTTAATTTCATGGGTAGAAAAATTGATTAATCGTCGATTATAGCCACTGATTAATCGATTTTGAAAATCCAAAATCGCGGCAAGCCTATGTGCAGTGAAAGAACTCATTTAAGCTACTTAATACAATAATTCTACTAACCCTTTCTATACTAAACAGTCTCACGAAGCACGTGGCCCAATGAGAGTTGGGAGTATTTTTTCGTTCAATTTGTTTAATCAAAATGATTTCTGAATCTGCTTAGTGATTACATAAAGTTCATAAACTACGAGTAATTATTTTGTTTTTATTGTTTAATAGAGGCATTTGAATTTATATGGGAGCAAATTCTCAGAACTAATGCCCTTCATTTCCGACGTGCGGGAGTTATACTTACCATCTTACACTTACCAGACGCACCTCTTAATAGTCTCTTTTTTTGCATCTATTTACTACAAATTAAATCTCTATTTGAGATTTAATTTCATGGGTAGAAAAATCGATTAATCGTCGATTATAGCCACTGATTAATCGATTTTGAAAATCCAAAATCGCGGCAAGCCTATGTGTAGTGAAAGAACTCATTTAAGCTACTTAATACAATAATTCTACTAACCCTTTCTATACTAAATACTCATTGAAGAGTAGTTATCCCTTAGGATATGTTCAGATATTAAGTTCAACAAACGACCATTTCCCTCCAATAAATAGGACTCCTTCTGCACTTTTATTGTCTGTCATATTATTTTTTTCTCCAGATGAATAATAGACCATTCCAGTGTATACTTTTATCACTGAGTGGGAGAAACCATTTAGTATAGAATAGGTTAATATACTGATTCAAAATTCTTTTATTTGAGCATAAAGCAATCTGCAGTATCAGACAGATGCTACATGTACTAGTACTTCTCCTTGCCTCAAAAAACAGGGAGAAGTGACAAAATTAACTGAGAAAAAAACCTTCCATTTCTACCTCTACGTTGGTCACTCGTCTAATGCCAAACAACTATAATTTATGGGTTAATGATGTAAACAATGTTATATTAATACTTGTGCCAGGTGAAACACTATATTAGCAAACAAAAACATTGCATGACATGAGATGATATAGATAACAATCAAAATGCGAAATTATTTGTTCGAATGCAGATAAATAAGCAGGTGCATAAACATAAGCATGCCAAAAATAGGCATAGAGCAAAAAAACTTACTCTCAGGGTCCAAATAAGCACACAGTGCATAATAAGAGAACAGGGTGGATAATTCTGCTAAAGCCAATACGAATGCGGGGCGGAATAACAGTACATGATGGCAACTACCAACATTGAAGCAAATCATCCATCATATATATTTCTCCAACTCAAATGCTTTTATAATAGGTGTATATGACCTCAACTTGATAAAATATCTATGTGCCATACAGGAATGTCCTAAATAATCGACCCATAAACCACAGCAGAATTATGGGAAATTTTTGAGGATTTAGTCGGAAATATGGCTTGTTTCCATTCATCGGAAAGCTCTCGATGAAAGCTTTCCGATGGATGGCAACAAGCCATATTTCCAACTAAATCCTGAAAAATTTCCCATAATCTGCTGTGGTTAAACGGTCATATACTTCGGGCATTATTGTACTTGTTGAAATTTTAAAAATTACTGTCAAGTTCTACGAAATCACAAGGGGAGGAGAAAGCTAGAAATGCATAGGGAGTTTGGGATCAGATTTAGAACATGTTATTTTGTCATAGGAGTTACTAAATAGATTTCCAGCAACATGTTTGCACTTTCTATGCCTAACCTGAGTGATGGATTAAGCAATTATGGTAGGCCTGGAGTATTACTGTATAGCCAGACTGAAGATCCCCATTTAAAAATAAACATAGTCCCCAACATACACAATACACGGTGGCAAAATTTCCAAAAATGAATAAATATAATACGGGTATGCTTATTTGGATCCCAAGAGTACTGAATGAGTGTCCTACTTCAATGATACATTTTTGTCACATGATTGCCCTATTTTCTTCATATTTTTTTTTGCAAAAAAATGATTCCTTCAAAATTCATGGAAATAACTGGTTTAGTCTACACCAATGAGAGAGATCAATTTTAGCATCACACATATTATAACAGATGTATTTATGGCTCACGACCCTATGTCGCCATCTGCTGTTTCTAAAACGAAAACTCTTGAGGACGAACTCTAATAGACATAAATATTTCACATATTTTTTATAATATTGGCAGATCTAGATGGAGGGACACTAACTTTTAATCAGATAATAATGAGAACGGCCTGAAAGGTGAAACATAGGCTGGCATAATTTAGCAAACAGTAAATTGGCGGTCACAAACATTTATTCATTTTCATAAGAAAATTCAACTATTGGAATGTTTTGTACCAATCAGCGACTGAGCCGGCCACTCATGCATTGAAAATTCTTTGTTCACCCTAATTCTGAAATTCGAGCATAGCTTCAGTGTTAAATTGCCTATATTCAAAGAATGTTTTTTTTGTCAAATCATAATGTACTGAAATTTTTATTTATGCATTGATGTTGGAAATTCATCCATGATTAAAACACTGTTTTACATTTTGTGAGACTTTATCACTGGTCAAATTTTTCACTATTAAAGGGAAAAATAATGTATGTTCTCGGGTGTATTATATAGCATAAGGCAGGTGCTGTAAAACTAATTAAACTATTTCTGCAGACGTATTGTCTCTTAACAACCGTAAGCTCCTACAACTAATAAATAAATGTGGAAATCTCCATTTAATATTTTCTTAATTTTTCAACATTGTTGTCGCATCTGAGATCCAGAACACTTAATACATCTTTAAATTTATCATTACTTTCGCTCCCTTTATTTTAAGCTTTCGGCCCGATCAGGAAAAATCAAATGTCGGAACACAACTACATGTTGTCAGATTAGCATAAATTCACATATTATGCCAATGAGTCAAGCATTGAAGTTTGTTATCATTTCTATATATATAGTCTCATTTGTAGGTCCACAGTCACGGAGTTGATGTCACAATGATTTGCAGCATTATGACATACATTTACAGGCACATCTGGACAGGTAAGGAACACCCATAATACATAACCCTTTCTTTACTGAATGGATTATCAAACATATTCATAAAAAATATATACGTTGAAAGTACATCTTTAAATTTGTTGCGGTTTTGCAAATTTAACCCCCCTAATGAATCTTTAAATTGTTGCAAGTAATAAGCTAAAACAAGAAGATTTCAGACATAATATTTCATAAGTATATGTATGTGTCAATAAGGTCCAGAAAAAAAAATATTTAAAAGATAAATCCCAAATTTTTAAAAGTGAATGTCAGATATTTAGTTCACTTCTATACCTGTTTTACTAAATTTACTCATGCATACTGAAATTTATGCTCATGTCAGGTAGAAGGGTAGGAAAGTAAAAAAATTTAAGTGGAATTTCTTAATAAAGTGCAAACTAATTATACTAGAACATAATTATGATAAAAGTGTGTGCTGAGTTTGAACCATATCAGTCAAGCTACCATCAGCCAATCAACCACATTAATCATCCCAGATCTCATATCATGAGTCACGGTCAGGAATCACATGGTGTCGAGTTGAAATAATAACGAAAGTTTTTGAAAAATATGCAGAAAAATTTCAAGTAAAGACCCACACTAATTTTATGGCAATGAGCATATGACCAAAGAATTTAATCATAAACTGTCAATTTTAAAATACTATAAAATAATTGGCTATCGCTCTTCTAGAAAACACAGGTGCGTGCGGTCACAGCTCCACACATGTTTGACCAAGCTTGCAAATAGCGTGTCTGTCATTTGCAGAATGAGGTACTCAGAGGGTTAATTTAGTGACGCTATCCCACAAAAAGGGCTAGCATCACTAAATTCACCCTTCGGGAATGTCATTCTCCTTAGGCCTCGACTGCTATGGGAGACCTAGGATCAGATTGAAGTTCTCCGGTTGAAGATGGTGATGTTCACCCATTAGTCACCTCGATTATGCATTTTATCTTCTGCAAATTAGGGCATATAGAAACTTCACAGAAGGGAAAAAGTACGGTAACTAAAACAATGTTAATTTTAGACTATAGATACTTCTCAGAAGATGAGGCCAAAGCAGAATGAGGTCCCCAGAAGGCCAATTTGGTGATGCTAGCCCACCAAGGTAGAATTAAAACGAGCGAAAAATTCTTGATATTTTTTTTTAGAAGAAAACTACACATAAAGTTGAACCTGACACTGTCACTCAGACCTCTAATTATCATTTGATCAAGTGACATCATCAATTCTTCGTTTTTTATTGGCTAGTGATCACACAACTGCAATTACGCTGCATGTATTCCCGATATATTTTGGTTGAACCATTGTTAGTTTCAATTTCATTTCTAAGCAAATGTTAGCACAAGTCTAGTTGATTCCTCTAGGTACTTGTGCACTGTGGTTAGCAGTATGGTTATTGGCAGGGCAGTCCTACCCAAAGGAATTCTGATGCAACATCGAAAAATTCCCCTTTTAAATCATAGGAAGTGTCGAATAGTTTTCATATACATTTTTAGGCAAGCGGTTTATTGGCAAGGTCATATCACTCATTGCTGCTGTCATTTCTGTAGCGGAAAGTAATGAAGAAATCTAGGATATCGAGAAACAATAATTATTTTATAGTATTCCGAGGAGGATTGACAGCTTGTGATTAAATTACTTGCACATACAGTAATGCCCTAAATAATCGACTCCTTAACCACAGCAGAATTATGGGTAACTTTTCAGGATTTAGTCGGAAATATGGCTTGTTGCCATTCATCGGAAAGCTCTGTGAGAGCTTTCCGATGTATGGCAACAAGCCATATTTCCGACTAAATCCTGAAAAGTTACCCATAATTCTGCTGTGGTTAAGGAGTCGATTATTTAGAGCATTACTATCTACTCTCTAACTCATCGCCACAACAATATGTGCCATGTGTCGTTATATAAAATTGCATTGTTTCTTTCTATTTCGAAATACACAATTTGTATTCTTGTCTAGTGGGTAACAAGCCTGAGTTTAATGTGTCAACACATTGCATAATCGAGGTTCCCAGTATTCACAATATTCACCATGTGGCAACTTCAATCTGAATCTATGTTTCCCATAGCAGATGAGGCCATGCAGAATGAGGTCCCCAGAGGTGAATTTGGTGATGCTAGCCCAATATGTGGGATAGCGTCACTAAATTCACCCTCTGGGGACCTCATTCTGCAAATGACAGGCACACTAAACTCAGTCTTGTTCGAAATTCACAATTTGCATTCTTGTCAAAGAGACATAAGTCACTCCCAGTGGGTCAATATGAAAAAATCATAAATGTTTGTATAACAATTGCCACTAAGAACATGGAAAAATAGATAGACTGTTCTTATTTTCATTGTCATTAACTTTCCAAGTATGAGAATTCACATGTTAACCCTTTGAGTGCCAGGTCCGATTTTTGTATCAACCCATATACCCTGTGCCAATGCATTCTCTTATATATGCGAGTCGACCATAGGTCGCCTCGCATATATAATAGAATGAATTGGCCTAACAATTTTTCATCTTTGTTATTATTTTTTACAATTTTTTACCATTTTAATAATTTTTTCTTATATTCTTTAACAGGTATATTTAGTAGGTTTAGTGCCAGGGAATCTTATGTTTTATGGGCATCAAAATTATTACTATGAATACTTTGTGATAGTTTTGAGTTATAACATGCCCCTAAGGTGTTATCCAGTTTGTTTTTAAATTCGCTATAGCATGCTTAAGCATACCCGAAAAATCATTCAACCCAAAAAAAACAAAATTCTAAATTTTTTTTTTTTATTTTTTTAGGGCCGATTTTACACACCGTAAATTAGGGCCCCTGGCACTCAAAGGGTTAAAACATTGTTATGCAAAAATTACTGTTAAAGTGGAATTTATGATAATAGTCCAATTAATTCAATAAGATACCAAAGCTTAATCAAAACTTGATGGTAAACATTGGGAAAGGTCACAGCATTGAACAGTATAGTGAAAATCATATTCAGACTCAAATATTTTAAGTTACTACGCGATTAGCGATGTTTGTTGATAAATCACTGTAACAGTTTTAATGTATGAGTCGCCCATAGGGAGCTCGCATATATAAGAGAATACACTGGCCTAACAATATTTACCTTGACATTGTAAGCCAGTGTATTCTCTTATATATGCAAGGCTCCCTATGGGATACTTGCATATATAAGAGAATGCACTTGCACAGGATCATTAATGCCGCACCAGTGCAGCTCCCATCATGTAAGGGTTACATTTTGAACACAGATACATTTTGTACCTAAAGTACAAATTCGTCCAGTAATTTAAGGCTCGGTCCAGACCTAACTTACTGGACTCGTTTTGTGAATTCCACTATAAACTGGGAACTTGATGTAGATCCTCTATAACATTTTACAAGAAACATTTTAATGTGTAAGGTTTACTGAGTTCACTGGTATATATCTGTACATTCAATACCACTCAATTCCACTTAAGAATTAAATGTAACCAACGACTTGTATTCCTCTACTTTTTGTGTGCTCACTTTTTCAGAATATTCCGTGTACACTAAGTCAATACTCATAGCATACCTTTTATTGTTATGTCATAGGAAGTGTTATATTATATTTCAGAATATTTATCGTAAAATATCTTTTTGTCTGGTAATTAATGCTCCGATATCTACAGAAACTGAGCTCTATTGGAGTAAATTGGAGTAAATTGAGCTTCAGGCGAGTCATAGGATAGAACTTCTTCTTTGTGAGCCTGTGTCTTCACCAAGGTAACTTGCTAACAAGTACAGAGGAATCTTAGTCTAGGTCTGATACAAACATTTTATGCCACTCACAGTCAATTTCTCATTTCTCAGGCAAAACTATTTAATTAAAATTTTATTTCTTGGACGAAGCATTCCAACTCTACATCGGCTATCTCTGGGTTTAATAACAAAATTAATTTCAGTTGCCGGTGGCCATTATTACCTGAACAGATGATCGCAAAATTAGTTGTTAGATTTCCATGAGTTTATTTTCATCAAAACTCACCCAATTAAAAGTTATCATTTACATATTTTCTTAACTGAGTTTGCAGATGCAATAGAACACTTGTTTAACACATGTTTGAACATAGGATAGGATAGGATATTTTTTTTTTATTTCCAATACACATACATATTACATAATAATGATGAAAATTATGGATAATTCTGGGGGATGGCATAATCTGGCAAGACTGTCTTCCTGCCATCCCCAGTATAGTAAATATAGAAAGTAATAACTTATAGTAAGATGGCCTCGGGTGAGCCGTGCACATATTGTGTATATGTAATTTATGAGTTTAGAGTGTGTGAAATGGATACCACCCGATGGATGTTCAATATCATGTATAACATAGTTACCAATTATGGTAATGAATCGGAAATTTTATCAGGAAATGGCTCTGTTCGATCTCACTTGCATAAAAAAACGTAACAAATATTATGTCGTTCAGATGAAAAAAAATCCTGACAGAATCGGTCGCGAATAAAAAGGTTCCACGCACATGGTTTTGGGACCATGCAAGCAGTTCTGTGCCACTCAAATTGACTTCAGTGGCCTTGAAAATATTTGTTCTTTCATTTATTCCTTCAAAACATTGTTCACCCTACTGATTCTAAGTCCCAATTATCACAAAATTGTTAATGAATATGCACTTACTTGCGGACTCCTTCCACTACTTTCCGGAATGGTTTTTCCCAGCAGTACATTTTTATCACCCTCATCCCAGATATAATCTCATTCATGAGCTTCACTCTTTCATCAGTATGCACGGCTGTTTTGTGTCTGCAGAAAACAAAGCATAGTTAACCCTTCCATGACTGGAGCTTCCAGAACACCCTGTGTCAACGCATTATCTTATATATGCGAGTTGACCATAGGTCGCCTCGCAAATATAAGAAAATACATTGGCCTAACAATATTTACATTGACCTTGTAAGCCAGTGCATTTTCTTATACATGCGAGGTTCTTTTTCCCCAAGTAGGCTTGTAACATGCAATAAGATTGGCAGAAAGGGCCAGTCACCTTGTCCTTGGTCACCCTGGACAGAAGAATTTGAGAGCGCAGTCATGAAACACATAGCGACATTTAAGAGCATGGCAAGGACTTTTTCACTGGCAGTTTAGCAATGGTCAAATAATCAGGAAACAAATCAAATTTATTCACTTCCATAATTGGTGATGTCAGAAATAATTTATGTAAGAGTAATGTTTAAACGTGAGATTTCATTGTTTCCAATGACTGTGGAACAAATACATGTAAAATTTCATTCATATTATGAATACAGCCCTCGAAATTACGAGAAATGTCCCATGGGGCAAATTTAATGCTGTTACATGTTACCAAAAAATGATAAAAAAATTTAAATGTAAGAAAAATTTATAAAAAATTGTTAGGCCAATGCATTCTCTTATATATGCGAGAAGACCTATGGTCGACTCGCATATATAAGAGAATGCATTGGCACAGGGTCTTTAATGTTGCACGAGCGCAGCTCCCATCATGAAAGGGTTAAAAGCAGTATTTCAAATAATTGAGTTTGACTAGAGAGATAATAATCACATAATTGATTGAAAATCAACTGACATCTGGTCACTGCATCAATAATATTACTTTATATTGACCCCTTTTGACTCAATATAGGACAAAGATTTGTGAAGTTTTGAAATTACCATTTCTTCATATAGTATGTCTTAATCTAATTTATATAGTTTGTCATATTATCACTTTCACCACAATATTTACAGAGGTAAATTGGTCAGTACACCAGGTTTACAGCAGTTTTTACGGAAATTATGCGTCTCAGATGTAGGGCATTCATACCCTGGAGTATTTATAAATATGGTAGGTATGGAAACCCATGTACTGTCATGACCAGTGATGATTACAAATCAATTTGCATCCTGTTACATCATACCATGGTAACGCATGTCAGGTGTGAACAGGTGGGTAAAATATGTTTAAACTTAATAAACACTGTTCCAGTTAATTTGATTTGCAATATTTCACCACAAAAGTATAGACCAATCTCACTTTAAAATAGTTATCATTATATGCATAACATGTCTGTTTTATCATATGTGATGATTAGGAATGCAATTAGCAGGTGTGCAGTGAGCACAATGACGAGAACAGACCAGTGCTGCAGTACGGTGATTTTCGTAACACTGCATCGAAAATAGGAGACAATAGGTGGATACCACAAATAAAACATGGTTAGACAGGTGAACACAATCTTCTTTATTTCATAAACATACAATATTATCGGTATGTGTTAGTGATAAATAATAATAAACCAAATTGGTATTTGACTCAAAACACCACAATTGACGGCAGTGTTCAGCAACATTTTTTAGTAAACCCCAAAATAGTAATTGTGACTCATATAGGTGCTATCTATATTTATGCTTACAAACTAATCAATTAGTAATGATACAGAATATCACCCAAAGGATATCCAAGTCGCTAACCAATAAAATAATTTGTATATACCTGTATATATTGTATTATTCCCAGTCATTCCTGAAAATTAAGCTCTGCCTGCTAAAGTGGGCTGTGGTTGTGAACGTAAATGTTTTGAAAGAGTTAAACCTGAACAAGATGTCTGCCGACGTGTGTCAATGGATTTAAATGTAAAATCTAAGGTGGCCACGGATGGCCATGTTTTAATTTTTTTTTGTTGAAAAATATGACGGCTCCCATCTAGAGGCCACCCCAATTATGGTGACAATCAGATAAAGGATGTGGCCTGTAGGGTGTGCCAAGGATTTGGTTATGCACAGAGTAAAATACATTTTCTCACAAGTCCCATAACTCAACAAAAACTAAAGAGGGATATGTTCTGATGGATGGAATCACGGACGGACAGAACCCATTTCTATAACATCGCCAAACTTCATTTGCAGAGGCTAATAAGGGATTATGCAAGTGTGGTATTAATTACCTGAACTTTGAGAACAGCTTTCCCATCCAACCTTGTAGAGGTATGAGAAGAATGAGGACTACAAAACCTGCCAGGACTGCAGGACCAAGCTGATACCACAAGATCACAAGCACAGCAATAGCCTGTAGAGGACCAATCCATAGGAAGTGGAGAAATATCACAGCCTGCAAAACCATTTATAACAGTGACTTTAGAATAAGAGGTACCCAAGGCACATGTAGTGAGTCAATGTGCAAAAAATATAAAAGTCTGTAATAACATCACCACTAAGAATTACATGGATAAATAGTTAAACTTTGTTCCAATATTCATTATTGATACATATCCAAAAACATTTTTTTGCGTGTTGAAACCATTGTTAAGTAAACAAAACTGTCACAGTGATTTGTCAACAAACATCGCTAATCATGATCATGATTCAAATATTTTAGTCTAAATATGATTTTCAGAATATTGTTCAATGCATTGACGTTTTCCAATGTTCACCATACTGTCAAGTTTTTTTTAATAAACTTTGGTATCTTATTGAACTAATTGGACATTTATTGGTAATACCACTGTAACAGTAATGTTTACATGACAATGGTATCGACATGTGGAATCCCATTATTGGAGAGTTATTAATAATGAAAATAAGAACATGTACTTGTTGATAAATTGGGTGGAGGTACTTGCTCAGTATTATTGTTCATTGTTTCAATGTAAGTGACAAATTCTCAAGTATCGCTTGGAATGAGAAGCTCCTCAATTCACGTAGTGCTCTTGTCGAAAATGAAGAAAGTAAAAAAATATTATGACAACATTTCTACCCAAAGTTTTTCATTAGGTAGGGAACAAGCAAACAAAGATTTCAATGGTAGGGGCCTCATATCCTCATACTGAAATCATTCACTGTGGTAATTTGGGAAATTTCAGACAAAAAATGTGACTGTATTCGTCCCCAGGTGCTCTCAAGGATAAACCCTATGTATCTAAATATTTTGAGTAAACTCACCTGATCAAATCTATTTACATCATTTGACATCAAGTTGACTATCTGACCAATAGTTGTTTGTCCCAATGCAGCGTTGCTAAGGCGTAATGACTGTAATCATGAGATCAATAATTAATATTCTGATGTCCAAATTCTCAACTGCTACCATATCGGCAAATTTCTACTTATCCGTTTCTATACTAAATGGATTATTACACTCAGTTATAAAGTATGAATCGGAATGGTCTATTATTCATCTGGAGGGGTGGTCAGGAAAAATAAGCAGACGACAGATAATAAAAGTTCAAAAGGAGTCCTATTTAATGGAGGGATATGTTCAGATAATATGTTCAACAATGTTTTTTGAAGTTGTTATCTGAACATTTCCTAAGGAATCTACTCATCAATGAGAATTCAGTATAGAAAAGGTTAAATATGTGTGAGGTAAATTATAATATAAGAGAGAACTTTTTCAGCTGAAGGCATAACTAGATCATGACATGAATCTCTACTTTGGTTACACCCTTAGAGATCATACTCCACCAGTTGAAAGCTTCGGAACTTTTTGATGTTCTGACAGGGAACTTTAAAACATTGAACACACAATGCAGGGAACATATTTCTTTGTTAGTACATGTTCTATAAAATCTATTGCACAGTCGGGGTGGTACCAGATCGAGATTACAATGAATAATGAACAATGAATCTTTCATGCAATACATTATTAAGGAACAGGCTTTAATTAAGAAATATATTACTTGCGTTGTTTTTTTTCTCTCAATGTAATGAAGAGTTCCCTGTCAGAACATCAAAAAGTTCACAAGTTTTGTACTGGTGGAATAATTATGATCTCTATAGAAATTGTCAGAATAGAAATTCATGGTATGATCTAAAGGAATTATTACCAATAGCGATACCAATACCATGTATAGAAGATAAGAACATACACAGCATTGGGTGGACTGTCCAACAGCTCACAAATATTGTCTCCCCAGTGGACCGGTATTAATCCATGTAATACTGACTATGGATGCAGTATCTCTTCCCTGATTATCTTGCAACAATTTTTGTGTGAAACTCGTTAAGGCCCATCCAGACAGCATTTAAAAGCGTCTTTGATGTTTTCAGCATTTAGGGCATCTGCAGCCGTTATTCGTATACTTCCATTGTGACTCAGGGTTTTTTTTTATTTGTGTGTTTTGTTTAAAAGGTGTGGTGATGCACAATCAGTCCAAGACTGACCTTGACAGACAACTGTTGATCTTCCAACTTCCTCTTTTTTCGTCATTGTAAAAGTCAGAATTAGCCAAACAACTACTGATGAACAATGCGATATACGCGGAAAACATGATTGTATTAATATCCCGAAAAGCACCATAAAAACATCTGCTGTCACACAATCTACTTAACTCTTTCATAACTGGAGCTGCACTGGTGCAGCCTTAAAGACCCTGTGCCAGTGCATTCTCTTATATATGTGAATCTCCCATTGTTCAAATTTGATCTAGAGGTGATCCTAATCATGCCTGTAAATTTACAAAACATTTCTTAGATATATGAGGGCTGCAAGGTGTGCCGATGGATTCAAATTTGAAATCCAAGATAGCTGCTGGCGGCCATGATTTTTCAGAAATAATGGATGGCTGCCATCTATAGGTCACCCCGAAGAACAGTATGAAGTCTGATGATCACCCCCGTGTACGTGGTATCGCCAAAACCGAGGGTATCGCCAAAACCGAGAATATGGGAAAGTCATTTTCACGTATATGATATGGGGATATGTTTGTTTCTCATCGTAATACAGGCATCGAGCATCGTATGTGTATGTCCACGCGAAGCAGGAGTATTTATCCACTAGTTGTCATTTAGTTTTCCCAGATCAGACCATTAATTTGTTTTTGGCGAATTTTTTCAATGGTGTTTTTACTTTTGCTCACTCAAATTTTCGAGAACATCCATTCACTGGTATAGTTCCTGGACTCCCACGCTTCCAAAACAAATGCCGGTATATAGTTGAATCTGTCAATGAAGCATACGATTTGACAGAATTTAAAAAATCCCTGTCGTTCTCAATATCCGCGCGATATGAAGGGACCACTGTCGGTCCAGAAAGATGCGAACGGCACAGATGAAGATGCGCCAAACGCCGAGTTTCTGTGCAGTAAATATGCGTATTACTTAAGGAGTTCTGATGAGTTTTCGAGTGTTTTTATGTGTATCTGAGACTGGTAAATTGGAATGCGAATGTCATCTGAAATATGAATCCATAACATATTCGAAATATTGTGTGCATATATATTATGAATGTGTTTCAATTGAAATTAATTGAACATCCAACTCAGCATTCAGATTTGCGATCTCAAGAACTTGAATGAATGATACCGCGATGCCTTGATCACACGCACGTGAATGCTGCCGTTTGCATGCATGCACCTAATCGGATATTCGTTTAGTATTAACATGCTTGGAGTTTGTATATAGACCACACATGCCGGACGACACGCTACGGCGTATCAACGATTTGTTATAATCATGTTTATTTTACAGACTTTATGACTCGTTCCCACTCGAGTAGACCGTTCCGCGACAATGAAACCGAATCATCTTATCGAATATGCATATATCGTATTGCTCCAAATTATGCAATTCTGGCTTTTTAAGAGTCATCAGATAATATTGTAACGATTCTATGTTAAGCCCCGGTTCCATATCCCCGATTTTCCACCCCGAATGTTCCCGAATGACTCCCGAATCATAATTTTGCAAAAATCGTGGAGTAAGTTCGGGACGAGTCAGTACAGTGAATTTTTACCCCCGAACATGATCGGGGATATCGGTGCTATCGGGGTCGATTCGGGACGATTCTGGGCCCGCTCCCGACAGTTTTGAAATGTTCAAAACTATCGGGAACCAAGCCGAATCGCTCCCGATTTGTCAATCATCGTGTGAAATTCGGGAGCAATTCGGCACCTATTCGGGAGTAGTCGGCAGTATTCGGCAATATGCGGGTGGATATTCTGGAGTAGTCGGCAGTATTCGGTAGCTTATTCCCGAATTCGCCATGTGTGGCTGCTTTTATACTGAGATCCGGTGTATCTGCAAAATTCGGCATCGATTCGGGACGTTCGGCAGCAATTGAATACCAATTCGGTATTTATTCGGCATCAATTCGGTACCAGGTCGGCATTGATTTGGGGTATTCGGCAACAAGTCGGTAGTAATCTGGGCAATTCGGCAGCTACTCGCACGAAATTTCGGTATCAGTTCGGGATAATTCTTTATCATTCGGGAAGAAATTCGGAAGCATTCTGGAATACTCGGCAATGTTCGGGACGATTAAATTTTGTCATCAGTCCGGCGGCTTTTGGAATAAAACTCGTCCAGAATTCTCTCGAATGCTGCCGATTTGGTCTGGTCCCGAATTGGTGCCGAATATACTAATTCGGGACAGAAAATCGGGAATATGGAACCGGGGCATTAACCTTAAACATCTGTACATGTATCATCACAATGTGCTATGTGTGGCACACGTGTGTGTCTTCTTATCTGTATGTCGATGGGTCTCTGTATTGTGTCTATGTAGCACATGTAGTCAGCTTACCAACTTATAACACCATGTTTAAACAAACTCAAACCAGACCATGCGGTTTTGATAAATAACGTATCTTCCTCAGATGAAGCTATATATATATATATCTGGGGAAGTGTTATGTTACACCAACACACCACTGTCACATCCCTATAACCGAGTGGATGAATTAGCCGACTAAAAGACAGATCATGTGGTCTTCGGATGTAGCCTAGTATGTTCGCGGATAGAGCACGTATAAATATTTATCTTTTTTCCTGTTATGTTTTGTATAAGAATTATCATTGGAAATTGCTCGCCTGACCGCCACCATGTGCTATGGTGTCCATTTTTCTCTGTTGAATGGTTTGACAGAGGTTAAGACTCCGCCCCAACAAAACAAGTACTCTCCCCGAAGACAAATAAATTTATGATGAATGACACGTTATACTCATCATCGGGCCTCGTGAAAGTTTGCACGAGTGGAGCTATAATCACAACAATTATCTCTGTCTGTGAACAAAGCAAAAACAGCCAGTCCGCATAAAATCATAATAAAATTATAATGGATCCCTTAATCAGTCAATTCGTCCGGTCCCTTGTGTGTTGCGCGGATATTTTGTGGCATCTCGAATTTAGTATTATGAAATATCATGTCTGAATCAGATGCGCCATTGGAAATTGTGCCCATAGACGAAGCGTTATGGAAAGTCAGATGCGACTTGACGCTGAACATCCATAACAATTTTGGTTAGAACCATAAATCAAACTCAGGACGGAGATAAGATTCATTTCGGTTAAACATACTTATCAATTACAGTATATGCAACCTATACGATAACATAATGAAGTCTTGTGTAAATATTATGCCCACTAAATATGTGGTCCTAGGGCTAAATTAGAAAAGTTATATACTATAGTGCAATTTACATGTGCACATAACAATCATGGCAGTATACACATGTTCCACAGTGAAGTGTTTATTATAAATAGCAGTAACTTTGTTGTGTGTGTGTGTGTGTGTGAGTGTGTCAACCCAACTCTGTGAGGACATTCATATAGTAAAACAATGTCCTCACAATGTTAACAATTTTTTCCCTTAAGGCGACGGAAATTTGTATTTTTTGATATTTTTGATATTTTTTTGTCTGCACTAGGCGGAAATGATACTACGCATGCGTTACAAAGATTGCCGTTATTTCGTTAAAGGTACCCTCCGAGTTTGGATATATTTACGAAATAACGAGGTCCTCACAACTACGGTATTGTTTGAATTTCTAAAGAAATGTCCCCACAACGTATGTAATACAAACAAGGGTGTGTGTGTACATATATGTTCGGATGTTTAGTGTGTTAACATAGAATCGTTACCATTTTATCTGATGACTCTCAAAAAAGCCAGAATTGCATAATTTGGAGCAATACGATATATATATGTATATTCAATAAGATGATTCGGTTTCATTGTCGCGTAACGGTCTACTTGAGTGGGAACGAGTCATAATTTAAAGTCTGTAAAATAAACATGATTATGACAAATCGTTGATACGCCGTAGCGTGTCGTCTGGCATGTGTGGTCTATATACAAACTCCAAGCATGTTAATACTAATCGAATAACCGATTAGCTGCATGCATGCGAAACGGCAGCATTCACGTGCGTGTGATCAACAGAGCAAGGTATCGCGTTATCATTCATTCACGTTCTTGAGATCGCAAATCTGAATGCTGAGATGAATGTTCAATTAATTTCAATTGAAACACATTCATAATATATATGCACACAATATTTCTAATATGTTATGGATTCATATTTCAGATGACATTCGCAGTCCAATTTATCAGTCTCAGATACACATAAAAACACTCGAAAACTCATCAGAACTCCTTAAGTAATACGCATATTTACGGCACAGAAACTCGGCGTTTGGCGCATCTTCATCTGTGCCGTTCGCATCTTTCTGGACCGACAGTGGTCCCTTCATATCGCGCGGATATTGAGAATGACAGGGATGCTTCATTGACAGATTCAACTATATACCGGCATTTGTTTTGGAAGCGTGGGAGTCCAGGAACTATACCAGTGAATGGATGTTCTCGAAAATTTGAGTGAGCAAAAGCAAAAACACCATTGAAAAAATTCGCCAAAAAAAAAATAATGGTCTGATCTGGGAAAACTAAATGACAACTAGTGGATAAATACTCCTGCTTCGTGTGGACATACACATACGACGCTCGATGTCTGTATTACGATGAAAAACAAACATATCCCCATATCATATACGTGAAAATGACTTTCCCATATTCTCGGTTTTGGCGATACCCTCGGTTTTGGCGATACCACGTACACGGGGGTGATGATGATTGGATGAGAAATGTGGCCTGTAGGGTGTGCCAAAGAATTTAGTCATGCAAAGAGTAAAATCCAACGTGGCTGCTGACGGCCATATTTTTTTAAAACAAATTTCGGAAATAATCGATGGTTCCCATCTATAGGTCACCCTGAAGATTCATATAACGTCTGGTGCTGATCAGATGCAAGATGTGGTCTGTAGGGTGTGTCAAAGGATTTAGTCATGCAAAGAATAAAATACAAGATTGCTGCCAGCGTTCATGTTTTTCATCGAAACTTTTTCAAATTTAATAGCTCCCATCAAGAGGTGATCCTAAACATGCCTGTAAATTTTCAAAATATTTCTCCAATAAATGCGGGCTGCAGGGTGTGCCGATGGCTTTAAATTTGAAATCCAAAATGGCTGCTGGCAGCCATGTTTTTTAAAGAAATTTCGGAAAACAAATTGATGGCTCCCATCTGGAGATCACCCCAAAGATCCATATGAAGTTTGGTGATGATCCAACCCATGGCAATAGCTCGAAAATGAGTGTAATTTGAACAACTTACCTTTTTATATAACAAAGAGCAGCAGGCGACTCTAATTCGCATGCCGATTCTCTGTACTGTGAAGAAGTATGGGTGGTGAAATGCAGCAAGTAACATAGCGCACATACTGACACCACCTGCATATAAATAAGCCTCATACTGCGGTACCGTTGAGTTGGGGGTGAAGTATCGGATAAGACCTCCAAGCAGTAATGGCTGGAAAACTTTTACTGCTTCCTGAAATATGTTTTGGGTTTATTAAACAATTTAATCAGGATCAGCACAAGGTTTTATTTGACTAACATAATCATGAAATAACCAGGCAGAATCAAACATGTGGCTTTTAGCGATGTCCACCTCATCTTCAATATCTTTCAGAACAATGCAATAATTGTTGAAGTGTGTATCATTGAAGTGAATTATTTTTCTGTAAAATGGATTACTAGCATTGAGTCTTAAGTGGGCAAATAACATTACATTGCGATCTACTATCTACAGAAATGATTCCAGAGAATCATAAGTAAGAGGCCGCGACAGTGCGTGATCACAGAATTCGTCGACTGGATTCCGTAAATTATGTATATTATTATTGTTGTTGTTGTTGTTTTTGTTATTGTTTATCTTTGTCTGTTTTTAGTATGTTTGGTTAAATTAAAATAAAGTATTAACACAATTGCGTACTCAATGTAAATCCACTCTGTAATGGCAATAACAAGGGATGTGTTTGGTGTGGCCTGGGAATACAATGTCGTAATGTCTATAAATAGATGGTAGAAATTATGAAATGGGAGAAATTAAGTCACGAGAATGAGACGTCTTTTTTCTTAATGTTTTTTCTGTGTGATAATGATAGTATGTAATCATTTTATTACAACAAATAAATATGTTAATGAAACAGTTCATTGACTTAAAGTGATGTGAAACACTCTTGTTGGGTGATCAAATAGAAATGGAGAATAATCTTGTTCAAAGAAGTTATTTTTACAAATATTATATCTGAATTGACAACACACACCGTCATGCTTATACAGTAAAACCTGTCTGGAGAGACCATCCCATTTTTTGGGTAAAAAATGGTCTTTCAAGACAGGTGGTCTTCCAATAGAGTGGTATACCAAAAAAGTTAAATTATGTACCATATTTGGTCAACTCGCTTACAGTTTCAACAGTTTCATTTTCATCAGAATTATCTCATTCAAATCGCCATACAAAGTACATGCATCGTGCTGTAACATACTTTCTTGACGAATTGTGTCCATTCTCCCACTCTATTCGGATGGAATCTTTATTCTGAATCATTTTTTTGAATTTGCGTCTTGCCAACAGATAGTTCAAACGATATTTTTCGTGCACTTAATTAGACCTTTTTCAGACTTGTCGATCACGTTGATTCTTTCCTCAAGAATGAGAATTTTACGTTTTTCTGTGGCGTTGCATATTTAGAACGAGAGGCCGATCACGATCGGCAGATGTTAACCCATACCTTGTCGATAGCGATTAGCTATTTTTATAAATTTTATAAATCCTTACATCAACCTTTTCATGAGTGCTAAAGTTTCAACAATTCACACTTAATATAGTGATCATGTGAAAAATATTTAGTTATCACATTGTGTCAACAGGATTGGCGGAGGATGTTAATATTTTTAAGAAAATAAACCAAATGACCCTCACTATGCAGGTTAGGGGTGTGTTCTCGTCAACTATGCCAAGAACTACATGTATAAACATAATCAATGGAAATATTTGAGTTATCAAATCGGATAGAATAGGGTTAATCTTACCCAAACTAATGAACTGATAAACACAAAATAGTCTATACAAAGCATGTCATTGGATTTAGAAACCCATACAATAAGTCAGTCTCAAGAATACCAGCACCATTAATATTACCCTGGAGCCCAAATGCAATTGAGGGAATTTCAAAATAAGACATTTCCTCTAATGATGAATATACAATTGGTGATTTATTGAAACCCTTACTGAACCTGGATCAAAGTGAAAGGGATAATATTATATCTGTCTATCGCATAATATGTGTCTATGGAATGGTTTAATTTTAATCCCAAATCCATGCAAATCAACAGTGGATCACCATCAACCTGGACATAATATAGTAGAATGATCAAATGAAAAGCATCAAAACCATATGATGTGTGGAAAGGGTTAATCATTTGCAATGACATCATATCATGGAACTGAGGAATGTGTGGATGAATTTTTGTTTAAGATAAGACAACAGTGTATGTAGACAACAATGTCTGTAAAACATCCCTACAAAGTAAGAATAGACTATTCCAATTTAATATTTTAGAATACGTGTCCTATAGTGTTTACATAAACTTTAGTAATGAACCTGTTTCAGCAAAGGGGTTAACTTAATATTGCACAGAAAACAGAACTCCACCAGATAGCCATCAATCAATTTGACATTATGATAACAAATCCTGCCAGCCAGCAGTACCACTATCAGGCTTTATAGCATGTCATATCTTATGTCCATAGTGATAATTAACTCATTTCAATAACACACATGGTCTGTGAGATATGTTCTCTTAAAATTCCCAGCAGTAATTACTTGAATTATAAAGGATCATAACTCTGTTAAAATATATCGGATCAAACCCATATTCGAACTCAATCTGCTTTTAGGGGTGATAAATTCATATACCAAATTTGGTGTTGATCAGATGAAAAATGTTTTGAGTCATAGCAGCTTGGGTGAATTCTAAGTAAACATAAGAGTGAAAAGGGTTAATTAAACAATACCAAAAACCATACAGACGAAGAACGTGCTAAGAAAAACCTAGGTAAGAAATATGAGGCAGATCAGAAGAAATATGTTCAACTTATTGCATTGGATAGCATGTGTGTAAAGGGTTAATTATTTTCTAAACCGATCAACCAATCAATACCAAAAACTATACAGATGAGGGGCATGTCATCATAAACCTACATATCAAATATGAACACAATCAGATTTTTGTTTTTTTAATTTTATTTTCGAAAAAAGGGTCATAACTCCTTTAAAATAAATCGGATCAAACCCATATTCGAACTCGATCTGTATTTTGGGCTCTGAAATCGCATACCAAATTTGGTTCTGATCAGATAAAAAAATTTGAGTTATGACAGCATGCGTGAATTCGAAGTCAAAAAAGGGCCATAACTCCTTTAAAAAAAACTCGGATCAAACCAATATTTGAACTCGATCTGTATTTTGGTCTGAGAAACTCATACACAAAATTTGGTTTCCGATCAGAGAGAAAAATTTTGAGTTATCGCACCATGCGTAAAGTGTCTACGGACAGACAGACAGACATAGACAGACAGACGGACGGATGCACGACGAGTGGTCAATCCGGACGTCGACATTATGTTTACCATACTATGGTATGGGTAAACATAAAAACGATCCATGATTGAAGTTTAAGAACTTACAACTGCCAGATATAAACTATCAAATGCTTTTATACGACAACACGAGTATATTTACATTAAGTAAGCCGCGGGACATGCATCCACTAAAACCATTTTTCACAGTTTGGGCATCCCTCATAATCCCTCATTATATTAATTAATTGTTCTCCAACGAGCAGATTGAATCATTTGTCAAAACAAATATGCAACCATGTCTACTTTAACAAAGGACCAATTTGTTAATGGCCTCCAGTCTGAAGCCAATTAAATATAAGATAACACCACGCATACATAACATTGAGTCGCACTATGCACGAGCACAGAACGTGTCCATTTATGTCTGAGGTAAACGTGAAGACAAGTCCATTTGTCATATTGGAAATTCCGTATTTTTTACTTTCGGTTTCGCTTACTAATATTATGCGACACAGGCTTGTTCAAACTTCAAACTCTTAACTCAACGACTTTCATATTTTTATATTTGTGGATGCGACATTTGGGTCCATCAGAGAGGATTTTGTGTCTATTTAGCAGTTAATGTTTAACTTTATACACACATTTGTATAGTGTGGTTGCTCTACCAGAGCAGTTAGATAAATTGATGAAGAAGATCACTCATATCCGGTTGTATCAAGTGTCTTTTCACGTGCAATACTGCATAGTTTAACCGACGTTTCTGTTTCTTTCTTCGTTAATAAATTGGGGTGGTCTCTCAATGCAGGTGAAATTCGTGTTTTGAACCAAATATTAGGTGGTCGTGGTCGCGTTTGACAGGTGGTCGCACACCGATGGTGATTTTTGGTAAACCAGTCGGTGAACAGGAAATGCGGTCGGAAATAGCAGGTGGTCACCGTTGACGGCGGTCTCTCAAGACAGGTTTTACTGTATATTAATTAAATGCAGTGACTGCTGATGGCAAAAACGTTTTCATTAGTTTATCGCCGATAAAAGCGCCCCGATTCGAGTAGTAAATATTACAATTTAGCATAGTTCAGACAATGTTTTCTATGGAGTGGTACGGTCTATTTGCTTGAGATTTTCGGTGATGTTAGTAGAATGCTACATTCATCCAGTTGGCATAGCACCTGAATACTAACTTATCAATTTCACGCACCCGAACAAGTACATAACATGTCTTTAATAGTAATTTACAGCAAGGTGTGAGATGAAATATGAATTTGAAATTTTGCTATGTTGCCATTTTGTCGTACAAACTAAAAATCTATGGGGTAATGGGGTGATTTGGGCTTTATGCATATTCAGTTAATTGCATGAGAAAAGCCATGCATTGATGCTATGTAAATAAGAGAAATAGACTGTATCTTATTTTATCATTCCCTGTTGGTTTTATTTAGTGGGTGTTAACAGGTGATGTAGGAACTAATCTGTGTACCATGCGGGAAATGTAGAGCAGAGAAAATTTGGGCTAGGGGAAATGAACCCTAAAATTGACCAACTGCTCCTCTGGCGAAAACTGATATACTTTATACATTTATACTTTTCCTCTGATTTAAGGCCAAAAAATATATATAATTGAGTCTCAGACAATTTTTTTTCTGAATCAATGAGGGAGGGCAGACTTTATTTGAATTTTTTATTTAGCACATCGTAAGCATGGTTCATGGTAGCTTCCATTATCTAGTAATAGTCAGAAAATGTAGAGGGAACTTTGTTTGCATATACACTCATTTAATCTGATATAAAAATTACATTGTGCTATTAGTATACCTGTATGACATAGGGATTACTGTGTGGGATAGCGTCACTAAATTCACCCTCTGGGGAGTTCATTCTGCAAATGTCAGACAAACTATTTCAATGCTGGTCTCTGTCACTGCATAATAACATATTATTCCTCTAAAACGTTCGACAATGTCTCTCATAATGTCTTGGTTGAAAACATACTGTAACCTCAGAATAGGTGAACTGGTAATATCCTGCACTTACTTCCAAGAAGATAATTATCCCAAGAAGCATATACTTTCGTCCAAATATTCTAACCAATGGTTTCAATAAACTTGGTGTTTTGCCGGTAATCTCTGCTTTCTCAACTTCCTTCTTCCACTCACTGAAATGAAATTTGAATTGATTGATTGAGTATTTATCATGTGATATAGAATGAATGGTACAGTAATGCCCTAAATAATAGACTCCTCAACCACAGCAGAATTATGGGTAATTTTTCTGAATTTAGTCGGAAATATGGCTTGTTGCCATTCATTGGAAAGCTCTCACTGATGTGGTTGAGGAGTCGATTATTTAGGGCATTACTGTACAATGAATGGAATATACAAAAACATGAATTGAAGCAGAAGTAAATCGCCGGAGGGATGACATAGTCTCAAGGACAGTCTTCCTATAATCTCCATGCGCAGATAACAATGTAGACAAACAATGCATGTAGCATACACTTAATAATGTCCCTGGCCCAAGCACGAAAGAATATACTGTAAATGGCTTTAATTTCTTGGTATAAAATTTTGTGAATCGTGGTTCATGAATTTATGACTTTTTCGTGAGTTTGTAAATTTGTAGGTACTAACTATCACATCCAAACCCACAATAATAACAATCAAGTCCAATTATTAGAAGAGCAGTCACCTCGGCAAGCCATTGGAAATTGCACATCCGCACTGTAGGCATAATTGGCATCTTGCATGTCCAAGCTTTGGTTGCAGACTATTGAGAATGTCAGCAATGGGATTTTATTACATATGCCTTAAAGGATTTGCTATCCTGATGAATACAACAAAACACTATAGGAAAGCACCCCTATTATGAACACAAGGCCCAAGTCCCATAACTATAACGTAATAAATAAGCCGAAAAATAAATAAATAATACCTCCACCGGTTGTCCGGATATATCCGTCGCTAAACCTCATATGATGTCATATGAGTTGACAAACTTAAAACGTGGAATGAGAGTCAGAGTTAATTGTGTCTAACTACATGTGTATGATGTCATCAATATTATGTAATTTCAGGTGGCGATGTTAAAAGCACAGAATCGACAGCACATGTGTGTGTAATAGAATAACTATATGGCAGAATGTCAACAATTGAAATTAAGTCTTGTATGTGGTGTAATTTGGGCCGGGCTAAGGTTAATATCTAATAATGTATAGATTACAGTGAATAAAGTTATTAGTTTTCTATTGAAGCTTTTAAAAATATAATTTAATAAAAACATTGTCGTCATGGAAGTTTTATTACCGGGATATTGAATAGACCGCACCTCTAGAGTGCTAATTGTATAGGCCATAACCACATAGTAAATTGTCATCAGTGTCAGTCGGCAAGATTTGTTTTTCGTAATATTCAGAAAATATATATTTTTTAGATGTATATATTGCTATCATATACATGCTTCATATACCATGAATCAGTCCTTCGATTTTGAGGTACACAATTGCTCTTGTGTGCCATAACGCACCTGGAATTGAAAAGTATCATGAAAAAAACTGCGCGCCCCATGATCTTGGTTAAGTTTACTCAATGATTTAATAAAATGCAAAACAGTAATGGTTGGGATAACAACGATCATCACAGTCATAGCATCAAAGGTTATACACTGGAGTGTTTTTAACCCGTAATGGTCAGTGCGTACTGTTCAATGCATGTGTGTCGCAGACAATCAAAGAGATCATCAATAGAAGCAAAGAGACAACGTTGTCAAAACAATTAAATATATTACATCATCGCTCAATACCGGTAAGTACGTGGTATTAGTTCCTAGTTACAACTGAACAGACACCTCACGAAACAGGAAAGAGTAAACGGTACGGATTACCAATTTTATGAGAACAGTTAGGTCCTACGTATAATACGGGCATGGCTTTATAATAACAACACATAGTGATACATATAATAACACACTAAAGATGTTTTATTATGAGAACTTCAACATATTTTGTTGAAGTTGTTGCATTCAGTGTTCTCTCCATAATGCGGCAAAATTAAAAAGCCGCAATTGAATTCATGCAAACTTTATATTATGCTTGCATTGCGTATCCATGCGTTGTCAATGGGTTACCTCATGTGGCTTCTGTTCATGTAACAATCATGTGATCGCACCGATCCATTTAGTATAGTAAGGGTTAAAAGGTACCTTTCTAGTCTGTCTCCAAGATACCCTGATGAGTCACTTTGAGTAACATTGTACATATCCTCTACTTCCAGCTTTCTTTTGTATCCCGTCTTAAATATAGGGTTCATCCACCTGAAATTTGATTTTAAAAGCCGATAAATACAGGGTATTAGAAAATGTAGTGTCATAATATCCCAAAGATAGTGTACATAGTATGAAAAACGTTCAAAAATGATGCAAATGGTTTCATATGACCACAGCAGTGCAGTAGCCATGGCAATGATAATGCTGTGTTCACCAAATCTTGGAGTTTCATCTGTAACATGTGAATTATCAATTGTCATCTGTGGTACCTCTGGGAAACATTCTTAGTTGGTCTGAGTCCCACAATACGCCCATTTGTTTCCCAGTTATTGGCCCCAAGTTAAGGCAAATGTCCAGAACAAGTGATCGCTAATGATTTGTGAAAAGCAGGCTGATTACTGGAGAATAGATGCATTAAAGAGTTAAGGCTGTAGTTTGTGAAATATAGAAATGCAACAACAAAAGGTGGTTGAACTGTAGCGATACAGGTTGTAAAAGAGAGAACCAAAAGTGACATTGAAACACACGGATAGGATACTGTAAATTCAATCGCAAATATGATAGTGTCGAAATGGGTTATTAGATACATTAGAATCTCAATAAGAAGAACGTAGAGAATACCTACAGTTTTTGTTTGAATACTGAAATATGTCACTCGTGTCTGGAAAGAAATATCAAATTTTCACGAGCAGCAATAAGTCACGAGTGAAAAGTTGATATTTCTTTCCAGACATGAATGAGATGTTTCAGGTATTCAAACAAAAAACTTTAGGTATTATTTTTATTATATGCAGCTTATTTAGGCTCAAAGTGGCCATGTTAAGTCTTAATTAATTAAATAATTAACTGTACTTAATTAAATAGTGCATGTTTCCGTGTTTACAAATAGGAAAGAGCCTATACCTAAAGTTGAAATTGACACGCTGTGACTCAAACATAGAATTATCAATTGATTACGTGCCATCATAAATTCGTCACTTTTGATTGGCCAGTGGACAGAGTGCACGCAATGATCACTCGATCAACCATGTCAGCTCGTGTTAGTTTCAAACCCTACAGTGAAATATCGGAATCTACAGTGAAAGAACAAAACGCGATTTCATTGTAACTCCAAAGAGATAGATACGACGATTTACATTTTGGTAATTTTCTGCTATTTTATAGGCATGCATATAATAAAATGTTTTTATACCATAATTGTATACCAATATTGTGTGTATAACACCTATTTTGTAAATTTCATCTTTACACCCTACTGTGGGTATAAAGATTCCTACTATTGGTACAAATTTCTACTGTTGTGTAAATGTTTCAACGGCACTTTATGGGTTAAGCGTTTATACCCATAGTAGAACGACGCGGCAGTTGACCTCTGGCTGCCTCGCTGTCGAAATTTAGCCCAATTTTTTGTCACGCCTGCTTCGCGAAGCAAATACACATTTTTTCCAACTCAAAACACTCTGAAATGCGATAAGTGGTCTAAACACAGAGATATATACTATCCAATTCCATATACTGTGTTTACTTGTCGAAAAATGACAGATTAAAGTTAGTTTAACGATGTTTTATGCTAGCTGCACTGACAAATTACACGTTTAATCTAGGTCAGCGACAGCTGTTGAAAATATATTTTAAAAAACAGACGCACATGTTCTTCTGCTTTCCGTGCGTTTAAATCGAACGACGGCTTAAACTTTTACAACAAAAGTAGATTGTTAATGTTATCTGCAATGAGGGAAATCTGAATGTGTATTCATATCAGCTGACTGATGCCCTAGAAAGAGGCGGATCACCAAATTGCCTAGAAGTATGTATTGCTACGCTTGACCTACATTCCCGATAGCTTAAAATATTTGGGTCACTCGGTGCGCATACATTTTAACAGTCACCAACAGAGTAGCAATACAAGTAGATACATTTACAAAGCGACCAAAGAATAATAATTATGGTATAAACAAAATACACCCATAGTAGCCGAGAATAACAAATTTTCAACACTCATGGAATTGTGGTGAAATTTTTGTATTCTCGGCTACTATGGCTGTATTCTATATATATTCATTATATATATTCATTCCATCACTTGAAAAATAATATCCTGACTTTAACCCTTCCAGGCCTCAGCCTAGGGGTCCATAACAGGGAGACTTGAAGTCTCCCTCCAGGAAATTTAGGGAGACTTCAGGAAATTTAGGGAGACTTCAGGGATAAGTGGGGAGACTACTAAAAATTGACAATTTTCAAATATCGCTTTATTTTATAACATCTGACAATAAATTTTTTAAAAAGATAAAAATATTAAAATAAGAATTAAACTAAAAAAAATTGACTTTATCTGAAATTAGTCTAATTAATTGTTATTATACATTTAAAATTTTTGGAAATGTTTTGTGTAGCTATCATTTAAGCAAGACAATTATCAAGTTACAGTAGTAGTTAATTTTTTAACTAAATGAAAGTAGTATTATTTCCTAGACTGCAGCTTGGAAGATACTTTTGTACAGTCTGAATCATGATGCATGTAACTTTGTAAGTTTAATTTGGTCACAGCTGTAATGTGGGTGTCCGCTAAAATAAACAATAAGGACTAACTAACAAAGGAGTTGCAAAAGCTTTTATTAATTAATGGCCTCCTTAATTAATGCCAACATCACTGGTATAATCCGATTAAAGCAATAAACTTGACATTTATTTACGGAAGTGGTCTCTTCAAAAAGTCCGACGCGGTCTCTTCAAAAAGTCCGACGCGTTACCGAAACGAACTTCCGAAGCGCCTGGTACATACTCTGATAATGTCGTAATTGTTTTATATCTGAAAAGCGGGACGGCGGTCTTTTAAGTTAATTAAAACATTTATTTGTGACACTCACGATGGTCAGTAACAACACAGATGCGAACATCTCATCGTGTTTTCATTGTGTCAAAACATTCATTACTGCAAAGGGAACAATGGCGACTGAATAACAACACAAAACAATAGGTCATATTTTATTTTTTATTTTAAACACTTGGGTCTTTGTCTCTGCATCGTCTGTTTCTTTTTGGGATGGCCGCCACAATTCATCTATATACGGACATGTCCGGAAAAAAAACTAGAAAAAAAATTAAGAAAAAAAAAAAAAAATCCCCCTAAAATTGAAGGCGACTTCGATTTCGCCTTAGAGCGACAATAGGGCGAAGTCAGCGACAGTAAGGCGACAATCTCGCCCGAGTCGCCTTGTGAGCTGAGGCCTGAACCCTTCCTTTACTAAATGGATTCTTCCATCAGTTATAAAAGTAAACATTGGAATCGTCTATTATTCATTTTGAGGGAAGTCAACGATATATGAGCAAAGATAACACATGTGTAGAAGAATTCATATTCATTGGTAGGAAATGTTCAGATAATAAGTTCAACAACTGAACATTTCTAAGGGAACTACAGTAATGCTCTAAATAATCGACCCTTAACCACAGCAGAATTATGGGTAATTTTTCAGGATTTAGTTAGAAATATGGCTAGTAGCCATTCATCGGAAAGCTCTCAGTGAGAGCTTTCCGATGAATGGCAACAAGCCATATTTCTGACTAAATCCTGAAAAATTACCCATAATTCCGCTGTGATTAAGGGGTCGATTATTTAAAGCATTACTGTACTCATCAATGAGTATGTAGTATAGAAAGGGTTAATCATGCTAGATTTGATGATAATAATATTGATAGTTTGGTAATTATATTATGGCTGATACTAGTACAGTAATGCCCTAATTAATGGACTCCATAACCACAGCAGAATTATGGGTAATTTTTCAGGATTTATTCGGAAATATGGCTTGTTTCCATTCATCGGAAAGCTCTCAGTCAATTAATTAGGGCATTACTGTATGTGTAGAAGCTCTATGACTTATTATAATCATAGCTGAACAGGACTTCACTAAGTTCACTTCATCATAATTTCAACATGGACAGATTCTGGACTCACTATCTAATGAATTGATATAGATGGCATGATTTCATTTCCACTATAATTACTATAACTGATCCAGTATCTCATAGACAGTGGGGCATCACATGATTTTTGAGTTGATGAGTATCACACATTCTTTCTTCATTAAAATGTATCCTTTGCAAAGAATTTAAGTCCGACCTTAAAATGAGTGGCTATTTGCTGATATTGCCTATATATCTGGCAGAATACATGACAAAGATTAGAACAACAAACCACCGTTTGGCCATTGAGAGTGGTAGATGGAAAGCTGTGACACAAGTACAAAGACTCTGCTCCGCATGTGGGGACATTTAATATAATTCCAAGTGGGTGTCGTCCTGTTTCTGCATACACAATGTAATTTGGTGTACTGACTTCATACCAAGTAGAATTTTGCAGAATTTTAGGTGGACGAATTCGATATCCTTGGTGGGCTCATAACACCACACCTTACTCCCATACGATGGTGGCTATTTTGTAATCAAACAGAGTTAACATCATATTGAGCAATCTCACCTTATTAAATAAAGCATACATTGATTGCAAAGCAAGGAAATGAGCTTTGATAGTGGGTTCCTCGACAAATCAAATATTTGTTACCCCCGAATCCAAATAAATAGTAATTGATGGGCACTTAATTGGATTATACATCATTAAACATTTTACCCTTGATATTTCAATCCAGTAATTTAACCCAAAGCCCATCTCTCCAGACGCTATCAAAGGGCTTTCGGAAATCAACAAAAGTACAGTAAAGTGTTTTCCCACTAGATAAATACATATTGATGATAGACATAACACCACCCCCCCCCCCCCCCCCCCCCAACCCTAATTTTTTTGTCCCTTATTTTCTGAAACAAACATAGTATTTTTATGACTGATATATACCAGTATAATGCACATCGTTACTTACCAGAAAAAAAACCTTGAAATGAAGTTGCTCTTATGCAGTGGATTAGGATTGTGGTGAGCTGTAGAGTAATCCATATTTGAGCAGAAAACAGCACTTCAAAAGGTTTTTAGTATACAGTTGGTGTTCAAGATCAACAAAGTGCAATTTATGATTGTAACCTGAAAAAGAATAGTAGAGAAATATTCTAGTGTTCCAAATAAATATGTTACTGTGTACCTTACTTGTATTTAAATTCGTGCAGCACTATTTTAAATTTTTTTTGCTCAGTTTTGAATTTGCGCACTTTAAATTTGCACACCTACATGTATCTGCGTGAATTAACAAGAGGCCGATCACGATCGGCAGATGTTTAACCCATACCTTGGCGACAGCGATGAGCTATTTTCATAAATCCTTACCCTATCCTTTTCATGAGTGCAAAACTTTAAACAATTCACACCTTACTATTAAGTTCACAAGTGGAATCACACTTATTGGGCACCTTGCTCACATTAACACAATGTTAACACAGATGTGGCTTTGATTTCAACCTATTAGTGACTCCAACACAGATATGTCTCATAGAGTGATAAAGCTAATTAAGCTTAATCCATAGTGGGAGAGAAGCACCATAGCTGTTAAGTATAAAATAGTTAAGAAATTAAGTAGATGAACATCATAGCAACTAAATTTATCTATTTATTACATTGGAACATGAGACATAACATATTGTGTGTTTTTCTTTTATTATCATTTCTATTTTTTTGTTAATTATATTTTGTGTCAGCTGCATATTAAAAATTCATAGCAACTTATTAATATTTCACCACAAAAAAAAATAAACACCTGATCAACTATACAAGTGAGGGATGTATAGACCTGGATATAAAATATGATTGTTAATGATTGGATATAAATATAATTAATGTTAAGGTTAATATTTTCAAAACCATTCGATCAATACAAAAATATATACAGGTGAAGAATATGTCATGTTATCACAGATGTGATTATTTATAGAGTGATCATGCAAAAAATATTTAGCTATCACATTGTGTCAACAGGATTGGTAAAGGATATTAATATATTTAAGCAAATAAACCAAATGACCCTCACTATGCAGGTTAGAGGTGTGTTATCATAAACTGTGCCAGAACTATAAACATACCGGTAATCAATGGAAATATTTGAGTTATCAAATCGGATAGTAAGGGATTAATCTTACCCAAACTAATGAACTGATAAACACAGAGAAGTCAACAAAAAGCATGTCATTGGATTTAGAAACCATTACAATAAGTCAGTCTCAAGAATCCCAGCACTGTTAATATTATCCTGCAGCCCAAATGCAATTGAGGGAATTTCAACAAAATACATTTCCTCTAATGATGAATATTCAATTGGTCATTTGTTCAAATTTTGTTGAAACACTGACTGAACCTGGCTCATAGTTAAAGTTAAATATTTGTCTATCGGATAATATGTGTCTATCAAATGGGTTAATTTTAATCCCAAATCCATGCAAGTTAAAAGTGGATCACCATCAACATGGACATAGAATAGGAGAATGATCAAATAATTATTTTCTAAGATATGACAACAGTGTCTCTGTAAACAATAATGCCATGAACTGCATGGTTTCAACACAGAGAACAGAACTGGAATAAAGAGTCTGACATCAATCAAAGTTTGACAGATGTTTATAAGTCTGCAGCCACCGGTGCTACTCAGGTGTCCAAAGCAATAAATTATCTCATTCCAATAACACAGGCATGTGTTGTGTCTTGTTTTATTCACATTTAATAGTGTATGGAAAAGAGGTATGAATTATAAAGGGCCCATAACTCGGTTAAAATATACCGGATCAAACCCATATTCGCACCTGATATGTATTTAGGGGTCATAAATTAATATACCAAAATTGGTGTCGATCAGATGAAAAATGTTTGAGTCATCCTGGCTTGGATGAATTCTATTTAAAAAGAAGAGTGGAAAGGGTTAACTAAACAATACCAAAATCCACACAGATGAAGAACGTGCTAAGAAAGACCTAGATAAGAAATATGAGGCAGATCAGAAGAAAATTGTTTGGCTTTGATGCATCAGATAGCATTTGTAAGCAGGGTTAATTATTTTCTAAACCGATACCAAAAACTATACAGGTGAGCCATGTGTCATCATAAACATGCATATAAAATATGAACACAATGAGTAAAACAAGGAGCTAAATCTAAAAAATATATATAATTTTAAAAAAAAAAAAAAATTCTGGAAAAAGGGTCATAACTCCTTTAAAATTCATCGGATCAAACCCATATTCGAATTTGAGTTATGGCAGAATGCGTGAATTCTATGTTGAAAAAGGGCCATATCTCTGTAACAAAATCTCGGATCAAACCCAAATTCGAACTCGATCTGTATTTTGATCTGAGAAACCCATATACAAAATTTGGTTTCGATCGGATAGAAAATGTTTGAGTTATCGCATTACTCGTAAAGTGTCTACGGACAGACAGACAGACAGACAGACAGACGGATGAACGACGAGTGGTCAATCCGGGCAACGACACTATGTTTACCATACTATGGTATGGGTAAACATAAAAATACATATCTATTAAACATGATCACAGCGGATGTGCATCATGTACATGTAAACCATAACTGCACCATTGTTTTGTTGCGATGATGGATGTTTTTATGCTCCAAATAATTATTCGGATATTGAAATACTTATGGACTAGACATCAATGAAATGAACTCGATAACAGAAAACCACAACGGCGAAGGCAACTGACTTCAGAAAAATAAACACTTGGCTGCGGGTTGTGATGACTTAACTACTCAGACTGTATGGTCATGGTATCACTGCAGGGCGGTGAATAGGAGGATGTGCATTCATGCACATGTAATATAGAATACATGTATTTCTTACAAGCATTTTGACACGGTTGACATTACCATGGTTTGTATATCGGTTGGAATGGCATCAATGTTTTGAAATTTTTTATATTGGTTGACCGAATGTAAATATAGACCTACATGTATAAGCCTAATTACCTATTCAGTGTCCAACCATTTGTAATGTATGTAACTCATCAACATAACCCTCTTGTTTTCCCTGTGGTATATTTTAAATTCAGAGTCCTACTATTTTTCGCTCAGTTTTAAATTTGCGCACAGATGTGCAAAAAATAGTACTGCGCGAATATAAATATGAGTAAGGTGTGCATGTTTATCAAATTCATCAAAAATTTCTAGCCTGCACATTGTCCTGCATGTAGATCATGCCATGAATTTCTATGCAAATAAAGATCATATTCCACCAGTTCAAAACCAGAGAACATTTTGATGCTCTGACGGAGAACTTTAAACGTTGAAAATAGTCGGGTAAAATATTTCCTAGTTAATACCGGTAGCACACCGGTTTCTCAATAATTTGTTTCATAGCAGGTGAATGTCAAAGATTAATATCACATGATTTAGGGGATTTTTGTAAGCATTGTAATGTTGTAGGGTAGGGTTTAGTTTTCAAACCCGAAATGTATGTGGTAGAGTGATCAATTCCTACAATCATCACAGGATTATACGTTGAATAATAAGAATAACGTATAAAATAATTATTTAATTCAAGAATATCATTGTATTCAACATGCAAGCATATAGTCTATCTATAATGCGCCGATTCAGTGGTTGTATTCCCATATGTTAACAGGGAGAGTCCAGAATCTGGCCTAAAATGGGTTAAATTCCGAAGTTTGGAATCCCAATAGACGTCAGAATCGGCAATTTCAACATTGAATCGAATCTCAAATCGAATCAGGATAATGATTCAAAATCGAATCGAATCTCGAATCGAATCTTTTTCGAACAATTTAGTAGATTTGCGGTACCGATCGGTGGGAGGAACGAGCAAAAATGGGGCAAATGTCCGATCATTTTATAACGTCAGTGAGATAACTCAGATTACGAAGGAGGTTCATTGAACTTAATTTCTATGACATGATATGAACAATATTTAATTAATCATAGTTTAAAACATTTTAATATATGAGAGTGGCACGACATTGTTTCATATTTTGTGCCACTGCCACTATGCGTGAAGTTCATGAAAGTAAGCAGTTTGGAACTTTAGAGTCAATGGTGTCTGATTCGAGTCATTGCAAACGGAAACTCTTCTGCGCATGTACGCTTCACCCTGTCGCGCATAGCAGGCACGCGCAATATCAAAATTGCGTATCGTGACTTGGGAATGGCGCATATGCAAACGAGATTACAGAGAACTATATATAGTATGCAACTTGGGCCTGTCCGTCGGAAAGCTGAATGGTCAACAATATTCCATTTCCCGGATAAAGATGTTGGTCGGATTTGGAGATGACATGATGGAGCCCAAAATGTTTATTTAAAATATTTATATCGTTTTAATTTTGAATTAAAACAAATATGATATTATTTGATTGATCTGAGTAACGCAATATAGGCTTTTCTGGTAAGAATTTCAGATACCGACATACAAATATGTCCCACAAGAAATTCACTAACTTCAGCAGCTGGGGCTGGGCTATATCGCGACATTGCTGGTTTTATGTGGTGGAGGAAACAGTGTGCACTACAATTACATGTATGGTACAACCGCGATAAACACGCAAACCATCACAGACCTACCTGCAGGTTGCACGTGTTGCACCGACCTTCCACGAGTAACCAGCACTGGGACTGGGGGGGGGGGGGGGGCAAACCCGGGCAATATATATATACGAGCAGTGAGCTTTTGGGCAACTTACCCTATACACATTGGACCATATTGGTCACAGATGGTCGCGGAAGGAGACTTGTGTTAAGTATTGGGGATATAATGAATAATGTTTATAGATAATGCTATTCCCGGTGATAAAGAACTTGTATATAATGATTCGAAATATCCCGAATCACCCGACCGCTTTCGTATCGAATCGAACCGGAACGTAAGATTCGAAATTGAATCGAATCTCGAAGCTTCGTCGGGCCCCAGCGTCAGCTAGTAAAGGGATGACTTTCGATTAACTCCCAAGTAAGTAAAACGCACCGCCTGTACAGGTGGTGACTAAATGCCACTATAGTGTAAACATCGTGCCCAAAATGCCAAAGTCTAAGTCCCAGGTAAGACTAAAATGCCGTAAATCGAAGCGTCAGGTAAGACTAATTATTTCCGCCAACGTAGAATTACGTCATGAGACGTGAATGGCCAACATAGTCATCAAAGTTCCTATTCCGGGAACGATAAGCACATAAATTGTGCACTAAGTGTCGACAAAGGCTGTATACGGGTTATGTGCCAGAGAGTGGTCTGTTTCAAAAAGTGACCCCTTGACGGTTGGGCGGGTCCATTTATACCAGCCTGACAACCAACGGACTAGGGGGTCGTGCGTGACCCAAGGGGTCACCCGCGAGCCCGGAGTCTCAGAGAGTTGCTGACTGCCGCTGAGACTACTGCACGCGTCATAGCTTGACAACGAAGTATGACGTAGGCGTACCTCGTTGTATCCATGTGCGTACAGTAAACAAGGAAAATGGCTGCCTAGCGGAACAAACACTGAATTTACGCATGGATAAATATGAATTACATTGAAACATATAATCTATAGCAATTGAATTAGCAATGAACAGAAGTAATGTAAAGGAGTTTATATGAGAGAATAGGTAATTACGTGAATTAAGCCCAATAAAGTGGGTGGTTTTGGAAAAGATAGAGAGTATTTATGAAAACGAAAGTAGCACGAATTGCGCCTGGGAAAATCCCAAATTAGAAAACGTAACTCAGTTACAGCATATTTCAACTTTGGCTTTGATGTGACAATTGAACTCCCCTCCCCCTCTCTCTCCCCAATATCCATAACAACATGCGCACATGTGCAATGTGATTTTATCACAGTATTACTGTTATGGGCTTTTTAAATAATAAGTGGTCGCATATTACATTTTATTACATGATCAGACCCTTATGCCATGTTTTTCAACACATTTCGCAAAAAAATTTATGGCTCCCATCTACAGTTGAACCTGAAGATCCATATACAGTTTGGTGATGATAGGATGAGGGATGTGTTCTGTAGAGTGTGCCGAATGTGTATTGCTGTTAAAATAGTCACATCCGCTAAAACCACCATAAACAGAAAGAATATTATATAATAGATAGATTTTGTTCTTATACAAATCATAAATATCGCGTACATTGCATGTTATTGTTATGTTTGCATGCTTTGTTATGTAAACAAACATCAAAAACATTACAGAACCATATGTTTATAGACAAACACCCGGAACTACCCGATCATCCAATGAAAATGTTCCGTTGCGCGAATATCAAATTATTGGCACCATCATCAATCGCATTCAAATCACACCAAATTTTATTTTAATCGACCCATTCTATCGACCCATTCTACCCGCTATCAGTTCAAAATCCAGCTAATATATGCAGCTAATCCACGCACTTCATAATTGGCAAATGATCAGGCAGAAAACGTGTACATAATATAATTGTTCTCCAAAGAGGTGAATGTTTTTCAATCCAGTTAGTATTTTCTCCTAACCTGTGGTAATTACGTACATATTTTCTCCTAACCTATATATGGTAATACATACCAAATAAGAATTAACTATGATATTATTGTGAGTTGTAAGCTGTAGACGCACCATATTAGGGGTTTTACAACCAACATATAATGCGCTCGATTCTAAATATGGAAATGACGCAATATAAACAATTCCTGTGCTTTTTGCGAGAAACTAAACAACACTCGACCTGCATTTTCTCTGACACAAAGCATGTTTTGTGAATAATTTCACATCCATATAATCATTATGAAGTATTAGTATATTTTTTAGGAAATTTTTAAATCATACGGTAATTTGATAAATGTTATTTCTAAATTATAACCTACAACAGTAGCCTGTTTCAGCTAGTTTGTGTATCAATATATTATTATGCATTAATATGTTGTCTTTTTTTCAAAATTTTTAATGAAAGCAAATAAGAAAAGACAATTGTGGAAAATGCAAAGCTATTCCCGTTGAGTATATAAGAGTTTCGCAGTGAATGCAAGCGATCTACTATGTATCACGGTGATTCGCGGTGGTACAATATGTAGTGAGGTGAGAAGAAACTGACATCCCTGTGCTGATTACCCAATCCTCTAATTGCTAATCCTCTCCACTCAAGCTTTCGGTGTCGAGTGGGCCACCGTGAATCACTCTCCCAAAAACATCCCCACGGTGTTGAGTGTTTTCCTTATCACACACGCTTTCTGTACTGTAGGCACATGCATTTTAGCTGCATGGCTATGTTCTTCCATAGCACAGTTAATATATCAATGTCCCTGCACATACATACTCGATTTGCCGCACCCACCCAAATGCCTCTACACTCCCCCACCATTTCTAAGAAGTGGTTTAGCTAAACAATATAAAGAGTGTAGGGATGGGGGAGACACTCAGGTGAATGGATAAACAAATGTATATAATGATACCGGGACATGCTACTTAATCATTTAACACATATATGTACATAGTAATGTATATCATCTGAAAGAGAATTAAGTCAAAAATGGTACAAGGGGTGTACCTAAATGCAGCAAGTCCCTAGAAATGCAGCAAGTCTTTCGAAATGCAGCAAGTCCCCTATAAATGCAGCAAGTCCCTCTAATTGAGGGTGGATTAGTGGAGTTGTTGACGAGTTTAATCAGTGTTTTATTATCCATTTGATTTATGATATATGTGGCAGTTGATTAGAGTTGATTGGAAATCGTTATCCCTTTATAATTGTTTAAGATGGTTATTTGTAGATTTCAAAGTTTTATTGAATAGTTTTATTTCTTTTATTCTATTCACTATTTAATATAATTTAATTAATATGATTTATATATTTTTGAATGTGTATACATCAGTTACCATTTGTATAATTGGGAGCTCATAAAAGCCGAACACAACCGAACACAACCGAACATAACCGAACACAAGTCCAAATAATGGGAAATTTCACGGATAAAGTTCATAGGCATATGTATTCATGTTCACAATATTACTATACGAACTTTGGTGGAGTTCGGGCCAATAATAAGTGTTTTATTCGATATTTTGTAAAACGCGTTTAGTGTTCGGCATAGAAAAGCCGAACACAAGTTTATGTTCGACACTCAGTCACCGGTAATTAATTAACACATAGATATGCATAGATGTGGCGTTAGCTGGCGTTTGAGATATATAACTCTATATACAGTCTACTAAATATAAGACCACCTTGTAAAGTTCATAGGCATATGTATTCACGTTCATACTATTATACTATACGAAGTTTGTTGGAGTTTGGTTCAATAATGAGTGTTTTGTTGGGTGTTTTGTATAACGCGTTTGTGTTTGGCATAGAAAAGCCGAACACAAACTTCTGTCTCATGGATTAGATTATCCGCTGATAGGGGATAATTAATATCTGCCAGAAGGAATTTGGCAGGTTTAATTCGCGAGAAAAAACGTGTTTTGTTGTCCATTTTCGTCTGCATTCTCACTAAAATGTTACCCCCCCCCCCCCCCCCCCCCCCCCCCCCCCCGTTATTATTACAAGTCATTTCGTACAATGTGTCCTCGGCGAACGGATTTGGGCAGAGTTTGTTCTCCTTGAAGTCAGTGGATGGAAATGGCTCTGATGCGTGCCTAACTTTTGTGTATATATCATGCTGTATGGTGGAAGCCGATATAAAGCCAGTGTTCAACTTATCGTAGAAACACATGCATCGAATACCGATTGAATTGAAATGAATTGTCGGAATACGAATAAAGAGCGTTTCGTATTGTATCTTTTTAAAAGTCTGATATGCAGGAATTTAAGATCGTTTTAAAAAATGTGCCTGATATGACAGGAATGTGATATGAAAGGAATAATTATTTTGCGCCAAGATACCTTTTGACGCTTGCTAGGGTTGATTGATCTAGTTTTGCATGCCTTTACTCTTTTAGTCTGACATGGCTTCTTGGCAATAGCCGCGGTTTTCGGTATCGTCAAACGTCCGTCAGTCGAAATTTGCCGAAGATTCTGGCATAAATTAAATTGGTCACCAAGCGATGACTTAGTAAAAAGTCATTGATTTTCAATTGCTGGCACTCTACATGAAACCATCGGTCACACATATCGCAGCCGATGCTGCGTATCTCGTGACATTCCTGGGAACAAACACCACATGGGTAAATCAATTTGGAATTAGGCATTGTAGAATTTTCAGACCTGTGATCAGAATGCCAAATACTGCTGAGATTGTGATTTGCCAAATAATATCATACCACATTCTTATATAGAACTTCTCGGATATTGCACCATGAACTCACTTTCTTGTCACTCAAATATTGTTTTTACAATCGTACGTTGTCTTTCATGGCGGGGCCCACCAAAAGCATGTTGTTTCTATAATAGTAGGCGCCATCAAATACTGATTGCAACTAACTGTCAAAACACTGAACTACAATAGGTGAGAGACCGCCACCAACAACAATTAAAGCCTTTCGGCTTAGTGACCATATATCTGATATTAATTATCACCTAGCTAGACAGCCGTTATAGACTAATACACGAGAGAAGCTTGTGTTCGGCTTTTCTATGCCGAACACTGAACGCGTTTTACAAAATATCGAATAAAACACTTATTATTGGCCCGAACTCCACCAAACTTCGTATATTAATAGTGTGAACATGAATACACACGCCTATGAACTTTATTCGTTATATTTCCCATTATTTGGACTTGTGTTCGGTTATGTTCGGTTGTGTTCGGTTGTGTTCGGCTTTTATACGCACCGGTATAATTAGATTAATTATCTTTGTGATATTGCTGTTTTCACTACGTAAACAATGCTTGTCGGTGATTAATTATCACTGGACTGGTGTTTGTTTTTGTAGGGCAAAGGAACTTTCTCAAAGTTTCTCCTTTGAAGCTCATTTGAAGATTTGTTTATGTAATGTTTGTTTTCTTAACCAGAGTGAATAATTATCAAAAAGTGTTATATCGAGATTCAGAATCGTTACTTAGAATCTTCACAATGCGTTTTTCTGATCCTTGTTACTCTTGTGGTGTGTGTGGTATTCGATATTTTAAAGATTGCATTGAATGTGCCAGCTGTAAACATTGGAGTCATTAACAATGTGTTCCAATGACGAAACAAGTTTTCAACATATTGTCAGCAGACTTAAGAGAACAACGGACGGCCAGAGGATGATGCTTGCAGCTGTAAGTGCAGGGAAAGAACCAGGACAACGCAAAAGAAAACGGATGGCAAAGACAACGACAATCCCTTCTAGTAAAGTTTCCAGGACTGGACAGTAAATTAAAACAACAAAGAGCTAAACAATACAATTTTAATACATGTATCCAAATATTTTTTATTCAATAAAATCTTCCGAAACGAATGACTCAATATCTTGGTTTTTCCCCATCTCCACGTGCCCATGTATATATAATTTATTCTAATAAACTTTTCTTTCAGCTCACTGCTATATATGTATATTTATAAAACTGTGCTCTATTGTTCTTTAGTTGCTGTTCTACTATTCTCATGTTACTTGTTTTGAATATACCAATAAAAAAATCCAACTCTTAATTTTAACATTCAGTCCCACAATTCAGTCCAATTCCCTTCAATAATATATCAGTGTAATGATAAAATTAAAGCCTTTGTAATCAACACCTCCACTGAATAAACATATCGTTGTGTAAACATGCATGACTAATCTGCCATAATCCGCCCTCGGCTAGAGAGACTTGCTGCATTTTCAGGGACTTGCTGCAATTAGTGTAACCGGTACCATTTATAGCTCTTCAGTTAGAAATTTAATAGAATTTGTAATCAGATTTGTCAGAGTTATGAAATTTCTTAAATAACTCTTCCTGCACTGCCTTGCTCCAAGCTTTTTTATTACCTTTGGAAGTTAGGTATCGATTTTGTTGGAATAATCGTTCCATAATAGAATGCCAGTATGACCTGATGACTATGGAAACGGGCCAGCTCATCCCAGGGCCCACTCGGTCCAGTCGACCTGGGCCAGCTCGTCCCGAGCCAGCTCACCCTGGGCTGGCTCGGCCCAAGGGATAATGTGTTATTAAAGTTGTTTTTCGTTGGTGTCTTTGGCAGAATCACATAGCCATACATAGGTATTGTGTACATTTTGTTATTGATATCGTTTAGAGTGGCAAATTTCTGTAATCTGTAACCAGTGAGTACTTCAACCGAGAGAATACTGTAGGTACTTTCACAAGAAATTACGCCGATTTGTTGATACGGTACTCATAAAATTATCGACAACAATTATTTAAACCCACAATTTGGCATTTTTGTATGATTCTAACTCACGACAAGAACTGTTTACAGCCCAAGTAATGTACATCTTTCCACGGTCATGTTAATATCCACATTTAGTCATAATTATTTCCCCAGACTGTAAAATTGCCCAAATAATCATCAGAAAAATCACGATCTAAATGGGCCAGATAATTTCTATCAACGAGTGATAATCCATCTATATATTAATATGTGGCTCATTGTTCTTCTGTGATATCGATTTGCAGTCATTTTATCAATGTTAATTTCGTTACTTCCTCCATCGGACAGGATATGCCTGAAAGGATTATCACGATCAGTGACCGGTGTCATTAACCCATTTAACCCAGAGATAGAGAGATATGTTTACTACACAGGGTAGGAACTGCTCTGCGAGGCTGACACCTCTTCCAATCTTCGGTCCAGTTCTTATCCGATCTGGTCAAGGTCACTGGAGATTTTCCCATGGTAAATAACGTAAGTTTTACGCAACAGAGATATATTTGCAGTTCATTTGTTGTATATACCTTGCCAGCTACCTCAATTATCAAGACATACTATTTGAAAATTGTTAAGTAAATGTGGAGTGATGGGTCCCAGTTCACCATTGATAAGATCCGTTCACTACCCGAACATCTATGCAACAGATTTTTGCTAACATAAATGTGCACATATGTTTGAACTAAAACTTCTCACTAGACTCACTTTTGTTTTAATTTAATCGCTAATGGTTATTGCGATACGCTATAGTTTGGTACATGGTGTAAAGCAAGTCTGTTTTGGACCAAGAACAAAAAACTTGCAAGTGAACTGGACACGGATCGATAGTGAACTGGACCGAAAATCACAAGAGGATCTTTTCTCATGGAGCAGTTCCTACCCTGTGTATTAGAGAATAAGAGAAACTTTAATATTCAGAATGTGAAAACAGTTCATTAGTGTTAGCCTACTTATGAATTCGCCACTTTCTCATTCAAACCGACTAATGTGATTAATTTACTGGCTATTGTCTTTGCAAACAAACGTGCCTAAAGTAGACTAAATGTCAAATTGTTGGACAAAACTCTGAAAAATATCTCGGCCATAAAAGCTGGGCCAGCTCGCCCCAAAAACTGTCTGGACCGAGTTGGCCTTGGGACGAGTTGGCCCAGATCACAGTTACTGGACATAAAGTCCCAAAAATGAGCTTTTTATCGAGTTTATAAATCGGTATCACAATTAACAAGACAGTCAATGACTGTGGGGTCGCTCACCAGACTGCAAAGACTGATAAGACTGGGACTCTGGAGACCACAACAGTCAGAACTTTTCATAATCACTTTAAAAGAAGTAGATATCTAAAGAGTTAAATCTAAAACAAAAAATTTGGAGTTATGTCCCTGGCCCCGCCCACATTTGACCCAGTGACCTCATTTGAACAAATCTGAACCCCAGTCACCCAAGGATCCTTCATACCAAATATGAACCCATATAGCCTGATGGTATTTGAGAAGAAGTCACTTTAAGAATACTATGGAGGGAAAGAGTTATGGCCCTGGCTTCGCAACTATTTCAAGTGAACTCATTTGAACAAATCTGAATGTGAGTCACCTAGGGAACATCCACACCAAATATGAAACCATTCGGTCTTATTGTTCTGAAGATGTTTAAAAGAATTACTATGGTGGGAAAGAGTTATGGCCCTGGCTTCGCAACTATTTGACCCAGTGACCGCATTTGAACAAATCTGAATGAGAATCACCTAGGGAACATCCACACCAAATATGAACCCATTTGGTCTTATGGTTCCAGAGGAGAAGATGTTCAAATAATTGTTGTCGGACGGATGGACGGACAGACGATGGACGGACGAGGAGTGATGACTATAGCTCCACCGGAGCACGGGTAGGGTGGCTGGTTGGTAATTAAATCTCTTATCTCCGCCCCTATTTGAACAAACGTGAATCCCCATCTATGAGATGCATTCATTTGGTAATTTCAGACATTAGATTTTAAGAGTTGAACTGAACTGATTTTCCTAAAATGACCCCAAATCTGAAAAAATCTAAACCCCAGTCACCGAAGGACCATCCATACCAAACATAATCTAAATAGTCCAGATGGTTCTTGAGAAGAAATTGTTTTAAGAATTACTATGGAAGGAAAGAGTTATGGCCCTGACTTCTCACCTATTTGACCTGATGAACTGATGAACAAATCTGAATGTGAGTCACCTGGGGGACATCCACACCTAAATATATAAACCCATTTGGTCTTTAATATGTATCTGGAGAAGAAAACAATTGATGGACGGATAGAGACATAATGACAGATGGATGGATGGGAGAACAGTCTGACATAGAGACTGACAAATTCAATCCAATATACCCCCCCCCCCCAAGTTTTCTTTGCAAAATCAGGGTATAATGAGGTCAACTGGATACTGGTGGTTAAGAACATAATATTCGAACAGACAAGCCTGAACAAATTGTCTGACATTTGCAGAATGAGGTCCCCAAAGGGTGAATTTAATGACACAATCCTGCAACGCGGGCTAGCATCACCAAATTCACCCTCTGGGGACCTCATTCTGTGTAGGCCTCAACTGCTATGGGAGACATAGCATTAGATTGAAGTTCTCCAGTTAAAGTTGGTGATGTGCACCCATTGGGCACCTCAATTATGCATTTTATATTCACAAATTAGGGGATATAGAAACTAAACAGAAGGGCTAAAGTAAGTAAAAATGTCAATTTAAGTGCCTATATACTTCCCAGAAGATGAGGCCTAAGCAGAATGAGGACCCTGGCTAGTGTATTTGGTGATGCTAGACTGCTGTGCAGGGTAGCATAACTAAATTCACCCTCTGGGGACCTCATTCTGCAAATGCCAGATAGAAGACAAATTTAATCCAATATATACACCCCCCCCCCATTTTTCTTTGAATATTAGTCGTATGATTTCATCTGGATAAGTGGTGATTAAAACAATAATATGAAATGGCCAAACCTGAATTTAGTATGTCTGACATTTGCAGAATTAGGTCCCAAAAATGTGGATTTAATGACAATATTCTGTAAGGCAGGCTAGCATCACCAAATTCATCCTCAATCTGATTAGGCCTCAATGGCCAATAAAACCAAGGAACAGATTGAAGTCCTACAGTTGAAGTTGGTGATACACACCCATTGAACACCTCAATTATGCATTTTATCTTCTGCAAATTAGGGGGACATTGAAACTGAACAGGTGGAAAAAAGTGACTAAATCAATGAAGTCCTACAGTTGAAGTTGGTGATACACACCCATTGAGCACCTCAATTATGCATTTTATCTTCTGCAAATTAGGGGGACATTGAAACTGAACAGGTGGAAAAAGTGACTAAATCAAACTGTCAATTTGATACTTAGGATACTTCCCAGAAGATGAGGACTAAGCAGAATTAGGTCCCTGGCGGGTGTATTTGGTGATGCTAGCATGCTGTATGGGGTAGCAACACTAAATTCACCATCTGGGGACCTCACTATGTAAATGTCAGACACACTATTTCCAAACTTGAAGAAATCAAAGCCATTCACAGTATCATTGAATGTCAGTCATCACCTAACATTGAATGGAAGCACCAGTTTGTTGTTAAATTGCTACAGATATGTTTAGATTAGAATAATACATGTCATCTGGCCAGTTTATATAATTAATGACCTGTACCTTTACAGATATATATGCCTCTGTGGTGAGAAGAGGTATTAAATTGAGAGGTGATATGGCTTGGAAGGGATGTTGGTTGATGGCAGCGTTGGGCCTGGGCCATGTGGGAGGGGGTGGGTGGGGGAGGGTGGAATGTTTCCATAATTTCATTAAAGAGTAAAGTTTCATAACTCTGCAGATGTTATATATAATGGTGTCACATTTTTTCAAATTTTAAAACATGTTTAAAAAAAATTGTCCCATAAGATGAGGCCTAAGCAGAATAAGGTAATTGAGGGTGTATTTGGTGATGCTAGCCTGCTGTATGGGGTAGCAACACTAAATTCACCATCTGGGGACTTCATTCTGCAAATGTCAGACACACTATGTCCAGGCTTGGAGAAATGAACAATGGACTATTCATTGTAGACTCTGGTTGTTTAGCTAATGTCATGTTGTGTAATGACAGATGGTAAACTGGTCTGAAGCAAGCAGTCTGAAGCAAGAGTATTGGGTGACCACACTATGATAAATTGGCTTTTTCAATAATACAGGCTTCAATGTTCTCTTAAAAATTAATAGTGCATAGCAAAGAGGTCTGAATTATAAAGGGCCATAACTCTGTTAAAATATATCTTGATCTGTATATAAGTGTCAAAAATTCATATACCAAATTTGGTGTTGATCAGATGAAAAATGTTTGAGTAATCCTGTCTTGGATGAATTCTATATCAAAACAAGAGTGGAAGGGGTTAAATAAACAATACCAAAATCCATACAGATGAAGAACATATTGTTGTCAATACGAATATTTCGCAAAAGACCTTTTCGTGCTGAAAAGTTGTCGACATGATTGTGACAAAATACGACCCCGTGTTTCTGAAACCCAATGCATCACTCTGGTCAGATCTCCGCCCATTGGACTGCTATAAATAATTATGTGCTAGTACCAATCGGATCGTTCGTTGAATGGGAAATTCTGCAGTTATTTATAAGTTTTTACTACTGTTTACTATAATATTAAAGTTACTCTCCTTGTTTTGACACTTATAATTTCCAAATATAATAAAGGAAAGCATCTGTTTTATATTATATTAAAACAACAAATATGACAAACTGTTATTTATTTAATATATTAAATGCCCACAGTTAAATGGTACCAGTATTAAAACAATTTTATACATTCAGTTCAGGAATGTCTGAAAACCGCCTGAAATTATATCAAATTATTTTAATATATTAAAATGAATATGGTATGTGTAAATTATTATCCATCTAGGCCTGGTTGATGTGAAATATGTCACATCTCATATACTATATGGCTGTCAGAGTACATTTTCAAGATCAAGATTCAATAATATTTATTTCGTATTCAATATACTTATAATACATATATATCAACAGGACCCCACAAAAAGTTTAACTTGTAGGGGCAGGGCCCTTATGCTTGTATAATGATACAGTGTTATGTGTACGTATATTGGGTGCACATAGTGCGGGTGCGTATTTACAATGTGTTTATTATTGTATAGAGATGGGCAAGAAGGGGTGGGGGCATGGGTGGGGTGGGGGGGGTCGGGTTGTGAGATGGTGATTATAGTCATTTTTTTTAGTTGTTATGCTTTATCTGGTAGCCAATATGATAATCTTGATGTCTTTATGCTGAGACCTGCACGATCGTCTTGCAATTTTCAATAATGTGGGGAATACCAGTATTTAAGGTGATCAATGAAATATGGGTGTGAATACTGCTTGATTTGGTTGAGGAATTGGTTAAGGTTATAGACAAGTTGATTATTTTTGCACTGTTGTTCAGATGAGTGACAAATAGTAACACATGGAGAAAAGTGGCATAAATTTGGTTGGCCTGTTCCTCACCGGGAGAGCTGGCCAGGAGAGGGAGGATTATACTATGAGAATAAAGAGAAGTTCATTAATTTCTGCCCCCTCTTCTGGACAGTCTCTGCCGTAAGGGACTGCTGGCTGGTATTGCCTTAGTATATATAATAGGGGAGAGAATACATACAAACTGGATTGTTATTTGATATTTGGGGTGTATTTATTAATGAAATGTGATTTTAGGTACTTATGATATTTGTCACTAGTTTCTACACGAAGCTTACAATCACATGGGAGTTCATTCCATAGACATCTGGCTCTGGTTGATATGACACTTCTTGCTTTTTTTGTTCTTCTGAATTCACAATACAGATTTGAATTTGCTTTGAACCGGGTATTGTGGTTATGGATATCATGTATATTAGTAAATATTGAAGACAGTGATTTGGGGAGTTTCTTTTGATGGAAATCATGTAAAATTTGTATTAGTTGCATGTTTCCAATGTCATTCATCAATAGCAAATTGTGGTCCCTGCATATTTCTGGTATGCTTTTTTTTTTGTAAGATAGTGTGGCAATAGCTTTGTTTTGTATTTTTTCAAGATTTTCAAGGTTTTTCTTTGTTGTTGCACTCCATATGGCATTAAAATATGTGAGATGTGGGATAATCAGTACAGAATAGATTGTTTTCATTGTATCTCTGGGTATGAAATCACTGATTTTTCTCACGACTCCTAAATTTTTTGACAGTTTTTTTAGTAATAGAATCCACTTGCATGATAAATTTTCTTCAATAATAATTCCTAGGAATTTAGTGTTTTTAACTCTTTGTATCTGATTTTCATTGATCTTGAGCTCGGGTAGGACAGTTATTTTTTTGCATAGATCTGTATTCGTAAATATCATGTAATAAGTTTTTTCTAGGTTTAGAGATAGTTTATTAGCAAGAAACCATTTGCTCATTGTCTCCATTTCTTTGTTGACTACATCATATGCCTTATTTATATCTTTATTAGAGTAAAATGCAATCCCTACCTACCCTAATATTTTCAGACCATGTGACCCCAAACACGGGTCTTTTTTTGTTAGGCCTTATCATTATGTCCAGTAACTCACTAACTCAGTAACTGTGCCCAGATCCATGACTATATGAGTAATAGAGTATGACTGGTATGAATATAATTATACTAATAATAGATACTATACCATAGCCAAAGGGAACCGCGTGTGGGATTGCAGCCCTCTTAATTAAGATATTTGGCTTCGGCAATCTGCTGCGGCAACCCTGGCCTTTGTCGTGGCCCAGACTCCAGTATATTGCAGTAACCAGTTTGCTTTTGGAAATGGCTTCGGCATTGCCGATTGCCATAGCCAATTATGAGGTTGACATAATTTTATAAACAGTGGGCGAGGAAATAGATAAACTCACGGTATATGTATTAAACGATACATGCCAACACATTTGCTTTTATTATAAGAACATTCTTGGAATGTTTATATGCAGCACATTTCTGTTCCCACGGTCAGGTTGCAGCGCAATTTCATGTCCCGTTTCCCATTTGTTTATTCGTGTCCTGATTACAAAGTTACACTTCGGACAAAAATACGCTGTTCCGGCTTTGGTAAGATTGTGTGGGAATCGACCAAGGTCACCCAAGCCATGTACGCTAACTATATATATGGCATCAATATGACGACGTTCGATTGATTTATGAGCCTATAGATGTATCAGTAGACGAATAACATACTGTAGCTGCGGGTGGAGCGAACAAGTCAGATTTCATTTGGCTTAATTAGTTCCTCGTTTGCTAGAGCGTCTACACGAGTGAGTTGTGCGGTCGCGACCTCGGTTGTAACTGCCCTCGTGGAGACGCCAGACTGAGATGGTTTTGGATTAGGCTCAGGGCGGATTATGGAGCTAATCCCTGAGGCCGCGTTGGCTGCTATTCAGAAAAGCCGGTTAGTCGACGCTGTTAGTTGGTCTCTCCAAGCTAACAGGGGTTCTCTGTACAGAATTCCGGACAGAAGAAGCTGGTACCCAGAAGTCTTCTGCCGAGAACAGGAACGCCAAGACCCGCTGTACAATGAAGAAGGGGCCTCCCAAAAGAAAGACACCCTCACAGAAAAGAAGGGACGCTGCCAGACGGGCGAAATGGAAGAAGCAGAAGGGGGTGACTGTTGATCGGCCAGTCGCCCCTTCCCGTGTGGCTCAGCCGTCCAAAGTCATAGCCGGCGGGTCGAAGTTGTCTGAGAGACGACCAGACGACTCGACCTGCATGGAGACTGACGACATAGCACCAACTAGCAGGGATTCCGTGGATCTGCCGGAGGTCCCTGCTGTCGTCGTCGAGGCTAGCGGAGTCAGGGACGTGGATACCACCCCAGATGTTCCTGCCGCCAGCTTCGACGTGGAACTGGACAGTTATACACCTCGGACACCGGATTACCAAAACATCCCGGTGTCCTCCAGCTCCAACAGCACCAACAACAACAACATCAGCACAGACACCACTCTGTCTGTAGCAGACACCATCGTCGCTGAATCTCTCGCTGAATCTAGAAGACACCGGAAAGGGCAAGAAGAGAAAGTCCAACGATTCATTCAACAATATCAACAGAGACATCCTTCACCTACACCATCTCCACAATCTTCAACAGAAAAAGCCAACCCAAAAAAGAAAAGAAAGAAGAAAAAATAACCATCTATCATAAAAATGCTCACTTTTTTTTTTGATTCATTACAATAAAGGCATAAAAATGAGGGGGTTAAGGAGAGGTGCCACTCGGCCCTTTCGAGAATCCCAGGCCAGCCACCCAAATTACTATCTCACTCACATACTGTATAATTGTGCGAAGCTGAAACTAGAGAAACTAGTGCGCCTAAAACCAGAATTGGTTACTGCACTGAACCCACTACAGATACAGACAGACATATACTAAGTAATTAATACCGACATAAATTATAATATAGACCTAGGCCTATATCGATCTTCACTCTAAATACAGCAATAAAGTGGAAAAAATTCAGACAAAACCTCACTGCTACTCAACGTCGATCTACGACCATACCTGTTACTTCGTCATCCAATGTCAATGTGCTGTCGGAGGATTAAAGATGGCCTATATCTCTTAGAACCAGCCACAATTCACCTTTCGGCCAGCGACCGATAACCTCGCCTACAGCTTAGAGCTGGCTGCGGTAAGACAAACAAATGGTAAATATGAGTGAAACTGTGAAGCCGCGCATATGAGCTCTGTCGGATTTGCCGGACAATTTCGATAAAACCTTTTTTAATTCGGTGGAAACATGTTTAAAATCCCGTCAGCAAGGTTTCAGATACTATATAGCGAAGGTTATGTCCACAACGTGTCAATAAATAAGTTGGAGAATAAACTGTTTGTTGGAGCAAAATGTCACCGAAACCAGCGGAAAAAAAGTAAGTCCACACCAGCAACATTTTTTTATAAATACCGATTTCAGGTTACAGGTGCAGATGGGGTACCGGTATATTATTTGTCAATAAAGTGGCTTTTATTTCTATCGTAATTTGCCGTAAATCTCCTGGCTGATCTACAAAATTATGCAATTTTCATTAAATAAAATGAAATGAATTGGTTTGAGGGACATCTAAATGTACCATTCCGATCGACACAAGGCCATTTCGTTAATAAATGAGAATTTGTTCACGCTCACTGAGTTAAGCAAATATGAAGAATTATACGCTTCCTAACTCTCATTGTACAGACGGCATACCCCCTACATACTTGGTTTGATATATACTGCCTCGATCCACAAAGCTTCAGGTCATTAACAGCTCAGCCAAACTTTCAGCAACACAGTTGACCCACATAGTTTGTTGGGTGATCAGATTTATATTAGCATCTTTCTCGGCCACCGTTGGTTTTAATGTCATCCAATGATATCATTGTACAGACGGCATACCCCCTACATAGTTGCTTTGATCCACACAGCTTCAAGTCATTAACAGCTCAGCCAAACTTTCAGTAACACGGTTGACTCGTAACTGCATCATCGTCTATAACGGGTGTTCGTATCATAAAACAAGTATTTATAATCATATAATGCTGTGAATTAGTTGTTTTAAAATTATAAATCTACTCAAAGTCGGCAAAACTTCCAATTGGAAACTTACATTGTTGCAACTTACATGTACATAAGTCCTCGAAGCGAAGCCTTCACCACATGTTAGCAAACCTTGGGTACCATTCAGCACGTTTTCAAGACATGTGTACCCTTTAGCACGTTTTATGTGAGAATTACTTCTTCAGTCCAATTCAGTCGCACGCCGAGTTAGGGGGTGTAAACCACAGGCCCCTGGGGAAAATACTAAGAATACCAATATAGACTAAAAACCAGTGACATGATGGGGACAATACTAAAATACCAATATAGACTATACCAGTGACCAGGTGCAAAAGATGGATTTTGGCTGACACGACACCAACTATATATCAAAACCTTAATCATTTCTATAGAAGAAAAAAATGTGTACTCTTTAGCACGTTTAAGGTGAAAATTACCTCTTCAGTCTAATTCAATCACACATCAAGTTATGTGGTGTCAACCACAGATCCATGGGGGCAAACAGTAAAGTATGGTACCAATATAGACCATAGCAGTGCCCTGTGGGAAATACTAAAATACAAATATAGACTATACCAGTAACTTTTACCTGGGGAAAATAATAAAATATCAATATAGACTATATCAGTGACGACTGGTATAGTTTATATTGGTAGTTTAGTATCCCATGGGGCCTGTATAGTCTATTTTGGTATTTTAGCATTTTCCCCAGGGGCCTGTGGTAACTAATAGTTACTATAACTATGCATGGTAAAAAAAAATGGGTGGAATCCAAAATCAACCACAGCTAGCATTTTATTATTGTAAACATACATAGCTAAAACACCATGCATATATGAAGAGCATTTAAAACGTCATCTCACTCCTGTGATAAAAATATTAATAACTAATACGATAGAAACGAAAAAAAATGGGCGGATTCCAAAATTAATCATTGCATGCATTTTATGATTGTAAACATCCATTCCTAAAACAAAATTTAATTCAACTAATTTCAATAGAACTAACGTTATATTATTATGTGGAAATAACAAATACACGGACAGACATGCAGATGAACTGCTGGGCCGACATACATGTACCAAAAAACACCAACACCCGTTATAACAACATGTGTTTAAATGGAAAAAATAATTACATTCAGCGGCACATTGAATTTTTCGTATATGACCATCCCAGCACACATATGTTTATTATTATTTGTTTCTCTCCCATTCAGTTATTATTTAACCTGTTTAAATGTTCTTGTTATGCAAAATATGACTGTCATGTTTTCTCGTGTGTATTAACAAATCAACTCAATTCAAATCGAGATAAATCGCCAGTCATGGTCACATAGACACGCACACTGAGCTGTACAATTAAGAGGCAGCATATATCACCAGTCACACACTGACATGCACTCTGAGCTGTATAAATAAGAGACAAGATCAGTCACAGACACGCACACTGAGCGGTACAAATAAGAGGCAGCATAATATCACCAGTCACATACTGACACGCACACTGAGCTATACAAATAAGAGACAATGTCAGTCAACAGTCACAGACACGCACACTGCATGAGATGTACAAATAAGAGACAAGGTCAGTCAACAGTCACAGACACGCACACTGAGCTGTACAAATAAGAGACAATGTCAGTCACCAGTCACAGATACGCACACTGAGCTATACAAATAAGAGACAAGATCAGTCACCTGTCACAGACACGCCCACTGAGCTATACAAATAAGAGACAAGGTCAGTCACCAGTCACAGACACGCGCACTGAGCTGTACAAATAAGATACAAGATCAGTCACCAGTCACAGACACGCACACTGAGTTGTGCAAATAAGAGACAAGATCAGTCACCAGTCACAGACACGCACACTGAGCTATACAAATAAGAGACAAGATCAGTCACCAGTCACAGACACGCACACTGAGCTGTACAAATAAGAGACAAGATCAGTCACCAGTCACATAGACACGCACATGAACTGTACAAAATACAATATAAGAGACAAGTTTTATTAAAGGCCCATTTAATTTTCGAGTCACTGATTATTTTTTTATAGTGCCTTTATATACGGTTTTAATAACAATCTATATGCCATAAAATATGATTAAAACACTATAATTCGTCACCATTTGAAACGTCTGTGTCTCAGAAGATACCCATAGAGAAATAGAAAACAACTGAAATCATAGAAATATTTCCCCCGTTATGGCTCCCATAATGCAACAGAATTCAAACTAATAATGTATATCGATGGAAGGGGAATAACTCTATATTTTAAGATATAGAGTTATTCCCTTTCCATTGATAATAATGAAACTTGATCACAGAACCCAAGTCGATATATCAACAAAAAAAAAGTTCACAGTTTATTACACCGAATAAGTTGATAATGCAATGTTTTGGAGCTCCCTCTTTCAAATTAATATGGCATATATTTTATATGAAATTATCTGGTGGTTCGAAAATTAAGTGGACCTTTAAGCAAATAGTAAATACAAAAATCTAACAAAAAATAAACACAGAGTGTCAGCTTATTTTAAAGAACTATATAGTTTACCTTAATACAGAAGATGTTCCTATGAAACCCATATCTCAAACATCATAAATTGCATGTACACGACGTCCTCTAACATCCCATATAGGCCTATACCAGTATATACGTGCCGTTGCTAATTTTAGTATTTTTTAACAACTCAAAATATTGCAGTGGGTGCTACTCTCCCAAAGACCTCTCAACTGCGATTAGAATGATATAATCACAAGAAAAGTTTAGTTTATACATTCGCCACCTGTTTTCACAAAGCCTATATATTCACAGAGAAAGTATCGTGTTTTGATGAACACAGAACCCATTGATAGTCCACACATTGCATTTGATTCGACCGTGTGGCGGAGCGACTCCATAAGTTATATATATCTCAGATTCAATATAAGATAGGAAATTTCCTACTCCGCTGTCAAAATTATGGTCAGTCCCCACATGACATAATACATTGCAACATGCGTGCGTCACCACTACATAAAACTACAATATATTTCACCCAATTCATGTGGTGTGCTGTCACAGAATCGGAAAATTTTGTGGTAGCAATGTTTCGACAATATTTATATATGCGCTCAGCTATTTGTGGTCAGTTGTACCATACTATACCGAGTTGTGGTTTAACCATAGATGTGTTTAGTCTATGATTTCACGTAAACTATTGTTGTCAGAGATCGATTATTAGGGTGGAGGGGGCCGGGGGAATATTTGTTTTTATGAAAATATATTGTTTTGTAGGCCTATATGGACGGTCCCGAATCTCCTTGATATGAGGAATTATGTTGTGCTGGATCTAGAGTCACCAAAATTGACACAGATGTTTTTATCACAAATTTACTCTATTCTTATAATGTATATGCATGGTCGACACTCACATGAAACATACTACATACATTTATAATACCTTCGGGAAGTATTAGATCGCATCGGCAATATTTAGATAGACGTGTAGTGGGTTGCCCATACGTAATGACGTAATCATATTAAAATGTAGGCACATATATATATATGAAATACTTAAGTGTTTAAAAACTCTTGCCATCTAGAGAGATAATTATGGATATAATTATGTATATATATAGTTGATCATTATGAGTTTTTTTACAGAATTATTTAAAGGGTTAATTACCGATTGGTGATTACCGTTTACTAATATACACTAATATAAAAATAAATGGGAAAAAGTATGCAGTATCATTCAAAATGGCTGCGCCCATGGAAGATAATATTTCCAGAGTGAAAACTGATTTCACCTGGCTAGTAAGTTGCAGATACGTGTTCCGATGGGTGGTGATATTTGTTGTCGCAAAGTCAAGACCATCCATTTGAATTATGACGCTTTGATTGCAATTAGTGCTACTACCGCCGGGTGATCCCACCCAATCCCCGCAAAAAAACAACATTGGCGGGGTTCGAATCCCACCCAATCCCAACAAAAAACAATTTTAAAATTTGCACTGTCTCAAAAATTAAATTTGTCAGATTGTAATTTGTACCAACTCATTTGTCCATCCGTCATCATCCATCAAACATTCAATCAATCAATGGCGAATAGTCATCAAATCCAATAGATGCTAGACCCGAACTTCCGAAGCCATGACAAATAGTTTTTGCGGCTGGCTTAACTGATCTCATCAGACTCATGGCTGGTTATATCTGACATTACCACTAATGAGAGACAAAACACCCTTTATTCACACCATATCAATAGAATAAAATTTAACGCTCTTTATTGCTTCATGCTGAAGAAAAGTCAGGACCTGACCTTTCTATATTAAATGACATTTATAAAGTCTTTCTGTGACAAAGTCAAAATAAAAGTATTTCCCAGATATGTTGACGAAACTTTAACCATGGAATCCTGGCGGAACGTGACACAAATGATCGTTACTAGGTATACATCAGGGAATATATACAACGGGAAGGTTCACTTCCTATTGGCTCAACGTAATGCATGACGTCGCCAGCATCCGCCATTCTGGTAGGATACTACAGCGAATTGCGTCATTGGTTACTGCAGCGCTATTCGCCTTGTGTGTAAACAAAATCGAAATTACAGGGGTAGTAGGCCTATATAAGAATAAACAATCAGACAAAAAGCAACATTTGTGACTATATATCATACTTTAATCCACCAACATGAAAAAAATATATTTTAAAGCAAATGAGTATTTATTTCAACCAAATCGCTGTCTTTCTTGCCAATTTTCGTTTGTTATTCAATTTCGAAATTTTGGCTGAGATCATTCAATTCATGATTGTGATGATGCCTATTTTAAATTAAAATGCCGGCGTACCAAATATTGAACCCTAAACTTAAATTAAATTCATTTGGAAACATTACAGAATAATTCCATGCTTGTGGGCTCTGGCGGCTATGAAGAGTCAAAAGTGTCAGACTCAAAGTGAAAGTGTGGGTGAACCGTGGAGCACTGAGATTTTACACAATTCTGAGGCTTCTCAAGTCAATAACATCAATGCTAGTTCAAGTAGTTGCTATGTAGTAATGTACATGCATTAGGCTGCACTAGCCACACCCTTAGTCATTGCTACATTAATAATTTAATATTTGGAATCAAATACTTTATAGTCATTTCAAGCATTACCCAATAAAACAAGAATTCTGATAATATCAAATATTAAATTATTTACTATAGATTTATAAATAGGCTACATGTGATTTTTTTTTTTATGAAGAAAGATTAATTAATTAGTGAGTGTTCAAACATTTACAGGCTATATATAAATGTATTTTACTCATGTTGAGCCTTGCATAGTCCTTGCGTTCATGGTATATGAGAACTCAGAGAATGAGAATTTGGGAAATATAGGCTACATATGCTTCTTTTTTATTTTAATATAACAAAGATTGAAATTTTCAGACACATCAAGGCAATATATTTTTATAACTACATCAAAATTTCCCAAATAAACTCATCATATTAAATTATTAATAACGATATATATGGCCCAGAGATGCTATAATTTATAAATTCTTGGATAAATACTGGGTATTGTAATTTGTAAGTTATGTTTGCCAATATGTTACATACCAGTAGGCATGTAGTGTAGCCATGAATATAAGAACATAATGTCATCGGTTATTTTTGGAAAACATAGAGGATGATTGTATCTCCATGGCACCTCATAATGATTGACACCATAAGGTAAATTAATCATGATTGCGTGACACATGTTGTGTATAAAGTGTAACATACTATTTATTTGTAATACAGTATACTGGTAACATGTATATGTGTCCCACCAACCCCTCTAATTGGTGTAAACTCATCATATATTGATGGTACATACATATAGTGTATGCGAGATTAGTGAAATATGTCATGTATGCAGGACTCAATATAAATGGCATTAACTTGTACTCAGAATCCATAATTATTCCCAAATCAACTGGTATGCCAGTTTCATAATAAAAGTGGCATCTGGAATGTAAGCCCTACTGAATGGTGGAGCTTTTAAAACATGTTTAAATTGTGGTTATATTCTAAGCAATTAATTTAAATGACCAAAGTTGTGAATTTGATCCCATAATAGATCTCAATTTTTTTAAATTAGAGACATCACTCAGGTAATGTTGTGGACATACACATGTAGTCAAATTATGAAAGACAGTCGTATTTGACACATAAATCCCACCAGTGAGTTTGTTTCCTAATAGTACAGGTAGACATACAAGTTAAATGAATTTTCAATTCGATCCATTCGAATATATCACTTTAGTTCCTCTACTTCAGTGATATGTTGATCCCACAAAATATCCTGGATGACACTTTGATTTGTAAATCATTTTCAAACTCCCACATTTTTAACTTATTAGTAAAAGTAAACAAGGAAGTAACGATCCGATGACGTACGTTCCTACCAGGGATCCTACCAGAATGGCGTCATGACAACTTCCGGTGATTACCACAAATGCGCGGAGTGAACCTTCCCGTTGTATATATTCCCTGGTATACATGTATGGCCTACTTTGGGGCTCTAAACCACCATGTCGCTTTAAAGTTCACTTTGTCAAAACTTTTGTTGAACAAAGAACTGAAATTTTAAGAGAGAAAGTTGAGAAACTATACCCACAGTCCCATAAAGTGCCTGGATCTTTTGGCAGTGAGGGGATATATCTGATACAACAATGTATAATGATGACCACTATCACAATGATGACATATCTTGGTAACTGCACATTTGATGGATAAAACAGTCAAAACAAGCCACAAATAAGATATATAATCTCAATAGTTTTAGATTGTGGACTGGACTGGAAAGTACTGGTTCTGGATGGGTGGACCGGTACAAAGCAGTCCAGCCCTGGACCGCAGACCAGTCCATAGCAGTCCAGTCCACATCCGTAACATGTATACATGTGTGATCATAGTCTTGTATGTTGTATGAACAATACAATTAGTATTGAAGCATTTTATACATGTATTCATATACAGGGATGTGACTAGAGAGGTTCTTTTGGTGTGGGAATGTCCAAGTAGAAAATACATAAAAAATTTCACACAAAATTCTGGTTGGAAAATGTAACTACGTGTACCAGAGTAGTATTTATTTATTTTTGGTCTGAAATTTCCAGCTTATGTTGTGTCCTGAAGACATTAAATTTCCAACTATTTTCACTGCAAATTTAACCAAAATGGGGGGGGGGGGGGGTGAGACTCCTCACAAACACCCCCTATCGCCATATCTCTATTCATATACAACTTATAATACAAGTAGAACCCAATAAGTCAATAATACATATATAATCTGCATTGAAATAGATTTCATCCACACTCTTTAATTTGATGGTTTCTTTTACTTACTAGTTACGCCCATGCCATGTGTACAAAGAAGAGTACAAAGACTGCAGCAGTAAGTTGAATTAACCATTTAACCTGGGAGCAAACTTAATAAAAAAAACCTGGGCTTGTTGTTTAATCCCCTTTCCAGTTCACCTATCTATACTGTATACTATATATATACTACTTTTGTTAAATGTTCATATTTAATGTATTAGGATTGGAATAAAATATGTTTACATCAATCAACCCTTTCTATACTAAATGGATTCTCCCACCCAGTTATAAAAATATACATTGGAATGGTCTATTACTCATCTGGAGGATTTTTCGGAGAGAAAAAAGCCATTGATAGATGATATAACTTCAGGAGTTCTATTTATGGGGGGGAATAACTATATGTGAATGAAAATTTAGTACAGAAAGGGTTAAATGACAACATTAACTGATTTCTTCCTGAATGTATAATCAGTTATATTAGACATGTTTAGAATGAAAACTTCTAATTTTGCCTAAAATCAACATCAGACTATAATATTCCATGTGGTGCACAGCAGGAGATCATGTCCAATGGGAGCTGCTTAACTATACCAAATAGCTAGTAGTGACTAATAATTGTGTACATTCATGTACATGCTTGTAACATAAATATATTCTTCAGATGACAAGGGCAATTTCACCCTATGTGTGAGCAGGGTTGACACTGTTGTTGGCCAACAGCCAGATTTTTGTCCAAAAAGTTTCTAGCCATATAGATAATAATGCCAGCAGTTACCTTGAACTCATTAAATCCCTTACACTCCTTAATGTAGTTAATAGGTACCAGTTCTCTGCCCCTGAATGTTTGGATAACTATTTATTAGAAGTCGTCCAGGCTTATACTTATCAAAACAATGATGATTAGGTGCTATTATGACATCCTTTCTTAACCTCTTCGCTGCTAAATGACGTTATGACGTCGTGTGCTGGGCTGTTGACGTTATTGCCATTTTCCAGTGGGAAGATATAATGGGTATATCACAAGAACCATAAAACTGACTCAGATGAAAGGTTATTATCGTTCACAATCGTGGAACATCATACACTGTTTGAAACTTTGAGATACAGTTATTCCGATGCACCAATCTCTGAGTTCCAGTTATGTATAATGCTAATGGCCTACTGCTAGTGTGCTGAAGTAGGTCCGTAGTACCTACTGACCATATAGCACATGGCGTTCACTTTTATGTCCGTAATAGTTATGGACGTCATAGCAGCGAACAGGTTAATGTGATGTGAAATACTATGGTAGGGTGATCAAATTGAAATGGAGAATAATCTTGCTCATAATTTTTATTTTTACATATATTATATCCAAATCGACAACAAACACCGTCATTCTTATATATCAATTAAATGCAATGAGTATCGATGGCAAAGTCTTTTGCATTAGCTTATTGCTGATAGTTTCATCCCAAATCAAGATGTAAATATTTACAATTAAGCTAATTCAGACAGTGTTTTCTATGGAGTTGTATGGTCGATTTCTTTGAGATTTTGGGCGATGTTTTTTTTTTTTTTTTATAATTTCTTTATTCCCATGAAACATCAATTTTAAACATTACATTACATCAGTATCAATAACAGAGTATAAAAAGTCAAACATGTATACATGGTATTTTGTGTAAACACATTAATGTACATAAATGTGGATTTACATTTGGATCGTACTAAATTTTCTTGTAATGACGGCTGAATATGGTGTATATATGCATTCATTTATATTAATCATAAAATATAGAAACATTTGAAGGATGTTAGTCTTGTAGGCTGTGGTAAATTGAAGCCCATTTCCCATAAAAGTTATCTAGACAATTGTTTGTTTGTGCAATATATCTTTCATTCTGCATGACGTAATTTATGTTTGCCTTTACTGCAATAAAAGATGGTCTTTGGTTGTTAATTTTACTTTTATATATGGAAAATTTAGTTATTTGGATACACAGGTTGACAATAATCTCTGTTCCATTTATTCCAAATATAATATCTATTTTAGAAAAAGTGTCTAGTTGTGTTTGACCTGTTGCCACTAGCCATGTATGTAGGCTATTCCAAATTTCAGTTACATGTTCACATTCTGTAAACAAGTGGACAATTGTCTCGGCATGGATATTACAGAAAGAACATTTGTCATTATCTATGACTTGTATAATTTTTAAGAAATGATTTGTTGTAAGGATCCTCTGAAGGATTCTATATTGGAAGTATCTCAGGTTTGTGTCAATTGATGTTTGAAATGGTAGCATATAGTATGATTGCCATTGGTCTTCATCAGGCCTGATATTCAAGTATTGTGCCCACTTTATTTTGTTATTAGAGGTTGCATTTATCAAATTTTTATTAAATAATTGGTAAAATGTTTTGCATCCTTTTTTAACATTATACAGTGAGAGAATGGACAATGTTATATTTGGACCTTCTTCAACTTGTATGACTTCATTTGCGATTTTAGCACTCCATTCTTTAGGTATTGATTTTTTTATTCTAATTATGTCCATAAATGTTGCCTGTATATTGTATCTTGACTTTAATTGTTCATGAGTGAAGAAATTACCATGTTCATTTAGCAAGTCTTTAATATAAACAATACCTTTTTTGTGCCATGGTTTTATATATCCTATTTCAATTTTTGAATTGTGCCATATTGGTTCATTTAAAATGTCTTGTATGTATATAGGTTTAATTAAACTATTATATTCAGACCATGTTTTTGCTATATCCTTCCAAAATGGGTTTTTTATTTTATTTATTGTATTTATATCATTTGCACCACTTTGGAAGTAGAATTCGGGGATATTTTTAGTGAAGAACAAAGTCCATCTATCTGATTTGGTCAATACTCTTTTGATCCAGGAGATTTTTAGACCTTTTGTATAATTTAATAGATCAATCATTTTTAACCCTCCTTCGTTATATTCTTTTTTTAACATGTTCCTTTTAATTTTTCCTTTTGGTTTATTCCAAATAAAATGAAAGAAAATATCCTCTATCTCTTTTATTAATGTATCAGCTGGTGTGGGCAATATAGTTAGCAGGTGGGTAATTATTGGCACTGTTAGTGATTTGATTACTGTAATTTTGCCTAAAGGTGTTAATTTTCTCGAGTTCCACATATTTAGTAATCTTTTCATTTTATTTATTTTTGGAATTATATTATCATCAATCATTTTGTTTTGATCAATATTGAATTGTACTCCCAGGGCTGTAAATTTACCATCTGTAATCCAATCAGGGTTGTTTTCCTTACAAAAACGTCTATCTGAGTCTTTCATTGATCCTATCCATACAACTTTTGTTTTCTGCATGTTTATTTTCAAGCCAGATATTGTATAAAACCATTCTAGAACTATATAGGCTTCTTTCATTGATTGTTCGCTTCCGTCTAGCAATAGGTAAGTATCATCAGCATATTGGGATATTTTAAATTCCTCACCCCATAAACTAATACCCTTTATCAAGTTATTTTTTCTGATTGCTAATCCAAGAATTTCTACGCACAGGATAAATATATATGGACTTATTGGATCTCCCTGTCTACACCCTCTTTCTAATTTAAATCTAGGTGAAAAGTGTCCATTTGTTATCACACTCGCCTCTGAATTGTTTTGAAATAATTTAATCCATCGTTTAATGGACTCTCCGAATTTAAAGATATCAAGGACTTTGTGTACAAAGAAGAGTACAAAGACTGCAGCAGTAAGTTGAATTAACCATTTAACCTGGGAGCAAACTTAATAAAAAAAACCTGGGCTTGTTGTTTAATCCCCTTTCCAGTTCACCTATCTATACTATATACTATATATATACTACTTTTGTTAAATGTTCATATTTAATGTATTAGGATTGGAATAAAATATGTTTACATCAATCAACCCTTTCTATACTAAATGGATTCTCCCACCCAGTTATAAAAATATACATTGGAATGGTCTATTACTCATCTGGAGGATTTTTCGGAGAAAAAAAAGCCATTGACAGATGATATAACTGCAGGAGTTCTATTTATGGGAGGGAATAACTATATGTGAATGAAAATTTAGTACAGAAAGGGTTAAATGACAACATTAACTGATTTCTTCCTGAATGTATAATCAGTTATATTAGACATGTTTAGAATGAAAACTTCTAATTTTGCCTAAAATCAACATCAGACTATAATATTCCATGTGGTGCACAGCAGGAGATCATGTCCAATGGGAGCTGCTTAACTATACCAAATAGCTAGTAGTGACTAATAATTGTGTACATTCATGTACATGCATATATTCTTCAGATGACAAGGGCAATTTCACCCTATGTGTGAGCAGGGTTGACACTGTTGTTGGCCAACAGCCAGATTTTTGTCCAAAACGTTTCTAGCCATATAGATAATAATGCCAGCAGTTACCTTGAACTCATTAAATCCCTTACACTCCTTAATGTAGTTAATAGGTACCAGTTCTCTGCCCCTGAATGTTTGGATAACTATTTATTAGAAGTCGTCCAGGCTTATACTTATCAAAACAATGATGTTTAGGTGCTATTATGACATCCTTTCTTAACCTCTTCGCTGCTAAATGACGTTATGACGTCGTGTGCTGGGCTGTTGACGTTATTGCCATTTTCCAGTGGGAAGATATAATGGGTATATCACAAGAACCATAAAACTGACTCAGATGAAAGGTTATTATCGTTCACAATCGTGGAACATCATACACTGTTTGAAACTTTGAGATACAGTTATTCCGATGCACCAATCTCTGAGTTCCAGTTATGTATAATGCTAATGGCCTACGGCTAGTGTGCTGAAGTAGGTCCGTAGTACCTACTGACCATATAGCACATGGTGTTCACTTTTATGTCCGTAATAGTTATGGACGTCATAGCAGCGAACAGGTTAATGTGATGTGAAATACTATGGTAGGGTGATCAAATTGAAATGGAGAATAATCTTGCTCATAATTTTTATTTTTACATATATTATATCCAAATCGACAACAAACACCGTCATTCTTATATATCAATTAAATGCAATGAGTATCGATGGCAAAGTCTTTTGCATTAGCTTATTGCTGATAGTTTCGTCCCGAATCAAGATATAAATATTTACAATTAAGCTAATTCAGACAGTGTTTTCTATGGAGTTGTATGGTCGATTTCTTTGAGATTTTGGGCGATGTTAGTAGAATGCTCCATTCCCCCAGTTGGTATAGTGCATGAGTTCTAATTTATCAGTTTCACGCACCGAACAAATCCATAACTATTTGCAAATAGCTAGTACTGACTAATAATTGTGTACATTAATGTACATACTTGTACAATAAATATATTCTTCAGATGTAAATCCCTTACACTCCTTAATGTAGTTAGTATGTACCAGATTATTGGCCCTGTATGTTTGTGTAACTATTTAAATTTTAACAGAAATCACCCATGCTTACTTAACAAAACAATGATGATAAGGCGCGAGTACGTTGTCCTTTCTTACTGCTTTATGGTTTTACTATTACGTAATGGCAAACAATAAGCAAATCAGCACATATTTATGTTGGTTCAATTATTTTGCTTTTGGGAATACCTTTTAGTATTCTCTTGCTTTGTTATTTAATTTTTTTTTTTTATATTATTGGTTTTTAGTTTTGGTTTTCTCAGCGATCCTATATTTTGGTTTTTAAATTGGGCCAAAGATTCTGAAAATTTTCCAATTTTTTTTTTAAATGGTCCAAATTTGTGCCTTGGCTACTGTGAACCCTGTATGTGAGACCTATTCTGGGGGATTGTTTTTTGGGGGGGGGGTTAGACTCCTAATAAGCTAACTGGCACTTCTGATAGTTTTTTTCACTCTATTCCAGGTATAAGAGGTCGCTTCCACCAGAAATTTGTTCATGGTGAGAAGCAAGACTGTTCTAAATGGAAAGAAGACTACGATAATTGCAAACGCTATGAAACTAATCAAGATAGTTCTCTTCTGGTGAGATAGTAAGAGTATAATCAAATGATATTAAAGGCCCACTTAATTTTTGAACCCCCAGATCACATTATATAAAATATTTGCATATTATATACCATTTGAAAGAGGAAGCTCCAAAACATTGCATTATCAACTTATCCATTGTAATAAACTGTGAACGTGTTGTTTGTTTTGAGGTACCGATGTGTTTTTTGTGCTTAAGTTTCATCTGGTTTGTTCTGCAAAGTCTATAACTTTCAAAGGAAGGGGGAATAACTCTATATCTTAATTTGAATTATGTTTATATGATTTCAGCTATTTTCTCTTACTCTATGAGCACCTTCTTAGACACAGATGCTCCAAATGGTAATGAATTATAGTATTTTAATTATTTTATGTTATAGACTGTTATTAAAACCATATAGATGAAGGCACTATAAAACGTTGTTGGTGACTCAAAAATTAAGTGGGCCTTTAAGATAAAGATGTATAATCCTGCAATATTAAGAGTGTATGCATTAGCTAATAATGGTATAATCTTGAATACTTGAGACGGAAGTATAATCATAAGATAGAAATGATATATTCAAAATAGAATAGTTTTTATGCCGTCAACATAAGATTATAATCAATTGTTTACTGACAAAAACCCAATGTTAAAGATGCTCTATCAAAATTGACATACCTGCCCAGATAGCACACGTACGTTGGGCCAACGTTGGAATAATTACGTTGGCCCAACGTCGGCTTTTGTGGTTGGTACGACGATGGCCCGACGTCGACTTGCGTTGGAATAATTACGTTGGCCCAACGTCAGCTTTTGTGGTTGGTACGACGATAGCCCAACGTCGACTTGCGTTGGAATAATTACGTTGGCCCAACGTCGGCTTTTGTGGTTGGTACGACGATGGCCCAACGTCGACTTGTTGGAATAATTACGTTGGCACACCGTCGGATTTTGTGGTTGGCACAACGATGGCGCAACGTCGACATGCGTCAGATTTTGCACGTTTCAAACATGGCTACATTGGCCCGACGTTGGACAACCAACGTTGGGGCAACGTTGGTTTTACCACTGGTTTAACGTTGGCCCGACGTTGAAAACGTAACGCACTAGGCGATATGTGAGGTTAGTAGTTGCGTTAGATGTCGACGTTGGACCAACGATGGCCCAACGTTGGTCATAGTGTGGAGAAATCGGTCGATTACGTCGTAGCGTCATATTAACGTCATTCTTAACTGGTCGCGTGTTTCTTTTTCAAATAACACTTTGGTTTATTGACTGAACTTGCATTTGTGTTCTGAGTGAGCTTCTCGGTTTAATGGATTATTATTTGGATAATGCACCACGAAACACCATCACCAGCTATAGGAACCCGAAGAAGTACCGGTAAGTACTTTAGTTGAGAATATCATGCCGAATAACTTGGAATTTCAACGATAAGCGTGCGTCGTCGGATTCATTTCCTCCACAACCAACTTAAAGTTTGAATTTGAAGTTTAACCCTTCAATTGTCAGAAACGAAAACAAATAAATTTATGTCAGTTTCGTGTGATGGCATCCGACTGTATGAGGAAGAAAATGTCATTCTAATTACTATCTAAATTTCACGATCCATATGTGATAATACATGGATTTAGGGACATGGCGGCAGGGGTGTTGCACGTGTGTCTCGCATTCCCCCACCCCCCACCCCACCACAACTTTGGTCAAAATTGTCAACAGTTGGATATTTCATACATGACACAACATTAATTGGAACTTTCGCACGGTCACACCAACAATATTATAGGTTGAGATTGTTCTCGTAGTTTGATTTTCCAACAATTATTAATTGTTTATGGAACATCATTTGCACATTGTCCTACTTTTGGTAAAAAAAAATGACTGAAATGGCATCAGATGGAAATTTTACGACCTTAGGGTTGGGGGGGGGGGGGGGGGGGGGTCTCAGGTTGGAAATTTCCAACAATTGGAATTATTGAGGCCAGTCTAGATGTTAGGAGTTTGCTATTTTCAGGTTCGGATCTCAAAATGTTCTCAGTGTATTCCGTTCCTCTTCTGGTTGTGGCAACAATACTACTGATCCATTTAGAATAATGCTAACATCCAGGCTGTGAGGGGCCAGTAACTTTTGGGGAAATCAAACCCCAAAGGGGGGTGCAGTTGAAAATTCCAAGGTGGATGCACCCCTCCCCAACGCTGAAACCCATCTAGCCACGTCCCTGTCATGGATTTCCATGGATAATTAAGTTCAGCCTACGACAGTGGATACCGTTCCACTTTCAGTTGTATACCCTATAATAGGCTATTATGCTTATAGCTGTTGGGGGGGGGGGGGGGTGTACTACTGTACTACCAGAATAGGAATTTACGATTGCACCACCCCCTTTCGTTGTATAAAATGCTCAAGCTGCAAACCAGAGTTCAGTCCCCTCGCTACGGTGTCTGACGCCCTGTTATGTAGGAGATTGATTTATGCATGGAGTTCGAACAACCTCCCCTTAATTCGGTATTTTCCAACCGGTACCTTAAATCCACTTGTCGGTTTGCGCTCCAAAATACACCTAATAATATTCTCTTGTGAATTGTTTCCCGTGTCGAAATAGGTCGATAAATACATGTCACAAAAAGATGCATTGAAGTCATAACAAATACAAGTTTGAACACGACGTTTGGGTCCCAACCAAAAATCAGCTATTTACACGGAGCATTCCGTGTTAGTCTATATATTCCTGATATATGTTATAAATAAAGAGCGTTCGTTTCACTTCTCTGCATGTGAAACATTTAAAACAGCTGGAAAATGACAATGGAAAGTACTTACCAGAGCATATGGCGCCATTGTATCAATATTCTGTCAACCAGGCCATTCTTGTGTGATTACCATGCAGTACATACTTAATCGGAGGGGGGCTTATATTGAGGTGTGAAAGGGTCTATCTGCTCTTTCGTGTATGATTCCCGGGGAAGTTTTTAGTTTCTGAAATATGTACATGTACCTATTTATGGTCTCCGAATCAGTGACGTGGCTACATGGTCTTTGTTATGGTGTGTCAACGTTGAATTTCCTCTTGAACCAGACACCAAACTCCTTCGCGAGTTTCAATTTGCACCCCCCCCCCCCCGCCTTGCATTGAAACTTTCCAACCGGCACCCAGGCTTTTCAACTGTTGGCAATTTCCAAACTGAATAAGACTGGAACATTTCCAAAATGGTGTTCATGTCAGACAACAATTTTTACTAAAGTCTAAAAGTTTTTAAAAATATGATACCGGAGGTGTAAACAAAAATATTCCTACTGATTGTTGGAAAATCAGACAATGAAAACACGTACTTAAAGTTACCAAGTAATGATGTGTCAGACATGAAATTTTCAACTTTTTTCTACAATGACTCACGTCACAGGGGTTTGAAACGCGATCCGCTGCCCAGCAATTGGCATACACCCATAGTTGCAAAAAAATAATTTCATTTTACAAACTTTACATTACGTGCGTATCATTTTACATTGTTTACGTCAAAGAATCACGTCATATTGATACGTTGTGTCAATGTTCACATGACTGGAGCTGTTGGAAGGAAGTTATTACGTTGTCACACTGTGTCACAATAATTATTTCAGCTGTAGTGTGGACCTATAGTCGTATGTTGAGTAATATTAGGATTTATGTATTTGGTTGGGGTCAATTTGTGTATTGATGCATCCCCCACAAACGACCAATGACTACATAATGGACGTTGTCACTGTATTAAATGCCGCGTGTCCCTAAAACATAAATGTGAACACCCCCCCCCCCCAATAATAGACATGATTAGATATTATTGGGCGGGTAATTTAACTTTTTGGGGATATGTGGGACGTGACGGCATGCAGGGGTGGCGACATGCACAACTTTTGGAAATTTTTAATAATTTTGGCGATACATATGGGGCATTTTTTACCAATAAACAAATATTACCCATCCCATATTTTGTCTGAGGTATTCATATCAATTAATTACTTGGCTTGGGGCTCACCAAGCTACCAACTGAAATAGTTTGTTGTTCTAACCAGTAGGCCTACATTTAGAGCAGTTTGGCAGAAAGGCGGTCTGCTATCAACATACTGTTGTCAAGCCCCCACCCCCGTTGTCCGCACGCCCCTGACAGTAAGAATTTAATATCTGTGACAATGTGGGTTGGAATAAATGTGTGCAAAAATGGATGTGGCGACAGGGGTTTGAACATTGAGGTGTTACCACCCCTCCCCAATTTTTGTCAAACTTTTCAACATTTTGGAATTTTCAATAACTTAAATTAATGTCGTGTCAGTCATGAAATGCCTAACTGTTGAACATTTTGGTCATTAATGGGGCGGGACAACCTTACCCGTATTGTCCCTGACCTGACAGTAAGATTGCCCACTCTAGGAGGTTGTGGGTTAGAACAAATAATTAGGGTGATCGCAACATGGATGTGGCGATAGAGGTCGAGGTATTACCCCCCCCCCCCCCCCCCCCCCCCCCAGATAATTTCAACATTTTAAATTTTCAATAACTTTATAAGTTGAACATCTTAGGCAAAATCTGTTTGAGATCATTTCGATAGTTTACATTTCCAAATTTCTAATGAGTATCGTTTTGGTCATTATTATGCGGTGAGCTAATTTCAATATTTGGAATTTTCAATATCATAAGTTGAATTTCAGGCAAAATCTTTCTGAGATCGTCTGGATAGTTTCGGTTCCCAACAGATATGTAATATTTAGAGTACATTATATTATTTTCTACAAAGACTATATTTAATATAGCTATTAAATGGTAGTGTGTTGGATTTCAAACTCAGCATCGAATGGGAGACCAGATGAAACTTGGTCAAGTTGGGAAAACAGATTGGTTCACGGGTGGTTGCAATTTAACCCCTCAAAAAAGGAAGGCTTCTGTCAAAGTCCCTGACATATTACCCGTGAGAATCCGTGACCAATTGTTTGATTGAGACGATCCTGGGTATTGGGTATATAAGATAATTACCTGCTGTTCTCAGAGATATTCATGAGTTGAGAAAAACTTCGGCGTCGGTGTCATCAGCACGTGCTCAAGTCCTTACAACTCAAGAATTCCTCGAGACCTGTATATGTAACGATTACGTACCACGTGCAAAGGTATGGCACCTATATATACTATCGCGAACCGTTCGATTAATTAAAGTACCATATGCATACATATTTTATATATATTATTGGCAACCGGTCAAATAATTAAAGTACTCTCGTGCATGCAAATGCATGTAGGAATTTCCCGGATTGGTCTGGTTCTTATATATCAAGATGTGTACAGTGTGTGACAATGTCAAGCTGCACACAGAAATGCATTGGGCTAACACTATTCTCTGTTTCTTTCAGGACTTATTTACTTGCTATCCTGTTTCTGGATCTGGATATTTTGTGTATAAGCTACGGTACTATACAAGCGGATTCGATCAAAGTTTACTCGTCTGTCGAAACCATCAACGGCTTGGGGATATGAACTTACATGTACCAGTAGTCCAGCAGCATGGTCTATATCGTGTTGCACATCGTTATATTGTGAATATTATTGCACGACTGACACCAGCGCGACCGACATAACACCATGTACGACATGAATTCGTCAGTTTATGGTTATTCACTTGGATGGAAATTCTTACTTGTCCTGTGTTGTGCATTCAATCGGATGCAAAAAAAAACTTGCAAATTAAGCTGAAATAAAGTCATTTCTTTTGTATGGTAAAGGGATATATAAGCTAACAAAAATATGTAGCATTTTCGATAACTTTATTCAGGAGACCAATAAAAAATATTTTTCTTTAGAGTGAGTAGATGGTCAAGATTCTTAAAATCAACAACTAATGACATGTCATTTTGTCTTTATTTAAATCGGCATACACTTTTTTTTCTATATGTTTCATTTTATTCTGGTTTCATATTTGTGAAATTGAATGTTGTTTCCAATTATAATACTTTGAAGTTGTAAACATTATGTGGTACTTTAAATTTATTGGTATGTTGTATCTCATCGGATGTTAATTTATAAGGACGCCCTAATGTGAGGGGAATCGACCCTACGAATGGAGCCTCGATCCGTCCCTGTCAATGCCCAAACACAACGTTGGCCCAACGTTGCACCAACATCGTATTCTTAGTGGAATTCACCGTTGATTCGACGTCGTTTCAACGTCGGGTGCCCGACGGCGCACCAACGTCAGCTCGACGTCGAACCACCGTCGAGTCGACGACGGGATCCGACGTCAAGCCGACGCCGAGCCAGCGGCAACAGCCATAGTTGGCCCAACATTGGATTCCAACGTTGATAGAAATGACGTTGGCCCAACGTCGTATTATTAGTGGAATTCACCGTTGGTTCGACGTCGTTTCAACGTCGGGTGCCCGACGGCGCACCACCGTCGGATCGACGTCGAACCACCGTCGAGTCGACGACGGGATCCGACGCCGAGCCAGCGGCAACAGCCATAGTTGGCCCAACGTTGGATTCCAACGTTGATAGAAATGACGTTGGCCCAACGTTGGCCCAACGTCGTATTATTAGTGGAATTCACCGTTGGTTCGACGTCGTTTCAACGTCGGGTGCCCGACAGCGCACCAACGTCGGCTCGACGTCGAACCACCGTCGAGTCGACGACGGGATCCGACGTCGAGCCGACACCGAGCCAGCGGCAACAGCCATAGTTGGGCCAACGTTGGATTCCAACGTTGGCGCAACAATAGAAATGACGTTGGCCCAACGTTGGCCCAACGTGGGTGTGCTATCTGGGTGACATCCGTAGTATTTTTCATCTGCTTCCGGTCTTCGACATAAAAATATCAATATTGTGCCAAAGAAGAAACACCATAATTCCCAGTGCTATTAGATTTCAATTTTTGTCCCCACAAATAGTTTGGTTTGGTCCACCCATTTTCAGCTCAACTTCACAAATTTCAGCTATTGTCATGGGTTGTCTGTGCATCCATCAACAATTTCTGTTAGCACACCATACAGGTCACATCTCTCATCTGATCATCAACAAGCTTCATATGGATCTTTGGGGTGACCTCTAGATGGCAGCTTCCATTTTTATCCAAAATTCTTTTTAAAACATGGCTGCCAACACTACAGCCATCTTGGATTTCAAATTTGAATCCATCGGCATTTCCTGTAGCCTGCATTTATTGGAGAATTGTTTTGAAAGTTTATAGGCATGTTTAGAAAAACCTCTAGATGGGAGCTATCAAATTTGAATAATTGTCGATGAAAAACATGGCCACCGGCAGCCATCTTGGATTTTACTCTTTGCATGACTATATTCTTTGGCACACCATAGAGGCCACATCCCTCATCCAATCATCACCAAACTTTGTATGGAACTCAGATGCGAACCATCAAATTTTTGCTAATTTCATTGAAAAACATGGCCATCAGCAGCCATCTTGGATTTCAAATTTGAATACATCAGCACACACTGTATTTCTGAATTTCGTTAAAAAACATTACTGTTTGCTGCACTAAATATTTTGGCACACCTACCACATCCCTCATCCGATCATCACCAAACTTCATATTGATCACTAGATGGGAGCTATCAAATATTTTGGAATTTCAATGGAAAACATGGCTGCCCGTGGCCATCTTGGATTTTGCTTTATATATATATATCTCTTCAAATTGACATATAGTATTACTTAGACATTTCAACTTTCCGCATTCCTAATCGCTCCAGTGACTGCAACACATGAAATTATGCCCCCACTCAATGTTGACCTATAGTGTCATTAACACTTTCATTACCGGAGTTATGGCCCTTGTTGACTTATAATTTGCAGATCATTTTGGTTTCCGGATGATAACTTTAGTGTTAGTTATCAGATTGTTTTCAAATTTGATATATGGATTACTCACATAAAAGTACAGGTCAAGTAAAAATTTGTGTTAGGTCTATTTTGAACAAATTTCATAAGTTTGTCTGTATGCAAAACAATTTGTACAGCTCGCTGTCAGGATTTATGTGCTCACAATGTTTAGAACAAGGAATTTCTGCAATAACCAATTTTATTCTTTAAAGGTCGTGAGCACTCCCTTGCTGTTAAAATGCCTTGTAAAATGGATTGAAGTATTCTATACTCTGACTAAGATAGTATGATTCTTTTTCAGGAAAAGGTACTAGAGAATGAGAAGCAGAGAGTGAAAATTCGTGTACAAGGTGCTTTGAACAATAATGTGTGGGAATACAGAACATGCCCTCCTGAAAATTGGACTAATCCGATGCCAGAATGGGAGGAGAAATATAAAAACTCATTATTCGCAAAGTATGACAGTAAAAAGAATAAAACAGAAGAGGAGTGTATATACTGCAAACCAAACCCACCAACAGACACTTCATCAAATGAATCTTGACAATGAGCATAATATAGATTTAAAATATAATTTTGTGATTTTATGTTATTTTAAGATAATCTACTTGCCCCGTCCTGTTGAAACTAGACCATTAAGATTTCATTACAATCAACACTGGGAGTAGAGATTCCTATGGAATAAATTATTTCAGATGGGAGGAATTGCACCAGTGATATTACTTGTAGAGAGCAATCCCATCAAAGATTGAGATGTTTGGACCAACCAATAGCTTCCTGCTTTGTCACTTATTCACACAATCCATCCAATAGACCATGTCTTCTCAGTCCACAAAAGCTTGGGATATCGGTTGGGTTGATGCTGATTTTGCCCCGTTGCTCTTCTAAAACGGATGTAGAGCCCAGAATCATGGGCAGGAGTTATATTAATTGTTTATCTTCGGATTAGGTCAAATGGAAGCTTTATGTATATGAACATAGATGGCATACTTTCCCAAGCATGATGATATCAAACATGCATATATCAGAGTTTCGTTAAATGTCAAAGCAATGAGATATATATGTAAACACAGCCTAGTTTTCCAGAGAATTATGATTTGTCGCGCAATCAGAAAATTCATGTAAACAATACATTAAACCATTGTATCATCATCACTGTACCTTTTTCTATCACATTAGACGATATATCATTTTGAAGAATGATTAATCGCGGACATGTCAGGTGATCAATTACATTCAGAGGTTTCCGCGCGTGAATGCCCGGGCTCCACTGCATGTTACATGTAATATGTCTTTTGGATGAACTTCTATTATAGAAGAGCAACGAGGTGAGACTCTGTCCAAAACAGCATCATCCCAACCGATATCCCAAGCTGTAGTGGATGGAGAAGACTTGCATGTGCTAGCCATCCCACAGTGTTTTGACTGCAGTCTCACCTAGTTATTGCAAACCATGTTTTATGGCACACTTGTTAAGTTATCAAAAATTGACACAATTATCCATATAGTACCTGGTGTGCGTTCAAAAACCAGCCAATATACGTTACTTCATAAATGGGATATGATCAGACAGAAATCGTGCACCTAATAGAATTGTTTTTCCAAAGAGATTAAAATTTATTAATCCAGTTCGTAATTTCTCCAAAGGTATATAGTTGTGTCGGTCATACACTAAATAATAATTTTTACTATGTATACTAAATCGTAGTAAATTGCATGCACATGTCTAAATAATGAGATGATCCAACACACCAAATAAGTATTTTTACTATGGTTGTATACTAAATCGTAGTAAATTGCGTGTGCATGTCTAAATAAGGAGATGATGCAACATTAGAAAGAACAGATAGCTTGTTTACCATTATGATTTATATCACGGTTATCACCATTCCTTCTTGTTTATTATACATATTTTGTCACTACCTTTCACTTGCCTTTCCGTGTGTACCCATACCATAGTAATATGGTACACATATTGTCGACGTCCGGATTGACCACTCGTCGTTCGTCCGTCTGTCTGTCCGTCCATAGACACTTTACGCATGGTGTGATAACCCAAACATTTTCTATTCGATTGGAACCAAATTTTGACTGAGTTTCTCAGGCTGAGAATCTCAGCCCAAAATACAGATTGAATTCCTTGCTCAATTTAACAAAAAAATATATTTTAAAAATATATATAGAAAACACCCATGGTTTTTAGCTCAATTTTACTTGTAAAGTTTGAGCTATTGCCATGGCTTGGTATCCGTCGTCCGTGTGTGCGTGTGTGGAGACATCCTTCAACAATTTCCATTAGCACAGGCTACAGGCCGTACCTTTGGTCGGATCATCATAAAATTTGTCATGGATGTTAAAGGTACTCAACCCGATAAAACTCCTCTCAATTACTATTTCAATGGCTTCGGGGGTCAAAAATATTTGATTCGAGTCGAGGAAGTCACCCATCAAAGCTCAGATTTGTTAGATATCGATTTTATAAATCTATTATTTTTCATTATCGGGAATACTATCTGGCCCAGAACTCAGTCAAAATTGCGTTAAAATTACCACTTGATTTTAGAGTTATTCATCCTTGTCTGTTTGAATAGATTTGAGGTACACATCCAGAGCAGATTACGGCAGTTATTGGTACTCATCTCGATAACATAACAAATTTGAAAAATCAATATCTAATAACTCTGAGCTTTGTTTGATGGGTTCCTCGACTCGAATCAAATATTTTTTACCCCCAAAGCCAAAGAAATAGTAATATAGGACCCTCTGATCGGATTGTTGTTGTTGGAATCTGTTGAGATGGGGACCCTCTTTACGGGTTGAGTACCTTTAACAATGACATGTACATGTAGATGGGAAAAAGTCATTTTGGTGTCATTCGGCCAAAAAAACATGGCCACCAGCAGTCATCTTTGATTTTACTCTTTGCGTGACTAAATCCTTTGGCACGGGCTACAGATGGTACCTTTGGTCGGATCATTATGAAATTTGTCATAACTGTTGACATTGACGTAGATGGGAATGAGTCATTTTGGGGTCATTCGGCAAAAAAACATGGCCGCTTGCAGCCATCTTGGATTTAAAAATTCAATCCATAAGCACGGGCTACAGGCTGATCATCATGAAATATGTCGTGGAACTTAATATTTACATGTAGATGGGAACGAGTCATTTTGGGGTCATTCGGCCATAAAACATGACTGCCGGCAGCCATCTTTACGCTTTGTATGACTAAATCCTTTGACACAGGCAACAGGTTGTACCTTTGGTCAGATTATCATGAAATTTGTCGTGGATGTTAATATTCACATGTACCTAGATGGGAACGTTTCATTTTGGGGTCATTCGGCCATAAAACATGACTGCCAGCAGCCATCTTGGATTTTACTTTTTGCATGACTATATCCTGTGGCACACCCTACAGTCCACTTCCATCATCCAATCATCACCAAACTTCATTGATATTAGTTTACTAGATGGAAGCTGTCAAATGTTTTTGAATATCACTGGAAAACAAAGTATGGCAGTATTGGTACATCAATACCATAGTTTACTATATATATATTGTAACATCAGTACACAAATATATGCAAATACTTTATCCAATTGTGTACACATACCATTATTTTATACCAACTGTGAACTATTTCAAACTTGTTATATGAAGAGATAATTCATCTTTAACGATGAAGAGACAAATATCTAACAAAATGTGCTATGAACTATAGTTTGCAATTTAGACAACTCTACTATTTAATAAACAGTTTATACAAATCGTCCAGTATTATCTGTACTAATAAAACTTTATTTTGTTTGTTTGTCTGGTTTATGGGCGGCTAAACGGCTGGACCATCGGAACTGAATTTTTTTACACATGGGTAATTTGATCTGGGGAGTATTATTAGATAGGCCCCATTGACCTCGTATTAATTTAACTACATAATTAATATTATACCAAAACTGGTTGGAATCTGGTAAGGTGAAAATTGAAACACAGGGATAAATTGACCCATGAAGTGTCATTGGATAGATGCCGTTGACATCTGACAACCTAAAGGGGCAAATATGAGCAATAAAGAGCATTTCTAATCAGTTTAGAATATATGTAGGAAAATTGTTCCAGATGTGTCACCTGATCAGGGGAATGTCATGGAATAGGCTCATTTGACATCAGACGACTTCAAGAGGGACTAAACATATGACCAATAAAGAGCATTTATTATCATTTTAGAAGATATATGAGTAACAATTTTCCACAAATGTAAAATTACACGGGGAATGTCAGGATAGGTGCTGTTCACCTCAAATTACTTAAAGGTACTCAACCCGTAAAGAGGGTCCCCATCTCAACAGATTCCAACAACAACAATCCGATCGGAGGGTCCTATATTACTATTTCTTTGGCTTTGGGGGTAAAAAATATTTGATTCGAGTCGAGGAACCCATCAAACAAAGCTCAGAGTTATTAGATATTGATTTTTGAAATTTGTTATAAACTCGAGATCAGTACTACTAACTGCCGTAATCTGCTCTGGATGTGTTCTCCAAATCTATTCAAACAGACAAGGATGGATAACTCTAAAATCAAGTGGTAATTTTAACGTAATTTTGACTGAGTTCTGGGCCAGATAGTATTCCCGATAATGAAAAATAATAGATTTCTAAAATCGATATCTAACAAATCTGAGCTTTGATGGGTGACTTCCTCGACTCGAATCAAATATTTTTGACCCCCGAAGCCATTGAAATAGTAATTGAGAGGAGTTTTATCGGGTTGAGTACCTTTAAAGGTGCACTAATAAAGAGCATTTATTATCAACTTGAAAGATAGATGTAACTTTATCTGAAGAGTCATGCACTAGGTGCTGTTACCTCAGAGGACTAATACTTATTTTAAATGACTTGAAGGGCCACTAATAGTTTACTCATTCTTCACCCGATTAATGTATATGTACAATGTATTTATGGACTCATCAGGTGTGAGCACTCGGAAATTGCCTTACTTGGTATAGTATGTTACATTGGTACCGCTACCGGTACCATGGTTTACTATTGTACCTCGGTACACACATACTGGCATATCAAAATGCAGTCATGACTGGGGGGTCTTATCTCTGAGTTCTATGGTCTTCTGGAGTTACTTGGTTCACACCATATCTCGACAAAGTATATACATGGTATAATTCCAACGTGTGTACCTTGGTCGTCGCATGAGGTCAATGTACATTGTTAAATAAACATATGCTATTTTTGTTCTCATTCCCACTACTTGCCCTTTGATTTTCAATTTTTCATGTGATCCACCACTAACTTAAACCACCTATAATTAACGAACCGGCGGCTGACTCAGCCTGACTGGTGGATCGGACTACAACTTCTAGTGTGTTTCAGAACGAAAAATGTCGATAAAAGTAGAATAGAAGACTTACAACTTTTCTACGACTCGGACTAGGACTATGTATATGTACTTACTAGTCTTACTTCTTCTTTACGCTCACATATGAGTGCTCAATCTCCTTTATGAGTAACCAGATATTAAATTCCGTGTATTTTATGTATTCCACCACCGCACGTCATCAATATCTGAAATGTCCTTTTCAGCATCACAACCGCATACACTATATATATACCACAGCTGCCGGATGAGTGTGTTGCACCACCACCACCACCACTGAAGAGAGATCGGCTTATAACTATAGGCTATTACACCATCACCTGAAATGTCTATCAACTTACTCCTCGAAGGGATGCATTTTGACAGGAATGTTTTGCCATTAACCCGTGGATCGTTGCCCACAACAGGGTGATTCTACCGTAAATGAGCAAAACCGTGTCCACGATCTTAGTTCATAATATAAAAGACAATAGCGATATATATTACAAGAAAACTAAGATGCATGCATCAGGTCGCCCGTGAACTATTTATCATAGAATTCTTGTAGCTATCTATTATACATTTTGGAATATCTGTATGCGTGTGTGTATGAATGCATGTATCTATGTGTGTTATAGACTCGAACACTGCTCGACCGATTCGACTCGGATTTGGTATTTAACGTGTCAACTTGACCTCGCTCATAGGCATGTTTCTGGACCTTGACCGATCCGACTAAAATTTTGTGTGTATGACTACTTTGATCCCGGGAGCAATATGGACGGGTCCAATTTCACGTGGGACCATGTCCTCGAACGTGCTGATATAGGCATGTTTCTGGACCAATTGAACAATAGTTTGCCCAGACGCTGTATATACCGGGCACTGCCCAGATGGAGGCGATCACAAAGAAATCCCTAAATAGCCCGAACGAAGTGGAGTACATCAGCTAGCAGAGACGTGGCGACAGGGGGGTTTGGGGGTGTCTCATCCCTCCCCAACTTTGGTCAAAATTTTCAACAGTTGAAAATTTCATACCTGCCAAAACATTAATTGGAAATTTCACACCAACAATAGGTTGAAAATGTTCTTGTAGTTTGATTTTCAAACAATTTATTGGGGGGGGGGATTAATTGTTTTTGGACCAATATTTGCATATTTTCCTATTTTTGTCAAAATTTTGGAATGAAATTGTCATCAGTTGGAAATTTTCCAACCTTAGGGGGGGGTGACAGGTTGGAAATTTCCAACACATGGAAAGCTTGTGTCCTGGTCCCTCCCCCGTGGCCAGTCAAAAACTGCTAATTAATTTAAGAAAACAATATTGTCATACATTTGGTCAGCATTGTCATTGTCATCAGTTGGAAATTTTCCAACCTAAGTGGGGATGTCAGGTTTGAAATTTCCAACTCTAGGAAGGCTTGATGCTAGTCTAGATGGTAGGATTTTGCGATTTTCTTGTTCAGATTTCAAAATTTTCGCACACCGGGCCGAACCATGGTCGGCCAATACAAAACTGCTAATTAGTTTAACAAAACAATATTTTACTACATTTGGTCAAGCTTGTGGACTGAAATAGTCATCACTTGGAGAATTTTCCAACCTGAGGGGGAGTATTAGGTTTGAAATTTCCAACACTATCAGGGGGGGGTCGGAAAAAAATTTCAGGCACGTATGGGGCATTTTTTCCCTTTCGATCATTTTTTTTTACCCACCCACCCCCACCGCCAAATTTTTTTCCGTTTTCGGCAGTTTTTTCCCACCATTTTTTTTACACCCACCCCCCTTTTAACACTAAAACAGAGATTTGCGGGGGGAAATTCACTGTAAACAGCTGTATATGAATTTCTGTGCATACTATTTATCATGGATGTTAACATGGACATGTAAATAGGAATGAGTCATTTTGAGGTCATTCGGCCAAAAAAACATGGCTGCCAGCGGCCATCTTGGATTTCAAAATTTGCAACAAAATACAACACGGTAACTGCCTGCAGTCAGTTTACCAGTTAGAATTACATTATTTCTCTCATTCAAAGTGGTTTTGAAGCCCAACTCATTGCCAAAACACTAAAAAAAACAAGCAGGAAATTTTTTTTTTAGTTGCGGAAAAAATTGCTTTTTGGTGGCTTTGACCACCCACCCACCCCCTGACACTATAGGAAAACTTCAGTTGAGGCCAGTCTAGATGCTATAGGATTTGCGATTTTCTTGTATAGTTTTCAAAATGTTCTCATGCACACGTGGTGGAACTACCATGGTCAGCCCGGTGTGTTCTGGTCTGGTCTCTTGCCCGTAGCCGTGTGCATTTGTCTGGAGTTAGACCACTAGATGTTAGGATTTATGCATTTTTTCTGGTTAAAATACTGAATGTTCTCATACCGGGAATTTAGAACCATGGTGCATGGTTTATGAATATATAGGATATTAGGCATGAGAGCACTGAGGTGCAAGGGGGGTGCAAATGGAAGTATGCAAAACTTGTGAATTATGCAAAACTTGTGTTTGGTCCCAATCTGATTCAAGGGGGGGGGGTGCAGTTGGAATCTCCCAAGGTGGACACCCCCCCCCCCCAACGGAGATGCTCTAGCCACGTCCCTGTCAGCTAGTATTATATATTTCTAGATCTAGTTACAAACTATATTATACCTGTATATTGTACAAAGAAATGTTTGACAAATGTATCTATATCAACATTACCATAGGGGTCATTAAAAATAGATACGACGAAACAAAATTTTGAAGGGTGCATGTGATTGTGAGGAATAATAGGATCATAGGTAAATTTAATTTATGGACGCTTGTTAATTTTCATTGGAATACATGTATCAGCTAAATTTTTATATTTCAAATGATGACAGGAATGCGGAAAGTTGAACTACCTAAGTAATACTGGCTATCCGCATGAAGAGATATACATGTATATAAAAACCAAAATAGAAGATGACTGCTGGCGACAATGTTTTCCAAAGAAATTCAAAGCATTCGATAGCTCCCATCTAGTGGTCACACCGAAGATCAATATGAAGTTTGGTGATCAGATGAGGGATGTGGTCTGTATATATACAGGTGCTAAAGAATTCAGTCATGCAAAGAGTAAGATACAAAATTGCTGCCTGTGGTCATGTTTTTTTAACGAAATTCGGATAAATTAGATTACTCTCATCCTGGTTATCCAGAAGATCATTGTGGAATCTGGTGACGATCGGACAAGGGATGTCGTCTGTAGGATCAACCAAATTATTTAGCCATAAAAATAGTAAAATTCAAGATCAACTGATAGAAAGTGTTCCGTAACGCGACACACATCGGTGGTTTTCACTTCACAATATTCAATCAGAATAAATGTATTTGCAAAGTCGCGCGGTCGGCCATTTTAAATCTAAACAATAATGAGTCAAGTTAGGCAACAATTTCTCTCCACGAGTTCCTATACCAAATATGAACTATCATGTCTATTCAGCAAATTACATTGTGCACGGTTCGTGGATATTTGTTCCCGATTTGATTATATAACTGAAGGTTCCATGAGTCCCATTTAAATTCAAAATGGTCGACCTTATTTGCAAACTGATACGACATGTGAACGGGTACGTGTGTATGTGATTAATCAAAACGTGTGGGGCCATACTTGTGGGTGTGGTTGTTGGTGAATAAATGATAAGAAATTGTAACTGGGTTTAGTGTATAATTGCCACAACTGGGCAATAATAAAGGCAAAAACATAAGTTGCAATCCCAAGTTCCAATCACAAGATTAAAACAGTATCACAATGCCGTGCTTTCAAAAAATTGGAATTTAACCATTGAAGAGTTATAATAGACACATAAAAACCATGCAGGACCCACCCTTCCGAGACCGACCTCTCGCGCCATGAATACAACCACGATCGATGTACACCGCGTGTAGTTTAAAGAGCGAAACTTGATACAAATGTATTTTGCCAAACAGCCTGCTGATCTACGAATGTGCATATATGCAACCACAGTACCGAGTACCGGCGGTACTGCACACCAGTACCGGTACCGCAAAAATGCCCGAGTACCGGCGGTACCGGTACTGCGTAACGTTGAGAAGCCTGGATGGAATTGTTGTATAAAAAACAGCACTACATGTAAATACAAAATAAAACAGTGCTACATCTTATTACAGATTATTTCCACATATAATCAGTGACTACAGGCAGTCTGACAAATAAAGTTTCAGTGACACTCTATTCGAAGAGGGGGGGGGGGTGTAATTTCATCTGTTACAGTCAATGGAGCAATTATGAATCTGGAAAGCTTAAATTTCTAAGTAATACTAGATATCGACATGACGCGATAACATATTATAACGTAAATGCAATATGGCCACTGGCGACCATTTTTTCCTATGAAATTCAAAAAATATTTGATAGCTCTCATATAGTCTCATCTAATAGATCAATATCAAGATAAATATGAAGTTTGGTGATGATCGGATGAGTGAAGTGGACTGTGGTCTGTGCTAAAGGGTTTAGTAATGCTAATAGTAACATGCATCCAAAATCGCTGTCAGTGGCACGTTTTTTAACGAAATTCGGAAAAACTACACTACTCCCATCTTGTTGTTATCCCGAAGATCCATATGAAGTTTATTAACGATTGGACAAGTAGGGTATACCAATTTATTGAATCATGGAAAGAATAAAATCGAAAATGGTCATTGGCGCCCATGTTTTTCATCAAAACTCGGAAAACGTTGATGGCTATATAAGATTATAAGGAAATCCAGTTATTACTCCATGTAATTACACTTTGATTACCACACGTGTAACACCTGCCATGCAGATCAAGAGCTCAACTGACCACCAGCAGTGACCTACATGTAATTTATCTCAAAAGCTGCTGACAACTAATGTGTCATAATAATAATGATACTGTCGGTACCTATTTGTTGCGAAACCAATCCTTCTCAAGTTCAATCGATCTTTTTCAAGTACTTCACTGTTGTTACACAAGGCATATATGGTTTCTGACTAGTGTTGAAACAATTATTTGACTAATCGGCGTCGACTCGATTATTAACTCGTTTGGGACGTGATTCTTTTGAGAAAACATTACTCACAGACGAGATTGTTTGCAGAAATGCTTATTTTTATATAATTTTATAGCAATTTATGCGTTTATTCAATGTTGGGTCAGACCATTTGCCATGGCAGAATTCTCCGCGTGAAAACTCATACTATATGGGTGATCATCCGTAGTCTATAAATCTTCTAGAAATTTTGGGTAGATACCATGCACCAAATTGCGACCGGTTACCATAGCAACCTATTTTCGGAAATTTATTATTTTGAGGGCTGTAATTTCGCCATATGACGATATGTTTGCGACATTTTGAATCAAATATAAATGGTTTCCAAAGTTAAATGATCCAGGAATATTTTGCCAACATCTGGAACTAACCTTGATCGAAAATCACTCATCACCGACAGAGGGCGCCATTCAAAATGGCCACCAAACCCCCATTTTCTAACGTTAAAATGCTTACTTTTTTATCATTTTATAGCAATGTAGGCCTATGCGTTAATTTAATGCTGGGTCAGACTATTTGTCATGTGGAATTCTCCACGTGACAACTCATAATATACGGGTGATCATCCGTGGTCTATGAATCTTCCAAAAATTTTGGGTGGATGCCACCAAAGTGCGACCGGTTGACACGGCAACCGATTTTCAGAAAATTATGCGTTTGGGGGCTGTAATTTCGCTATACGAGATGTCTGCATGCGAAATTTTGAATCAAATGTAATTAATTTCCAAAAAATATGGTCCAGGAATAAACTTAAATTGCTCTCGCTTCTTTGTCCTTCCGCTGAAGTGGTCAAGATTCACCTGCCATGGTGATTACCAACCGAAAACTTGTCTACGCGTCTACGGCTTAGGCTACTAGGCGCCGACATTTTGAAACAATGACGTCATGAATCACGTCACGCGACCCCCCCGTGACGCCAGAAATAGGTTACATCTTCCTGGACCCCTCACTGAGTGATCGGCCTATATATTGAATACATGATACTATGCGCAAACATTTAATTATAAAATATTCATTCGCTGATAACAAGTGCATGAAGTGGGAAACGGATATATCCGTTTCCCGTCCTGTAGGTAATGTTTTGGGAAACGGATATATCCGTTTCCCGTCCTAAACGAGTTAAACAAGTCGACGCTGAAATCCGCCAGTCGATTAATCTAAGCAAATCGGCAATATGGCCTACCGAATTCATAGAATTTACAGTTTCATGTTCGGTGCTGGGTGGCACATCTCAGAATACGTTCGATTCTTCTCTTATACCGGACAATTCCAATATTCTAATTTTTGTTCTCAGGCTGGTAGAGGTGTATGATTGTGTATAAGGTGTATACTGTTTATACTGTGTTATTTTCTGGAACATGCTATCATGTGACTTATTTCCACTAAAACAAGATACAATTTGCCGTATTTTGGATAAATTCTAGCACATTGTAAACTATATAGTTAATCTATAGTTTAAAAATATAAAAGACTACCATTAACAAAAGAGTGGGGGTTTTTCATGGTTACTTATGATAGTTAAAGTGACTTATTTCCACTAAAACAAGATACAATTTGCCGTATTTTGGATAAATTCTAGCACATTGTAAACTATATAGTTAATATATAGTTTAAAAATATAAAAGACTACCATTAACAATAACAAAAGAGTGTGGGGGGTTTTCATGGTTACTTATGATAGTTAAAGTGCAAGTTAAGATAACAAACAAGCGGAACTGTCAAACATTTCGACATTCAAGGACTATTTGTAGGATGATCTAATGCAGCTCATATATTGACTGTGACATTTGACCATTTTAATAAATATTTGTTAGCACAAGTAGCAATATTGGCTGTGGAAATATAAAAATGTACATTTGTGGCACGTGAAAATCAAGTTAGGAACGTGCGATATGATGCTACCCGGTCGTAAACGGGTGTAATCGAAATGCCTAATTTTTGCATACCAGTCACAACTAGTTATCTTGCACTTTAATTGTTAACACCTCTCCTTGTTCAACCGATTTAGGTTGTCTTTTGTCTATAAAATGATGGGATTGAAAAAATTGTTGTTAAGGGTATTTCCGCCCCGATAACTTTGAGACATGCATATTCGATCGATATATAGTTTCATCATTGTGTGGTCTTTTCTCAATCCCGAAATTTGTACCCAATTTCGATCTATACACCAGATTTATCGATGTACATGTTTTAAAGGTACTCAATCCGATAAAACTCCTCTCAATTACTATTTCAATGGCGTCGGGGGTCAAAAATATTTGATTCGAGTCGAGGAAGTCACCCATCAAAGCTCAGATTTGTTAGATATCGATTTTAGAAATCTATTATTTTTCATTGTCGGGAATACTTTCTGGCCCAGAACTCAATCAAAATTGCGTTAATATTACCACTTGATTTTAGAGTTATCCATCCTTGTCTGTTTGAATAGTGTTTTGGTGTACACATCTCGCGCAGTTTACGAAACTGACGGCAATTATTAGTACTAATCTCGAGAAACTAACAAATTTCAAAAATCAATATCACTGAGCTTTGTTTGATGGGTTACTCGACTCGAATCAAATATGTTTTACCCCCAAAGCCAAAGAAATAGTAATATAGGACCCTCTGATCGGATTGTTGTTGTTGGAATCTGTTGAGATGGGGACCCTCTGTTCGGATTGAGTACCTTTAATGACATTTGGCAAGTTATCTCCCTTTTTGCTGCATTCTATACTGTTCTATACATAAAAAGTACAAAACCAGAAAAATTGATTTTTGTAAGACTGCTGTGGATGTTTCGACCGCACAATGATGAAACTATATATCGACAGAATATTTTATTTTTATAGACAAAAGACAACCTAAATCGGTGACAACAATATATATGAATAATAAAGTTTATATTTAAAAAAAGTTAATTAATAATTAATTAACAAAATTGACATATACTAGAGTAGCTCATGGTGGTTTTGTATGCACTTGTATGTCCAGAGCTAAACTCTTCATGAATCCACTAATTGAAGGTCCAAGAACAATATTTGGTTGGTAACACATTTCCCATTGAGGGCGAAATGGGTGAAATGGCCACGCCCTTTTTGCGCGAAGTACTACCATCCGACGTGACTATATCTCCAGAACCGTTGAAACATTATGCCATGTACCTTTATCCAGATTATCTGGATTAACGTACTTGATTATGCTTATACGGGGAGAAAACTCAAGCCACTCATTGACTAGTGACGATACGATAACTTAAAGGTACTCAATCCGATAAAACTCCTCTCAATTACTATTTCAATGTCTTCGGGGGGTCAAAAATATTTGATTCGAGTCGAGGAAGTCACCCATCAAAGCTCAGATTTGTTAGATATCGATTTTAGAAATCTATTATTTTTCATTATCGGGAATTCTTTCTGGCCCAGAAGACAGTCAAAATTTCGTTATTATTACCACTTGATTATAGAGTTATCCATCCTTGTCTGTTTGAATAGAGTTTTGGCGTAAAATCTCGAGCAGGTTACCAAATTGACGGCAGTTATTAGTACTCATCTCGAGCAATTAACAATTTTCAAAAATCAATATTTAATAACTCTGAGCTTTGTTTGATGGGTTCCTCGACTCGAATCAAATATTTTTTACCCCCAAAGCCAAAGAAATAGTAATATAGGACCCTCTGATCGGATTGTTGTTGTTGGAATCTATTGAGATGGGGACCCTCTTTACGGATTGGGTACCTTTAAATGAGAATATGGGACTACTATGCATATAATATAATTTTTATTTGATACATTTGGTTGAAAACTGTACAAAAATTACTCGACAACGACAATTTGTATTTTTGCATTCCGGTAAATTTGCCATCCGTAACACTACTTCGTACTCAACAGACTTTCAAAGAATGGAAAAGTTGTTACCTTATTCTCCGACTCGGGGATTATAGAAACCAACAACAACATCTTGGGTACAGTACCCCTTTGACTCTTTCACTGCTGATCGCGACTTGAGTCGAATTACCCATACACTGAGTCGTAATTTCGCTAAAATCCGGATTGAGAATCCGAAGCCGATTACGGGGGCGGGGCTAATTCCCGATTCTAGGTCAGATTTTGAAATCCACGTGGTCTCCGAAACTATGTTTAATGTTCTCCCAGCGTCAAACATGGCTCATGTATTTGACACAAGTATCATTTGTATCTTATATTTATAAAGTTCATGTTTGTTGTGAAAGTCATGCTTCTCTTCTATGTGTATATACACGGCACATAATTTGCTGCCAATCCGACTTAATCGCATCTTTTTTTTTCAAGTTAAAGTGTGTTTATTGATGATGGCAAGCATATCTAAACGTGACAGCTCTAGGCCTCCTGAATCAAATTCCGAAGATGTTGTGAAGAACACACGAAACTTGTCAGTTGAACAGGGACGTGACGACAGGGGTTGATTGGGTGTCTCGACCCCCACCCCGAACTTTGGTACAATTTGCTAAGCTGTGCAGTCATTCATACGTGAGGAAAATCAGGATTATTTTGACTAACTGTTTCAAATAATGATACGCACAAGCCAACAAACGCAACAAACAAACCCGATTTTAAATAAATACATATACAATCTTATGACTAACTCGGGAGAGGGGGTGTCCAGTGATCTGTATATATGTTCAACTTGTTTTGGTAGTCATGTTGCTTTGCCATTACTAATTATTTATTTTTTCAGTGTAATAACATATGGGAGAGGGGGTACCCTTAAGTGAGTCAGTACTTGTTCCCCAATTCCTTTGTATGTATAAACAAATGTATGTGTTATATATCATGTGTTATCTAAATTTGACATATATTTGAAATAAATATATCTAAACTAAACTTTGGTACATTCCAGCAGTCGGAAATTTCATGCATGATACAACATTAGTTGGACATTAATTTGACACCATATATAGGTTGGCATTGTTCTCATTGTTTGATTTTTTTCAACCAGTAAAAGTTGGTATTTTCCAATCTTAGTGTTTGTCAGATTGGATATTTCCAAGGGGAGCAAATTGAATTCTGCGAACCTGTGAGATTGATGTTTGGTTCAATGGGGGGGGGGGGGGGGGGGGGTGCAGTTTGCCGGAAATTTGAGGAAACTTCTAGCCACGTCCCTAGAACATGTGTCTGTTGTCTATACAGAGACTATTGTGCAAAACGACTGCATTTAACGAAACAAAACATGTTAAACATGAAATTGCTATAACTTTAAGACTAGATGATAGTACATACGTGTATCTGAGAATTCATCGATACCATATAATCCTACTATTTCTTGAATAAGAAGAAACATTATAATAACGAACACAGCAGAAGACATATCCATGCAGGTTCATATGAATTCGGTCAATGGTGACGTATCCGCTGAATTCGAAATCGACATGCGTTCGTGCGGTATTTTAAGGATGGAATTATGAAATGGACATATGAAAGTGACAATCAACAATGATTTGCAATTGCTTCGCCATCAACCGAAGTGCTCCCCCAGCGTTACTATCAATAGCGTTATTATTTGGCTAATTTCAGTAATATTCTCCCAGTTTACATTCAATAAAACAAATTTGTCTCCGCATTTAAAATTCTTTGATATAGATCGTTTATATTCTGCAATAATTTGTACACAAGAGATGGATTCTTATGTTTTATTGTGTTTTTAAACTCTGAGGTGGCGAAATCTCGGTTTGTTTACATTACGAACTTTTGAGTCCGTAATCGGAATCGGAATCCCAATCGGATTACCACGAAATTGAGATTACGGTCTGTTCGTTTACTGATTCTGCCAATTTCTGGTCTGTTCTTTTGCCGAATCAAGTCGTACGGGGACCAATCTGTAATCTGAATACAGAATCTGAATCGGATTTTAGCGAAATAACGCCTCTGTCGATCGCGACTTGAGTCGAATCTGGACACATTCGTCCCGTAACATCAATCCATGAGGAGTAACTCTACATGTATATGTTTCTGTGAATAGTGTACGTGGTGTAATCAATTTTGTAACGAGAAACTACCGGTTTATTTTCTTTTTTAAATTTCTGGATGTCGGCCATCTTGTTTTGTGATTAAGCGGTAAGGGTCACGTTACCCTCCTGGTATGGGAAGTGTTTTCCATTCCACAGAGACCAATACCTACCTGCATACCAAGTTTCAGGAATATACTGTACCTCTGCATATACAAAAGTCATTGAGAAATACCCAATAATATATGTATGTGGCAGCAATATACAAATTATTTTCGGTTCTCAATACAAATACCAACTTACATACCATATTTGGTCAAAATATATCTGCAGATACAAAAGTTATTGAGAAATAATGAATTTTTCTTATATTTCGGTTTGGCGGCCGTCTTATTTTGTGATCACGTGGTGACGGTTATGTGACCATGGCAGACTGGGAAGTGTTTTACATTTGCAAGTCCAATACCTAACTGTGCACCACGTTTCACGAACATACCTTTACAGATACAACAGTTATTGAGAAATACCCAATGTATTTAGCAGCAATATATATACCGGTACTAACATTTTCTTATATTTCGGGATGGCGGCCATCTTGTTTTGTGGTCACATGATCGTGGTCACGGGACACTGGTGGACTAGAATATATTTTCTATCCCCAATACTGATACATACTTACATACTAACTTTCGTGAAAATATCTCTACAAATACAAAAGTTATTGAGAAAAACTGAAATGTTCTTATATTTTGGGGTGGCGACCATCTTGTTTGTAGTCACGTGACCATAACGTGATCATGGTCACGTGACTGTGGTGGACTGGGCGTGTTTTCGATTCTCCAGACCAATACCTACATGCATACCAAGTTTCACGATAATAGCTCTGCAGATACGAAAGTTATTGAAAAATACCCAATCCATATTAATACAGGAATGTATACTATAGAATACTTGGCAGTGGCATATCTATCTGTGGTGCTGCATGGCAGTGAAAGAGTTAAGTTGCTATACATTAAAAAACGACAAATACACATGCCCGTTCAAGCGTAGTAGTCTATTTTCCCCATGTTAAACGACATCCGCAAATACCAAATAACGCTAACCTACTGCAAATGTTTTACATGACAACTGTTAATATATTTGGGCTGAATTCATCTGATGTGGTATGATTCCTCAAAACAAACAACAAAACCATCGTTACTTGGAAATGTAGTTTGGGCTAACATTTACAGAAATCCTCCACCTCATTTATTCCGACACACACATCAGATGAAAAACCACCATCATACAACCGCCCAAATTTGGCGAAATAAGGATGTAATTGCGCTTAAGGAATCCCTAATTGCGCTTAAGAGAAGAACTTATTGCGCTTTAAGCGCAATTTAAGGAATATCTAATTCCGCATAAGCGCAATAAGGAATATCTTATCGCGCTTAAGTGCAATAAGGAATCTCTAATTGCGCTTTTAAAAGCCTTTTATGCCTTAAAGTCTCACAATGAGACTTTTTCCGCAACAATAATTTTTTTTCCGAGTTATCCCCCTGCATAGCTTTTTTATATTATAATAGGTTGGCGATTATTGCAATACGATAGAGGAACACTCTGACTTTCGTACTCAGATTCGTACATTTTTGTACCTCGCTTGCCTGACCGAAATTTTACGGGGAAATGGCTAATTTGGATTTATTTGTCGTTCTAGATATGGTTATTGTGCCTTTTATCATTCCTTTTCATGAAAACAAATTAAAAACAAGTCGAATATGTTATGATAATTTTTAAACATTCTTGTGCATGAAATTGGGGATAAATTGTTCCCAGAGTTAGAGTACGTTATTTCACAGTCCGTATTCGCCACCCCTGCACATTCGCAATGCGCAGCCGAACTTCCGGTGTGGAATTTTTATGTGTTAAAAATAAATAGTTTTTTCATCTGTCATATCTGCTTGTTTCGTTCATTATTCGCAGAAAATGTGTATCTCATTCTTTCGTGTACATAACGGATTAGATATAGACTGTTTTAACCCGTTTGGATGTTAGAAATACCGCTTAATTATCAGAAAATATCATGTGAAGTGACGGGACCAATCCGAATATCGCACACTGGACTTTCACTTTGTGAAGTTGGTCAACATGACCGCTTTCGCAGATTGCTGCTTCCAGCGTAGAAGGATACGCACTACGTTCATGACTGAACTAACACTGGACTGGTCACAGACACTGTGTGTGAGTCACTGAGTGTGGCAGGTCAGGCTATGCCGTATTCAACTGTTATTATCATGGACATTGACTCGAATAAGTGAATAGCACTGATTGACCCAAGGCAATGGAAGAATGCAAACAATGTGAATGTAATGATTATTGCAAAATATGATGATTATAGTTCTATTCTGGACTCCTCAGCCCTTCAATGCTGAAATGCAGTCAACGCTGAAATGCAGTCAACGCTGACGCCGTAAAAGGTCATTGAATGTTCAGAATTCAGATTCTATCATTCTGCATAGTACATTAGACTGATTAGAAGTACAGTAGCTACATGTGTGTGAACTTGTGAAGGGTAGAACATGATATGGAGATTGGAGAATCAGAATGGCAATGGCACCACTCACCAGTGTCAGTGAATCGAGTGAGGATGTTTACCAAACATGTCATGAAACATGCAGACATGGACAATGCTGTGAAATGGATTATAATTCACCAGACTCCCGGACCATGATCATAAGTTACCGGTACATACTAGTAACATTCCGCCTTTGATCATTAGATCAAGACTAAACCAGACTTGGATAATGAGTAATGGACAAAGACAGTTACATGTTACACATGCGGCTGCACATGGTTTTGATTCATTAAAATTATTTTGTAAAAATCATGAACTTATGTTATCAAAATCAATGACTAACAGTGATCACCAAAGTCACTTACTGGTACATTGTTTATGCCAAACAACAGGTCTGACACAACTTGAATTCCATTGTACCGGTACATTCAACTATTATGAAGTGGTGAAAATATCTCATGTACGGTACCTACTACATGTACTAAGTACAGTATATATATCGGTGCTGGCATTTTTGATTATTTAACTGATTTACTTGTACTAGTAGTTAGAATTTTGAAATCATCTTGGTGAGAAGTTATTTATAATGTCATTCAAATGGCATACCGGTACATGCACATGTACTTCTGCCATTATGAAATAAACAGGTCTCCTGTAATAAGCTGTAGAATTCTTTTTATATTGGAATATGATGCCTTCTCATTTGCTCTGTTAAAATTATAGTGTTATATGCATGTACATTTTAAGTGGTTGTGCATTACAAAGTGAGATGATTCCATGAAGTTTTAGTAAAAATAGAGAAAACCTGGAGTTTACGTATATACCGTACCAGTATACATTGTGTATGGTAGTACAATTAAGATATAATACATGTAGTTGAATATCACTATGATAGTTGAATTCAAGAAGAGCCAGACTTGATAATGACTTACTCATATTAGCATCTACATGTACTAGTAACGGTACTCTCATGTGCAATAATAGTGTCAATAATATGATAGTGTCAACACTGTTATTATATTTGGAGAACACTTCCCATGATCAGATCACTAAGAGACATAGAGTGAAATTGCTGTGGTTACTATTATTAATTTTAGCTAAAAAATCCCACCTTCACTATTATTAGTTTGTCTCTATTATTAGGCAACTTAGAGGATGTTGTCTGAATGAACTATCATTTATTATAAGTACCTGATGTATCAGAACAAATTAAAAAGGTAATAAACAGGCCAGACACCTACATGTACAGTATGGTCGGTTCCAGTACTGCTAGTGTTATTGTACCAGTACTGTTTATATTCAGTACTAGGAAAATTTAATGAAAGTTATGCAACGAATGATTGTGTAGGCCTACTGATGTTAAAAGGAGTATAAATTTAAAATGACCTTGCCACTTTAACAAACACATCGCTATTGATATAATACTCAATAATGAGTTTGTTAAAGTGGTGCGCTCGTTTTAAATTAACATGGAGAATATAGCAATTCATGTGGGTCCAATATGTGCACATATACATGTATACCGGTACACGCAGAGCTGATTGATTTACAATTATGGCTTTCATTATATCGTAGACAAGGTGTGGGATGTTTCTTTCATTTTCAGATGCTGTTAAAATTATTCATCAGGTTCACTGATTGTAGCTGGGACTAATACATGTATAACATATATTAGTCCCAGATTGTAGTGGGGTTGAGATATGGTTGCTGTTAGATCTTAAAGGTACTCAATCCGAATTAACGGTCGCAAATTACTATTTCCTTGACTTCGGGGGTAAAAAATATTTGATTCGAGTCGAGGAACCCACCCACCACAGCTCAGAGTGATCAGATATCGATGTTATAAATCTATTATATTAATTTTTTTTTGTGGCCCAATAGACAGTCAACGAGAAGAATTTCATTGACCAAATTGCGGGCAAAGATGGATAACTCTAAAATCAAGTGGCTTTTTGTGTCAGATATTTGACAAACCGGTAAAATTTCGTTGAACAAAATGTTGATAAATAACAGGTTTTGTGCAATTTTATACTATAGTTGATGGTGCTTTTCATTATTTTTGGGCAATTATTAGATTCTGAAAACTGAAGCGTCATTTCAAAAAATGTTGTTGGAATGTGATTATATGGGGACCCTCTGATCGGATTAAGTACCGGTACCTGTAAGAGATTATATGGTATCTGGAACATTTCATATTTAATTACATGTAGCATGGCATTCAGAAATATGATATGTCGCCTTGAGGCAAAAAATTATATTACCATATTTATGGTAGTGATCGCCTACAATCCCTACATGTATTGACCAAAATGGACAGGACTACATTTTTCTCTTGTCTTGTCTATTTCATTCCTAACTTAGAAGTATGTCGATCTGGTAAATAATTGACTGGAGAGAATAGCATTTATGTCTTGGCCACTAACTGGGAGCTGTGATAATAATAGTAAGTTATCGTTGGAGACCCCCCCCCCACAATGGAGATCTCTAGTCGCATCCATGTAGCCAATGTGTCTTATACCTTATAACCGGGGAGGTGGCTACATGTAGATGGTCCCCATTGGTGGGTGGTTGGGAAACTTGGGTTTGTCCACCTTGACATTTTCAAATGTACGTACCTTGAACCAGACCAAAGTCAAATGTTCTTGAAATACTACTTTGCACCCCCCCCCCCCCCCCCCCCCCAGTTGAATTTTCCAAATGGTACCTCAAACATTTCCAACTGAAATGTCCAACCTGACACCCTCTAAACCTAAATTGTTCAACCGATAGCCATTCCGACCAAACTTTGGACCAAAAGTAGAAGAATATACTGCTGTTGGTCTAAAAACAACACATTCCCCCACTAAATACTGGTTGGAAAATCAAACAATCAATAATATATATTGTTTGTATCTCAGGATGTCTACTGTTCACATTTCTACCTACATGTAGCTGGGACTAATATATTATTATATATTATATGAGTCCCAGTCTCTAGTAAGCTATTATTATGGGAGGCCAAATAATAATCAATAATCAATAAATAATAATCAATTGCGCTTAAGCGCAATCATTGCGCTTAAGCGTAATTATTTGCGCTTAAGCGCAATTCATGGTTATATGTAACAAAACACCCCTGGTGAATAAATAGGTTTCTCCATAACTTAGCATTAACTCCTATTGACATGTCACTTCTTGGTTTCATTGGTTTGGATGGGTAGGGAGCTAGCCCAACTTCTTTATCAAAATGGCTGACTCGCAATAGTCTCACCTTCTGTTTTAGTTGGAGCGATTCGTGATAGCATTATATTATCTTCGGTATATATTAGTTGGGGCTACTTGCAATAGCATTACTTTCTGTATTAGTCGGGGCGACATTGATTTTCTTAAATTTTCGAGTATACAGGCACACCATATGAGGGAAGCAAGCCCTCGGTGACACCACATTCACACTATATGATCATGGAAATACTATAGATTTGTGCAAGAGCTGCTGATTTAATAAGAAAAACTAGAGCTTCAGGACTGAGACATCAAAGCTCCAGTAATTACACACCATTTTTTGGACAGGGATCAGCTGCAGGGATGCTGATAATATGAAAATAGAGTTTTTTCCCCCCTGATTTAAGTCAATAAGTAAACCATACATTAATGCTCTAATTAATCGACTCCTTAACCACAGCAGAATTATGGATAACTTTTCAGGATTTAGTCGGAAATATGGCTTGTTGCCATTCATCGGAAAGCTCTCGAGAGCTTTTCGATGAATGGCAACAAGCCATATTTCCGACTAAATCCTGAAAAGTTACCCATAATTCTGCTGTGGTTAAGAAGTCGATTAAATAGAGCATTACTGTATGAGGTAAGAAAGCCCTCATGCAGTGACACAGCATGCATGTATAGGATATTACCATAGTAAAGACTAAAATCTGTGCACAAATACATTAAAAACATCATACAAAACATTCCTAGAGTTCCCGGAAGGCGACATCAATTCTTTGGATAGAGGGATGCTGATAATATGTAATTAGGGGATTCTCCTTGTTGAACACATACCCACAGTTTGACTGTTGAGTACAGGTCAAAATTAGCCCAATGCTCATCTTGTGTTGCTAGGTGATACACCAGGTCATGCTAATAGTTTATGGGTAGGTTAGATAGTAGTCACAATTACGCTTAAGCGCAATTAAGCGTAATTAATTACGCTTAAGCGTAAATGCCCTATTTGCGCTTAAGCACAATATGTGGCAATTCATTATTAAATGTGAATTTGGCCTCCCATATATTATATGTTTTGGGTTGGGAGGTAGGCCTACCACCCGGGGGTGATACGTGGTGGCTAGGAGTGTTTTTAGGTGGTATTTAGGGCGGGCCACCCACACATTCCGTTAAATCGGTCGAAATCCTTACCATTCTCGAAAATGGTCCATACCCAATTTTCACCCCTCGGGGTGGTACCACCCGCGGGGGGTGATGGGTGGAGGTCGGGGTGTTTCTATGTGGTATTTGGGGCGGGCCACACACCCATGCCGTCAAGTCAGCCGAAAGCGACATTTTTGAAAATAAGGAATATATATATAGGGAAGGGAATAAGTTCCAAATGTCATGATCGTTGTGATAGCGCCATATACAAATGTCTGCCATTAGCATGAATTGTAATTCGCCAGACACAAAGAATGATGAGGCGATCAGCATAATAATTGCATTAGAATATCAATTGTATGGAATACTATTATGGCCACTTCCTAATGGCGCTTTCGGTGAGCGCCGAAAGCGACAAATGTGCGTCGTTACGGTGCATGGCGGAATCTAGACCGTATACTATATAGATTGAAATTTGAGATATATGATGCATGTTTTTGCCGACTGACCCACAAAATGACTCGTTCCCAATCTACATGTTACCAATGTCAACAGTCATGGCAAATTTCACAATGATCCGACCAAAGTTACAACCTGTATAGCCTATGCCAATGGCAATTGTCGACGGACGTACTTATGTTCGCAAACCACAGTGATTGGCGGTGGGTATACCAAACCATGGCAAATTGGCAATATCTCAACTTGAATTTTCATATTCAGCAGCTTGAGCTATGCTGAAATAGAGTCTTACATATCAAATTATGCAGCTTCTCATGCATGTCTCAGTCATAAATAATGATAATCCTATTTATTCGAACAACGTATTCGGAAACACAAATGAATAGTACAACCACCGGTCCCTGGCACAAAATGGTCATAATACTAAAAGTACATATATATCAGACACAGGGGTCCCTGGGGGTCCGGAATTTTTTGTTATTATATTATTTTTAGGGTCACATTCCCCACTTTAAAGAAATAACACCAAGCTTGGTGAAAATGGCTTCAAAATCACAATTTTTTCAAAATACCAAATGTGTTGACAGGACTGCCCCTTCCTTAAATAGTATAATAGTCTTTAAAACTAACATCCATAAAATGGGATAAAGCAAAACAAGTTTTAAAAATCCATTCCCAAATTCCAAAAAATGATCGATTTTTTAATAATCTGCCGATCTGCCCGTCCGTTTGATCGCCTATATATAGCAACAGTTATAAACATTATCAGCGCCCTTAATCCCCGGGTTGGAATATCATTGGTATGGAATACTATTAGGACCATTAGGAAACATATATCTCAAATTTCAATCTATATATAGTATACGGGCTAGATGCCGCCACCGAAAACGACAAAATGTGCGATATTAACGCATGTTTCGACGCGCAGAAAGCGACAAAAAGTGCGCCATTAGTAACGCGCCGAAAGCGACAAAATGTGCGTCGTTACGGCGCACGTTTTGTCGCTTTCGGCGCACCGAAACATGCGCTAATATCGCACATTTTGACGCTTTCGGTGCATGGCGGAATCTAGCCCGTATACTATATAGATTGAAATTTGAGATATATGATGCATGTTTTTGCCGACTGGCCCACAAAATGACTCGTTCCCAATCTATATGTTACCAATTCCAACAGTCATGCCTAATTTCATAATGATCCGACCAAAGTTACAACCTGTAGCCTATGCCAATGGAAATTGTCGACGGACGTACTTATGTTCGGAAACCACTGGCGATGGATACCAACCCATGGAAAATTGGCAATATCTCAACTTGAATTTTCATGTTCAGCAGCTTGAGCTAAAATGCATTCTGAAATAGCGTTTTATTTATCAAATTATGCAGCTTCTCATGTCTCAGCCACAAATAATGATAATCCTATTTATTCGAACAACGTATTCGGAAACACACATGAATAGTACTACCACTGGCCCCTGGCACAAATTGGTCATAATACTAAAAGTACATATATATAAGACACAGGGGTCCGGGAATTTTTTTTATTATATTATTTTTAGGGTCAAATTCCCCATTTTAAAGAAATAACACCAAGCTTGGTGAAAATGGCTTCAAAATCAATTTTTTTTCAAAATACCAAATTTGTTGACAGGACTGCCCCTTCCTTAAATATTATAATAGTCTTCAACACTAACATCCATAAAATAGGATGAAGCAAAACAAATTGTAAAAATCTATTCCCAAATTCAATAACATTTCGATTTTTTTTTTAATCTGCCGATCTGCCACTCCGTTTGATCGCCTATATATAGCCAAAGTCATAAACATTATTAGCGCCCTTAATCCCCGGGTTACGTGTATGATATGACCCTATGTCCACATTTTCAGAGGGGTTAAGTCGTTTTGTCGCCTTTTTCCGGACAGACACACGAACTCAATTTATTTTTATTAGTAAAGGTTAGTGCTAATGTCACTACATGTATATATTTGCACGCGTGACACCCCGTCAACAACCCCGCCATCGCTAATGTACGTCCCTAGCCTCGGCACAGAAACTGACCAACATCCCGCGTCTGGACGTCGCCTTGATATGAATCTTGAAAGCATAATTTCGAGTTTTACTATACGAGTATAGGCTGCACTTTCAAGAATGAACAGTCCGTAGCTGCAGGTAAAATAAAGTCCATCCTGATTACGATGCGGCAAACTAACTTCATTTATATTATTCGATTAATACAAGCCATTACTCTTTTCATCATTACTATCAATAAAACACGAATTATGCATGCACGCAAGAAACAGGTCTGTTGTGACAAACGCATGGCCAAATAGCCTGTCTCTTTGAAAAGCCGACGAAATTCCTAACAGATGTACATCGTTTAGGAATTTCGTCTGCTTTCCAAAGAGACATATACGCATCGTACTCCGGTATCAGGCTATAGCTATTAGGAGGCCATGCAGCTAGCTCGTACTGCGAGAAGCACACTCGATTAATTATCTTCATCCGGGCACTCTGAACCAACGGGGCCCGCTTCTTCGTTATGTCGCAATAATCAAAGTGCCCCTTTAAGCTCAGTTATTTATTAAATGTCAATTTGGCTTCCCATTCTCTTGAGTCTTGGGCGCATTTTCGTGTGTCTAGAAGGACGTTCTTTAATTTTTAATAGTCGTGTAGGGTCATTCCTTTCCTGCGAATACAGGCCAGCGAGATTTTTTAACACAGGCCAATGCAAATCAGTAGTCGAACACGCTAACCACTCGGCCATCCAACTCCCGACCACAACTTTTAGTGTGCCCCCCGAAATGATCCGTTTCCGGAATCGCCTTTTTGATAAAAATGGCGCAGATTTTGAATCCAATTTATATATTTCAATGATCCATTCGACATTACCCCACTGGGCACATACATGTACAGTCTAATGTATCTACAAATTAATATTTATTGCCGAATAACTATGCCCTATATATTAGTGTCTGACTTGCACTGACTCGACTGAGAGCACAACAGGTTAAGATTTCCGAATGACGATTATCGAAATACGATTATAACGATAGTCGAAATAATCTGACGTTCGTACGGAGATATCATACATTTTTTGTACATGGCTTTCCTGTGTTAACACATTCCTTGCAACTGAGAATCATAATCAGAAACTTTATTAACAATCAAGGTTAACTCGTAATAAACAGTTCCATGTGGACTGCTAGCTACTACGAGTACGAGTTAATTAATGATAACACATAAATGATAAATTCATAATCATAATCATGATAATGTCATGATAAAATAACAACAAGCAATGCCCGCCAATGGCGGTTTAATAACCGTTTATGCGCCAATAGTGAATACATACCCAACAATCCAATTGATCGATTGTATAGTATAGAACGGCTTTGATACAATGCTTCTCGCAACCCGATCAAGGCCAAGGGATAAGTTACATGTAGTCCAAAATTGACTATACATTAATTTAATGTCTTTATTATCCCGTAGATTTTCGACTAGGGATAAGGATGCAGTTGGAAATCTTACAAGGACACTCAAATTCACCAGGACTTCTTCCATATGTCACTGACCAATGCCATGATACTTGATAGACATGTGAAAATAGACCTCGATGGCCGAGAGGTAGCGCACTGGTCTCGTGCTAGCAGACCGGGGATTGCAACCTAATCAGGGTATTCTGATAAAAATCAGAACTCTGTCAAGATACCAAGTTTTACGGTCCGGCTGAAAAGTCTCGTTCGAGATCCCCCTGGCCCGCACGGCTATAGTTATGGCGACGGTCTACAACGGTCTCCAATAGCAAACAAAAAAGAAGGAATTCAACAGTTCGCGAACAAATCATCTCTGAATGCAGATCTATCCGAATGCGAAACGCCGACTTTCCCCCTATTTATACATTTGTCCAGGTGTGTTGTCGTGGGTGCAGTACGCTGTCCGATCGTGTGCGGATATTAATGGCTGACCTGTGTACATGCCTCGGTATGTGCACATTAAAGAATGCTAACAGAGTCACCACAGGGCTATTAAGTAATACTCGGCCATGGTAGCTGCTGGACCAATGCGTCTATGACTGGGAGGTTCCTGCACTGCAATATCTACAGACCTTTCCCGGACATTATAGAGGGTTTTCATTGCATTAATCGTTAATCAGTTTAAAAGCTCTAGATTTTTCTGGTCTCATTTGAAGCTATTTAGGCCTATACTGATATTAATACCGGTAGTTAATATGCCACCCTATTGATTGAGGGATGGGTGCAAGCCACTGGACAATGTCCACCCAATATCCACGTTTGGCTGTATGATATTTAATAGAACAACACTTACATGTGTCTTGACATTAGTTAGAAATCAGCACCATGCTTGTTTTTGCTTATTTCTAAATTCTATCTAATATGATTATCAGCTCTGGTTCTACATTGTATGTTTATTACAAATCTCAAACTTACTCCACTGGTTTTATAACTGTTTACATTCTGACAGTGGAAGAATGCGGATATAGTGCTAGAAGCTGTTGGAAACTCGAGCTAACCCTACTTCAAGTACTGTATAGGCACAAGTGAATACCTGTGGCTTGTTTGCCCATGCATCAACTTCAGGTCACTGGCATGAGTGTATATACAGGTGTGTATATATAAATTTATTTAGGCCTAAAGAAAAAAGACGTTTGTTTCCGCTAACCCGACCGACCCTATTTTAAACCCCTGACCCTAAACTTTTTATTGCCATTGCAAAAAAAAAAATTAAACCAAAAAAAAAATAAAAAAAATATTTTATTTAATTTTTTTCTTTTTCAAGTTAGGTCCCAATTCATATCATAACAAGATGCAAACATTTATATATATTGACATAAGAAATATAAGTTTAAAAAAAGATTTAAGTTTACCAGTTGGAATCATACTGTAAAGTATGTTTGGCTTTATCTAGCTTTCATCTTCAAATAGTTTCAGTTCAGGTTTGTTATCATTCAGCCTTCAGACTTCAGTATTTTAATCAAATACAGGAATATTAACAATTTGATCGAATCAACCTGGTTTAATCAGGTGGGATCTCATAATACCAAATGAAAGATTAACATAGAGATTAGTACTATAAATAGCAATTACTAACTTAATAGACATTGTGTCTGTACTACATGTACAGGTAGTATATTATGTATGTGTCTCACTTGAATTTTATAAAATAGCCTATTATATGAATTAGAGTGATAATGGTAAGTCTCATTTCAAACTGGATAAGCATAATCCATTGAACCAAAATATATCTGACAATAAGTTATAAGCATTTCCAATCCATACATACCGGTACTAGTTACAGTATGTAACAAATTTGAAAGTTATGCTTGAGAAACTTGATCAAATTGACCTCTCAGTAAAATTCAAAATACTGACTCAAAGTGCCCTAGATTACCTCTAAATGCAATGGATTTTCAAACATTTTCCAGGGGGAGAACCCCCACCATCAGCAGGGGGTCACCCCTCCAAAACCTTCCTCCGCTCAGGCCTTCAGGTTATGACTTTGGCATGCCATTGCCCAAAAGCATGTGTCGCCAAAAAATACCTAGATCATTCACTGAATGCAGAGGAGAAGGTAGTGTTGTGAAGCCATCATTAAGAGATCGGTACAAGACGGTCACTCCAATATGTGAACAGTGCAGTGGTGCTGGACTGACTCCAGTTGTCGCCAGACCATATGGGAAATATTAGGATTATCAAAGACTATATTAGTATAATGACTAGTATATATGTAAATATTAAAGCATATGTAAGATTGAATTGGAGTTTCTAGTTCCTCTGTCATCTGGGTTAACCTGATTGGGGCTAAGAAGTGCATAGTTTGGGTTATTGACAAGTATTATATGTACAGTTATTTTTAAAGATACTGAGGAGAAAAAAGTTAACAAAAAAAAAAGAAGTTAAGCCTACCTACCTACCCTAATTTTTTTCAGCTCGTTAGCGGAAACAAATGTATTATTTTTTTAGGCCTTATCGTGTCTGATACAAATATTGAATCCACCAAAAATGGGTTATATGTTACACAAAAAAGCCACACAAAATAACGCGGGGAATATATTTCTTAGTTATTATCTGTTCCTTAATAATGAAGTTCGCTGTAGGTGAAGGTCCCAACTCAAAATTTCACGATTTAAGTGACATTGTGAGCGATTTTGCTTCGCCTCGTTGACAATTATAAAATTTATCCTGGGTAATTAATTCAAAGTTTATTGCGATATCTGCTCACAAAAGTCTCGGAAAAGCATGCAATTTTGAGTTGGGACCTTCACCTACAGTGAAGTACATTATTAAGGAACAGATAAGATCTGAGATATATTCCCCGCGTTATTTTTCCGACTTTATAAGGTTCCCTGTCAAAACTTCAAAAAGTTCCCAGGTTTTGTTCTGGTGGAATATGATCTCTATATATATATAGATGGATATTAGCCAGAGTAGAGGCTCATGGCATGATCTACATGTGTCACATGAAGGCTTTCTCCTCACGAGACTCCAATAAATGGCTCCAGGGTGGACCAATTGCACTGTCTAGATACATGATAATTTGAATCCATGAGGGACTCCAAACATAGGGCTTAACAACTCAGTAAGAAACTTGAATAATAATACAGATACAGATAAATGTGTATTATAGGGCTTAGGAATATTTTCAATTGTCTGGTCTGAGAAGAAATCATATGAGTGTTAATGTCTTAACCCTTTGAACCCTGATATCCTGAACGTTAAATGGTCCACACCCGAGGCGCCTGACGTTATACTGTGTTTCCGACGATGTAACTCATAATGCTCTTAATGGGATATATGCATGTATACACACTCAACTATACAGCAATCTATACTATGCTAACTGAATCGACAGTTTATTCCACGTTCAATATATATGTAGATTATATTGCGGCTCCCACTGGTTGCGCTATATATTTATAACGAAATTCTTATCCTTTGCCAACGATAAAAGGCATTTCTCAAAATGCACCTCTGTGCATGCACGAAGAAACAGCCCCCGTCACCGATTTGGCTGCTATATACATGTACGTGTGACTCATTCGTGCAAAGTAGAAGCACAATTCTAGTTAATTTGTGATTTGATCGCGAAATTTCTAACGAAATACTTCCCCTTTCAGTTTTTGACGATAAAAATTTAATGTTGAGAGGAGGCAGGGTTGATTTTCCACTGCGGAACAGATCAAAAGGGTGATTAGTACATATGATAGGTGAATAATGTATATTTAAATATACATTTATGCATTTTATGAAATTGTATGCTTTTTATGAAGAGCTGTGCTTCTTCAACCCCTGGTACTGCCTTGGAAACAAGCTATGGACTTGACACATTTTGCTTTGTGCTTGTATGCAAATAATGTATATTTTAATATTCATTTATGCTTTTTATGAAATTGCATGTTTTTATGAAGGTGCTTCTTCATACCACTGGTACTGCCTCGGAAACAAGCTATTGATGCATTACACTCGACACATTTTGCTTTGCCCTTGTCACTTGCGTCGTCGAGATAGTAGTCCCAAACGTTACTGGTGTTTTTATTTGTTCTGCAACCTGTAGCCATGATTGTTCGATTAAAACTCAATTGAATTTAGTATTATGATGAAAAATGGATATATACACGATCACTTATGATACACATACATAATTATGTAGCAGGTACATACATAGCATACAAGAACTTAATATTTAAACAATTACTTGTGTGTGTGGAATCTGACTGGTGTGGGGTGTACTATCTCAGCAGGGTACTGGTACCGACTGCGTACCCTGGTTATACAATACAAGTTGCATGCTACGCACATTAGGCCAAACAAAAAAAGAGTTTTGGTTCTCGGGCAATTTTTTTTCTTCAAATCAATGAGGGAGGGAGGGTTTTATTTTTATTTTTTATTTTTTTCTGCGCATAGTAAGCATGGACATAGATACCCTCCTCTGTCTAGTAATAATCAGAAATGTAGAGGGAACTGTTATGCATATAAACTCATTTAGTCTTATATAAAAATGACATTGAACTACCAGTGTATGACTGGGATTACCTAACATTATATAATGCCCCTGACATTAACTACTGTTATTGTTGTCTAAAAACAGATACCTCCCCATCCTAATATGTGAACCTGAATTTAATCGTTTGCCTATCAATTGTATGGAGTTAAAATTAGTGTAAGTTAGTTCACATTGACTAATTGTATGAAGAGCATGAGGATCAGCTAATCATTTTCTTAATTGTAGTCATCTACTTCATGTTGTAAGCCTGCAAGTCACTTTTTAACACATTACATATTAGAGCTCTATGCACACTAATATTCAACACATATCTGCTATGGACATGTTTATAAAATCCCCCAAAAAAAAAATATGCAGCCTAATGCAGCCCTTTTTATTCAATGCGGCGGGGGCCTGAGAACCAAAACCTTCTTTTTTTTTTGGCCTTAACTCTGTGATATTAATATTATTAGATTAATTTAATAGCAGACAGCATTTTATTCCACGCTGTGCGAGAGGTAAATTTCTGTAAGATAGACAACTCTGGTAGAGATACAGTAATGCTCTAAATAATCGACTCCTTAACCACAGCAGAATTATGGGTAATTATTTTAAGTATTTAGTCGGAAATATGGCTTGTTGCCATTCATCGGAAAGCTCTCACTAAGAGCTTTCCGATGAATGGCAACAAGCTATATTTCCGACTAAATCCTGAAATATTACCCATAATTCTGCTGTTGTTAAGGAGTCAATTATTTAGAGCAAATGTTACTGTAAGTTCAATACAGCATATTCATCTATCAAAATATGCTGCCTATTATCCATGCATCGCATGCCTGCTAACTGTTAGTTAGACCATGTAATTAGCGAAAGTGTTGCTTAAAATAGACTCGAAATAAAAGGGGGTTCGCTCTGATTTCCATGTCTGAAACGGGTCCACTTGAACCTAAAGTCAAAGGAGTTGGTGGTTAAGGCACGCTGAACAAATAGCAGCACATGGATCCGGGCCCTGTATTTGTTAAGAACGATCAGCAACTAATAAGAAGACAATATCTTCTTGTTATCAACATAACTCTGGTCGTTTTTTCAACATTCATCATCCACAGCCTGTTCATCCTTTGGCAGCCGTCTGAACTTGTTCAATGGGCACCCACCTTTCCGAACAACAAGTTTTTTGAACAAATCATTCCGGCTGATTGTTACTCTCTCATATCCTTTCTGTGCTCAAATAAGCATTATGTAATGCCCGCACACATTTTCTAATATCATGAAAATTAGTAATTTCATCGTTATATTCAGAAAATTTATGTTTTGAATTATAGGTGTTGAGTAAAAGTCACTTCTTCCTCGGAGGTATAGTATAGTGTTTCGCTTTGGGCTGGTCCATGTTCTGCCTGTCACTCTTTTATATTAAAACAAGGCTGCCAAGCATACCATTCAGAGCTGCAATCAGGGAGACTGCATGAACTCTATTGGATCAACGGGTTGTGGAGGTCGTTCTGGACTCTCTGGGTTTTTTTTCTTTTCGATTGTTTCGATGCCAGAAAACTATATTAGGAATTTCTGTCCAATCATAGTCTACTGGATTAGTGTATGCTTCCCCAATATGTACACCAATCTGACCTGGAGCATTATGTCATGGTTCATTATTTTGTTTAGCATGTGGTATTGACGTTGGACTTTGAGTCGCAAGACATGCTCACCGTCATGGGCCGTGGTTCGAACCCCACCCAATCACCAAAAAATAAAAAATTGCAGGTCTCAAAAACACACGCTTCAGTGCCTTGTGTGTTCATATAGTCCCAGGCATATTCAAAGGGCAATGCTCAGCATGTCTCAGAGACTTATATATAACATGATAATGTCCCATATTATTATATTTGTCCCCCGAAAAATTTATTTTCGGGGGACTAGAGAAACGGGCTCTGTCCGTCCATCCGTCTGTTCGTCTTTCCGTTCGTCCGTCCATCACACTTTTGAGTACCTTCATGGTGTAATCATCTCCTACAGATTTCATCCCAGAGATTTGAAACTTCAGAATATTGTTGCTCATATATTTAAGTTGTGCAACATGTATATAGATGACGGAAATTTTTTTATTTGACGGAGTTATTAACCCTTTTCGATTTCGAAAATTAATAATTTTCTGTATGAGGGTACCTTCATGGTGTAATCAACTCCTCCTACAGTTTTCATCCTAGAGATTTGAAACTTGAGAATATTGTTGCCCATATATTGAAGATATGCAACATGTATATAGATGACGGATGTTTTTTTTTTGGTCAGGTTATTAACCCTTTTCGATTTAGAAATATATATATATTTTTTTAATTTTCTGTTTGAGGTTACCTTCATGGTGTAATCAACTCCTACAGTTTTGATCGTAGATATTTGAAACTTCAGAGTATTGTTACCCACATATTGGAGATGTGCAACATGTATATAGATGACGGATTTTTTTTTTTTTTTTACGGAGTTATTAACCCTTTTCCACTTAGAAAATTTCAACATTTTTTTAAATTTCTTAAACAAAGCGGCATCGACTTGCCACGTTTTCGGGGGACACTGTGGTCAGCTGACCTTTTATTTTATGTTATTTTCTCTTTATCTTGCTGTTTAGCATAATAAAAAAAGTGCATATTTTGGCTTGAAGAATTTCCTATCGGTGAAGATGGCGTCCAATCTGATGGATGAGGATTCAGAGCCGATGACTTCACAATCCGATGCTGAGAATTATGTTGATCCTTACCTCGTTCAGAATTTAGGATTCACGCCAACTAGTTTCTGCAATGGTTGTAAGTAACACTTATTAGCTCAACTTACTTTGTAAGTTTGAGCTATTGCCATGGTTTGGCGTCCGTCGTCCGTGTGTGCGTGTATGCGTGTGTGCGTGTGTCCGTCAACAATTTCCTTTGGCGCGGGCTACAGGTCATACCTTTGGTCTGATCTTTATGAATGTTGACATTGACATGTAGATGGGAACAAGTCATTTTGGGGTCATTCGTCCAAAAAACATGGCCGGTGGTGGCCATCTTGGATTTCAAAATTCAATCCATTGGCGCGGGCTACAGGTCGTACTGTTTGTCTGATCATCATGAAATTTGTCATGGATGTTAATATTGACATGTAGATGGGAACGAGTGATTTTGGGGTCGTTCGGCCAAAAAACATGGCAGCCAGCAGCCATCTTGGATTTTACTCTTTGCATGACTAAATCCTTTGGCGTGGGCTACAGGTCGTTGCGTTGGTCGGAAGTTCATGAAATTTGTCATGGATGTTAACAATGACATGTAGATGTGAACGAGTCATTTTGGGGTCGTTCGGCCGAAAAACATGGCCGCCAGCAGCCATCTTGGATTTTACTCTTTGCATGACTAAATCCTTTGGGCGGGGTACAGGTCGTACCTTTTGTCTGATCTTTATGAAATTTGTCATGAATGTTGACATTGACATGTAGATTGGAACGAGTCATTTTGGGGTTATTCGGCCAAAAAACATGGCCGCTGGTGGCCATCTTGGATTTCAAAATTCAATCCATTGGCGCGGGCTACAGGTCGTACTGCTTGTCTGATCATCATGAAATTTGTCATGGATGTTAATATTGACATGTAGATGGGAACGAGTCATTCTGGGGTCGTTTGGCCAAAAAACATTGCCGTCAGCAGCCATCTTGGATTTACTCTTTGCATGACTAAATCCTTTGGCGCGGGCTACAAGTCGTAGCTTTGGTCAGATCTTCATGAAATTTGTCATGGATGTTAACAATGACATGTTGATGGGAACGAGTCATTTTGGGGTCATTCGGCCAAAAAACATGGCTGCCAGCAGCCATCTTGGATTTTACTCTTTGCATGACTAAATTCTTTGGCGCGGGGCTACATGTCATAGCTTTGGTCAGATCTTCAGGAAATTTGTCATGGATGTTAACAATGACATGTAGATGGGAACGAGTCGTTTTGGGGTTATTCGGCCAAAAAACATGACCACTGGTGGCCATCTTGGATTTCAAAATTCAATCCATTGGTGCGGGCTACAGGTCGTACTGCTTGTCTGATCATCATGAAATTTGTCATGGATGTTAATATTGACATGTAGATTGGAACGAGTCATTCTGGGGTCGTTCGGCCAAAAAACATGGCAGTCAGCAGCCATCTTGGATTTTACTCTTTGCATGACTAAATCCTTTGGCACGGGCTACAAGTCGTAGCTTTGGTCAGATCTTCATGAAATTTGTCATGGATGTTAATATTGACATGTAGATGGGAACGAGTCATTTTGGGGTCGTTCTGCCAAAAAACATGGCCGTCAGCAGCCATCTTGGATTTTACTCTTTGCATGACTAAATCCTTTGGCGTGGGCTACAGGTCGTATCTTTGGTCGGAACTTCATGAAATTTGTCATGGATGTTAACAATGACATGTAGATGGGAATGAGTCCTTTTGGGGTCATTCGGCCAAAAAGTATGGCTGCTGGGGCCATCTTGGATTTCAAAATTCAATCCATTTGCGCGGGCTACAGTTCGTAATATTCGTCTGATCATCATGCAATTTGTCATGGATGTTAATATTGACATGTAGATGGGAACGAGTCATTTTGGGGTCGTTCGGCCGGCCAAAAAAAATGGCCACCAGCAGCCATCTTGGATTTTACTCTTTGCATGACTAAATCCGTTGGCGCGGGCTACAGGTCGTAGATTTGGTCGGATCTTCATGAAATTTGTCACGGATGTTAACAATGACATGTAGATGGGAACGAATCCTTTTGGGGTTAATCGGCCAAAAAACATGGCTGCCAGCAGCCATCTTGGATTTTACTCTTTGCATGACTAAATCCTTTGGCACAGGTTAGACATTTCAATTAGCCCCTTTCCTATTCCTCCATTGACTGTCAACCATTAAATTATTCCCCTACATAAGTTGAGCTACAGTGTCATTGACACTTTCATATTAATAATACTCTTGTATGGGAATCCACATCAAAATGGCATATCTTTTCATATGCCTGTCATCTGCTTTTACTTCCTGCATATCCCTTCTAATGAATAATAGACCATTCCATTGTATACTTTTATAAGTGAATTGGAAAGTCCATTCAGTATAAAAACAGTTTTAGTGCATGGTGTGTATTCCCCATTCGATAATTTGTAGGGAATACTCAGATGATAAATTCAATGCCTTTATACATATTTCCAAGTCAAATAATTGTCAACAAGTACATGTTTCAAGTCATCAAATGGCTTAAATCACACCTCTAGTTGAGTTTGACCATGATATAATAAAGCTCAGCCCTAGATATTCTGATATTCCTATTTCGTTGCTGCATATGTCAATTTAATCAGATGTTGTTTGATCAGTGATGTTGTATAATGTGTCCACACATTAAAGCCCATGCAGACCTTGTCATGTTTTCTGCAATTTTTACTTTGTTGGCATCATAATTAACATGAAGTTGATTGTCATAATTGATTGATCGTAGCTAAATTACGCCTTACTTATATTTTCATCATTGTGTAAATGCACTAATCATGGAGAGTCAAAATCAGTCTGTTTGATTGGAAGTTACTAGTAATTTGAAATGACCATCATATTTACTCAAATGTCTTGACGGGTTAGATCTATTTCCGGCATCTCTGTAAACGTAATTGACAGAATAATTATGTGTATACGCACACACCACATCCAATTCACTAAGTATCAGTCATATTCTTGTGTTTCACCATTTAATCATTGTGCCTGCTATGCGCACCATGTGATTGTATCTGTGAATGTATTGATACTATTGCATTTATTCTAAACTTCTAATTCAGCATCAGAGTCTGACCATGACCTTTTCGCGACCGAAAAACAGAGAAAGGGGAATTATATTTCCCATTTCGATTGTCTGTTGTCATTTCTTCCGTCAGGATCATGTAGATCCATGCATGAATTTTCTGAATTGGATGTGTCGTCGTTTGCATTAAGCCTTTGTCGTTTGTTATGACTAGGCACATCACTGGTTTCATTTTCACCATCGGCATTCGGCACTAACAGTAGACGAAGTTGTGGCACCACTGGAGGTTGATGAGGTTGTTGTACTACTAGAACTACAATCTACAGAAACGATCGGCGGGGCTTCGGGGTGACTGGCAGTCCTAAAATAATCTTTAATTTATTGTGCCTGTCCTTCTGATTTTTTGGCATAATCTGTTCGCTTAGAAGTATAGGTAGCTGACTTTTTATTGTGACCACCACCAGTTCTCGGGCGACCCATTTCAAATATATGACTTCCAAAACTTTTAAAAGGGAGACTATCGACTAAATTTATAATAAATAACTATGGAAGGCCAATACGGCAATAGTAAATACTAAATAGTCAGAAAATCCTTTTATATTTTAAGTGTACACTTGTTATAATCCGGGGATGTCCTCTTAGATATAGGAGTAAATAATCTTGTTTCCTCCAAATCCGAGTTCAGGAGAATGGTATACCAACTATTCTGTTTGCTTCTCCACGTGTCCGCATATGAGTCCAACATCGGCATTATGTTACCCCATTTATTACGACTGCCTTGTTCGGAATACGAAATTGATTATGCCCATCGGGGGAAAAACCCACTTTAAAGTGTTTTCGTGAAGTCAGAAGTTTGAAGATCATACCGAAAATATTGCCTTACAACTACGTACAATGACACATTTATGCTTTATGTGACAATTTATTGCAAGTCTGTTTTAGTTTATCATAAATTCAATAAAACAAAAGTATTTAAAAATTTAGCAATTTTTTTTTGGGCGCTTTTAGTTTTGGTGCCCATACCGGTTACCGGTACCAAAATAGGCTTGGAATCGTCCCTGCGTCAGATGCTGAAATCGCAATGCTCTCAATGCTGTTTACGAAGAACTTTGCATTTCATTTGATGTTTCATCTTCATCAAGCCTGATTACTAGCCTTTGATAATAGTGTAGTCGTGGGAGAGTTGAACCTGGAAGAAATTGGATACAAGCTGATTTTTGTGTCATTCGACGCGGAAAAACACCAGGAACAACATATCCAAAATCCGCAAAAATCCGCTCATGGGAAAATTCAGGATCCAAGATGGCGTCCATAATGTCTGTTGTTATCGCAAAATACTGAATTTCTGCGGTATGTGCCCCAATTAGTGCCAAATCCGTAATAAATTGAAATATATACAAACAATGCTTTGTCGTAAACCATATCTGTAGAAAGTATTTCCCAAAATGGCCACCAAAATGGAAAAAATCGAATGAAATTTACATTTTTTGCAAAATTGAAGAGCTAGTCCTACACGAGTGAACAAACTCTCGAATTATGGGAGGAAGAATGCTTGCAGAGTATAAGAGAAACTCTTGATTAGTGATGTACGAATTATCTCTAATGTATCTCACGAGAGAGCAATCGAAACCAGGGTCTTACGAAACGGTTAAATCTTGACTTTTGTATGCCCAGAAACGGAAACATAACGCAGTTTTTTTCTGTACTCACTACTGCTTATCTTGAATCGTGTGATATATGTGTAATTAAACAGCTAAATGGGATTTAGTAGAGATGTGTTGACTATGCGACCTTTTTCTAGAAGCAGAAAAATGTGTAATCCGAGCAGTGTCACGAATGTGACCGATCATCTTTTATTTTGATATCTACAGTATGAAACCTTTCATAATTAACTGATATAGAACGGTATGAAAGATATTCATATTAGTACTGGGCAAAATGCGTATATTCTATTGTCTGTGTCTCAAAATAGTAGTCATAGTTGCCTCAGATCAAGTGATAAAACACGAATATTTTGCTTTTATCACAAGAATGCATGGTGGTATACCATGAACTAAATTTATTAAAACACGAAGGAGTACCATAGACTATCGTTAATAAATTCTAAACTTGACCAAAATTGCCTACATACTCTGTGACAAAGACTGTGTTTATACCTGGAAATTATATTTGGTTGAATTCACCAAGGCCACATCTATGCGAAACTTACTACGTTTTCTTCAACCGCATCACCACGTTTACTCCTTCTCCCTAATGTTACACATAGCTGCTGCACACAGAACCTCAATTAATACTATTGCGTGAATGTTCAACGTTGAAATAACATCTTAAACGGTGATCACTCGATATTTAGCACGATTATGTGGGTGGTAATGGTAAGATATTTTCAAACAAAAATATACTGAAAACTAATAGTGTGCATTGCGTGGCAGCATATTCCAGTTGTAAAGTTGCGATTGAAGTAATTTGAACAAAATTGTCTACTAAGAACCAGTGTTCGCGCTGGACCGAAATTTTTTTTAGCCAAAAGTTTAGCCAAATGAAAATTTTATTAGCCAAATGAAAAAAACTTTAGCCAAATTTTTTTTGGCCAAATTAAACAAAATATGGCCAAATTAAATCATCGTTTTATGGTCGGTTCACAATTAATGACTAAAACGTCAAATCTAACAGGCACAGGTAAAATACACAATAATTTAACTAATTTTGATGAACTAGAAATATTTTTATATATGTCATTTATTAAAAAATTATTAATCTTTATGTGAAAGAGTGATTGGGGGGGGGGGGGGGGGGGGGGGGGGGGGGGGTAACCCGGGATTGGGTATACGGACATTTCCCAACCGGACATTTCCCCACTTTCTTCTTTTAAATCATTAAATATTAATTATCCTTGCGAAAATATCTAAGTGACATCTCTGGAAACTAATAACTTAATATTGTTACGCCATTATCAAATTACAATCTGTCATAAACGCATGAATATTATTTTGAATGTATCGGTATTGACGAAAAATAGCGACAAAATATCTGTCGTGATTCACATTTGGCTGATTAAGCTATTGTCTTACACTTGGTGCTCATAAACCTTGGCCGTCATAAATACAATGTCATCATAAACATGCATTGTGCAGGAGCCCCGTGAGTGACCATACAGACAATGGGGGATTAGCGGATTAAATGTAAAATAATGATATGACCTTTTGCTGTTTCGTGCAGAGTGACGGGTTTCCCATTTGTACTGTCCGCGATCGGGTTTCGGGTTTCCACGTACGTATACGATGTTTTCGGACAAGACCGTTCACATCACAGAATTAAAAACCCACTTGCCAAAAATTCATGCTTCCAGTCTCTATTTGGGGTCAAAAAAAGTTTAGCCAAAAGTTTAGCCAAATGAAATTTTTATTAGCCAAATTCGAAAAAGATTAGCCATTGGCTAATTTGGCTACCGACAGCGCGAACACTGCTAAGAACACGGTTTGGTAGCAGCATGAAAATTAGTCTTAGATACAATGTGTGTTGTACCGTCTCTTTGATCATGTGAGATGCGGTGCTAGTTTATTGATGATATGAGTGTTTCTTTACAGTATAATAAGCATTGCGACAAATATGTATGGTTTAATATCACTGGGAGTGTTGACAATTCCGGAAATATAACTAATATTTAGACCGCACTTAAATTTTGGCGTTACATTCAATAATTAATCATCATGCTGAATGAAACTACCATGAACTGTGAGGCGAAACATTAGTTCATGTGTTGCATGTCCGATATTATTATTTTTGGCCCGACAATTGGATGTTGGATAATCAGAACCACCAAACTTTAAAGACGTATATCATTGGGGTTTGACTTGCAGTGCAGTGGCCGATAAATCCTTCAGATGGATCTGTTTTAATGATGGGTGTTCCTTTAAAGATATTCAACAACCGACTTGTATATTACCAATACATATTTTCACTCCTATGTGGTTATCCAGTATGTTACTTTCTTCGTTGTATTGCTTGGAGTTTTTGACAGCCATTTCATGGCCATGATTGTATAATTTTCTGTGCGTGTCACTCTATTCGTTCCCATACTATAATTTAACACAAACTGGTATAACGGCGTAATTCCGTTGCCACAATATATCGTATAATGACTTGTTTCGAGAACTGATGTAGTATAGACAACCATGTTGGACGCCATCTTGGATAACAAAGTTTTCCCACAGCGGATATGCTTTTCCGCGTCGATTGACACCAAAATCAGCTTGTATCCAATTTCTTCTGGGTTGATCCCCAAATTCTGCTTCAACGACCACACTATAAAGGACATGGTCCTAAACAAATTTTAAATGACTTACTTGATTGAGTTGGTGACTGAAGTGTATTCCTCTGATCTAACTTTACTGAGAAATATGATGAAGGGATAACATGTTGATATATCAATATTTTAGCTTTTAAACAACTTCACCAATGTAATCTACAATCTGCAAAACCCTCTTGAAAATATAAGTTAGCATCAATAAATTCACCCTCTGGCAGGGTTTCCGCCAGGCAGGCTGGGGGTCCGTCGCCCGGACCCATTCCCCCTGCCGACCTTTGCCATGAAATCCCACTCATACACAAATAAATGACGTTATTAAAAACTTATTCAGTCTTGTCTGTCTCGGCAGGCTATATATGATATTTAACCTTATTTTCATTAATAATGACCAAATGGAATCGACACAGTCCCATCTTCAGAAAAAAAATATAACATGAACGAACCATAAATAGTGACACCCCACAAATAGTGATTGGTGATTGGTGGGGAATTCCCTATCAAGGGAGATATCATTGGTTCAATTTACTTCAGAGTATGGGAACGTGGATCATAAAAACTGCCTCATTTATTATCTTGACGTAAATATTGACGAGGCTTTTGGACTAATTTATTCATCATTATTCCAAATTGTATAAAACATGTGTATAGTTTGATGCATGAGGAAACACACAAATATTGTATCATTTATAGTAATATAAAATTGTGACTTGGCTTATTGTCGCGAACTGAAGCTTGAAAACGCTTGGGCTAATGGCGATCATCATAAAAGAATCTTTGTGCAACATACACAAGTTAGCGGCTTCGCGTTAATGCCCCATTAAAGAATAACACGCTGACCATGCATGCCCTCATTCAGAGTAAGAGTTTGTCTAATGCTCGTTCCCGGGCTGGCTTAGATAATCATTCCGATGTGACGTCATCCAGTAGAAATTTGCAGACACGTGCAGTTAACTGTGTCACAATAATAGAGATAATAAAAGCTATTATACCGCAGTCATTGAATATCATGCATGTGTCCACAATTATTAATCAGGTCAAGGACGCCCAATGTTTTGCGGCTCTTTTGCAGTTGAATTATCAGATACTAATACATATAAATTGATATAAATGTGTGAGACAGGGAATAAAATAAAGACACACAGACACAGTGAGAATGGGTTTGTTTATTTCGGATTTATCATATTTTTAGATTTAGTTTGCGCCGGCATTTTGTCTTGTTGCTTACCTGTGATCGCCGTCTGTTTCTCAAAATCCTGATGAAAAATGCCCCTCATGACATACCGATCCATAAGTCGCAGGAAGTTTTTAATAAGGGAAATTGGGTTAGAAAGTTGCGACTTATATATACAATGGCGAAATTACAGATAAATCAGTCTTCATATATTTAATTATTTACCGGTACTGGTTTCCCCCATAGCAGCTACCGGACCCATTCCCCCGATCCCTAGCGGAAACCCTGCTCTGGGGACCTCATTCTGCTTCGGCCTCATCTTCACTGGAAAGTTTCTTTATTATCAAATTTCTATAGAAACTTCACATAGATTCTATTTCTTTTTCAGTTTAGTTTCTCTATATCCCCAAATTGGCAGACGACACCTTGCATTGTCGAGGTTCCCAATGGGTGTACACCACAATATTCACCATTTGGGAACTTCAATCTCAGTCTATGTCTCCCATAGTTGATGAGGTCCCTAGAGGGTGAATTTGGTGATGCTAGCCCACTATGTGGGATAGCATCATTAAACTGACCCTCTGGGGACCTCCTTCTGCAAATGACAGGCACACTAAACTCAGGCTTGAATAGAGACCAACAATTGACTGCTACACAATAAAATGAATAAATACAAAAAAATGTGACAAATTTATATTTCAAATATTGATTAGAGCTTCCTACTATTTTGACCTACTCATTTTCAGAATGACCTATCCAATCATAATTGTGTTGGTCATTTTGAGATAAGTCATTTGGAAAATTATAATCGTGCATCATCTTCATTCCAGTGTACAATGCTTGTGGAGATTATATAAAGGAATCCATGCAGCTTCTGAGCAAACACTTCACGGAGAATGTGAGTACCAGCGCATCTAGTTAAATATTCAACTCTTATGTTCAGTTATCTTCTCTATAGAGTTGAATCTGGCTCAGTATTAATCATTTACAACAAATAAAGTTATATTTTTCTTAATATTCTTACCTATTTATCGCGTTGCTACAACATAATCCTCCGAAATGTATTCAAGAGTTCACATTTATCCAAAAATTAAGAGACTCAAATAATTATATTGAGGTTTTTGTTTTTTGTTTTTTGTTTTTATTATTGTTTGACTTTTTTTTTTTATTTTATTATAAAGACTAGTCATCTGCTGACAATTTATGGTTGCAACTATACTGCATGTATTAAGATTGATGAGTTGTCATGATAGGTGCTGCTGTAATTTTGTGACAGGAAGTGTAATTTTATTAGAAGAATGTTGTGAGAGATTATACATACACTAGAAATTATCGGACAATGATGTTCTCATTGTGTTGAACCACAACAAGGTCAGATTTCAGTATATTTTGAATTTTAAACAAATTGCCATTTGTTCCTAAAACCTTTATATACGCAGGATGTCTAGATTCAACTAGTATTATCAGCAATTGCCTGACTAGCATTAATTAATGTTCAGTGTATTGTTCAAAAATCTAAATTACTGTTTATTGTTGCTCTTACTGATATATGGTTATTAACCCTTTCATGGTGGGAGCTGCGCTGGTGCAGCATTAATGATCCTGTGACAGTGCATTCTCTTATATATACGAGTCTCCCATAGGGAGCCTCACATTTATAAGAGAATGCACTGGCTTACAAGGTCAATGTGAAAATTATTTAGGCCAATGTAATATGATATTTATCTTAACAGTATATATGCGAGGCTCCCAATTGGAGACTTGCATACATAAGAAAATTATTGGCACAAGGTTTCGCAATATGTCAGGAAGCTCCAGTCATGAAAGGGTTAATGTTATTAAAGTTATGTTCCTGAAACAGTGTTCACAGAAGTACTTCACCATAAGGCCATTTGTTGAACATATGATCTAAACATTTCCCAAAGAAACTACTCGCCACGGAGTATTTGGTAATTAAAAGAATAAATATTGTTGGTTTGATATCTTCAACAATGAACATTTATTGAACTGGCTGATATGACTATTATCTTGTTTTATAGTATGGAAACCTTGTCACAGAAGAGGATGTTCACATTGGCATGAGATCAATTTTAGAGAAAGTTGAAGGAGATAAAGCTGCAATTTTTGACAAGCTGGAGGTATTTACTTCAGAGATTGTTGTAAACCATCCTAATATCTGGAAAATTGCCAGTATTTGGTTTTATAACAGTGGGATTATCAAAACCCTCGAAGAGACTGGATCTGCGACATTAGAACACATATATAGCCAGAGGTTATCCTAGGTAGCACCAGGGGCAGAATATCCCAGTCACATTCTTCCAGTATCATCTAGTGTCAACTGTTCATTAATGAATCATTACCCTAATTGGCAAAAGTATGCCCACAAATCTCTTCCAAAGGAGAAATTAACACTCCATTATGTAAAACAGCATAAAACGGCACCACCAAAAAAATAGGCAACTTTAAACCAGAATATAAGTCCATCAAGTTAATGACCGAATGTACAATTGTAAACTGAAGTTTATATACATGTATATGTAAGGTTATGGATAAATAAAGTTCAAGTATAATTCGACGTAAACCAGCTTGTAAAATTGGAAGTGATAATACTGGTTTACATCCAAGCCCAATTCCTATACCTTTCTATAGCGGACTTTACGTCTAGATCCAGTGGCATGATTTTTCATCAATTTTAATAAATTTTACCCTACAAATCATTATATGATACAATATATATCCGAAAGAGTGACATCTTATTGTCATAGTGATGCATTAAAATCTAACTTTCATGTTAAATTATGCATAAACTTTGACATGTAATTAGGAGTAATTTCTGTATATAAATATATATTTAAACCAAACAAGTGTTCCGTGGTATAATCAATAACCTTTTGCAATCGAACCCACCCAAATTCGGTAACAACATGCTAACGTGCACTGTGATTTTATCACTTTTCTGTTATGGGCTTTTTAAATTGTAAGTGGTCATATATTACATGTTCTTGTTAATTAAGCATTAAGTTTTACACTGGACGTCGCACATTGTATATGTTTTTTTCTTTCTGAGCAGATATAATATTTACTGTGGAATAAATTGTGACATTTTATTACAGTTATTGGTGATTTTAGGTGATCGGGTCGACAATGCTTAAATCCCGATATAGAAAGGTTTTGCGATGTGCCTTGGAAGTAAACCAGTATTATCCTACCGATTTCACTAGCTGGTTTATGTCAAAGGAATCATTAGCTAGGATGAATATAATTTAACTGAGTTTGGGAACATATGATAAGTGATTGTTACGATGGAAATTGTCAACAGGTCCGAGTCTGACTGGCCATGTGTACTTCAAATTACCTGATAGGAATGATATGTGTATGAATATACTCAATTGAAATTTTTGAACTGCTGTAAACAATGAGCATTTGTCACTTTATTGACGGATTATATAGTATGACAGCTTTAGTACGGTAGCTTATTTACAACATGTAACATGTGCTGTTGCTTTATGTGATTGCTATTGCAAGGGAGTTAAAGGTTAGGCGCACGTTTTGCCAAAATTTCCTTGTATTTCAAAATGGATATTCTCAAAATCTGTCAGTAATATCTTTGTGATATTTGGTAGAAGCGATTATTGTGACACAATATTTAAAACCATCAAAGCAAATTGTAATTGTTGTTGATAAAACGATGGCAGAAACAAGTATGAATGGCAATTTGCATTAATTGTGTAGTTACGCTAGTTAATAAGTCTATATAATTCTGATTGTATAATCGAAATATCGCAAAATAGACAATTTCTTTCAATAACATGGTGACATAACCAATAACATAACTATTGTGGACTCGGACCTTTGACAACTCTTCCACATCTGGGCTCTGAAAATGTGAAGCCATCTTTAATTATCAAGCAGTTAGTATTGTGATAGTGTAATAGTGATGCTCTTGTTTGTCACCCTAAATACTGCTGAAGGAGTCACTATGATCACGCGGCATGTGGTTGATTATGCAGATTAATATTTTGTGCTGCCGATTACCTTGCTTAACGAATCAGTGCTGTTGAGTACCTCGATATCATCTGATAAATTGCTCTCATTTTGTGACTATTCCAATGCCCAAAACAAAATGAAAATGCAGTTGGTGTGACATAAAGTCTAAAGATGCACCATATCCTTATGGAATTCTCCAAAAATAAAAGCAATTTAGCAGACGATATATGGAGATTTCGTAAAGTGAGGTACTCAACCGCATTGATTCATTAACCGAGGTACTCAACCACACGAAATATTAAGCAGGGTACTCAACCGCATGTCGCATGATGATAGTGACCCCTTCAGCCTTAATACTGGGCATCTTGTTGAGAGCTATGTTGACGTATTTTCAGCACTACTTGACAGACAACTTATTTGTTGTTCCTGATAGAGTTGTCTTTGCTGAGGATGCCTGCCAGCTTGATAAGAATTACACTGCAGAAGACCAAGCCAAATTAGATTCGAAAATACAGGATCTCAGAGACAGAATTCTGGCAGTATGTAGAAATTTATACACAAATAGGCTTGCCGCGATTTAGGATTTTCAAAATCGATTAATCAGTGGCTATAATCGACGATTAATCGATTTTTCAACCCATGAAATTAAATCTCAAATAGAGATTTAATTTGTAGTAAATAGATGCCAAAAAAGAGACTATTAAGAGGTGCGTCTGGTAAGTGTAAGATGGTAAGTATAACTCCCGTTTTACGGGCACCGCACGTCGGAAATGAAGGGCATTAGTTCTGAGAATTTGCTCCCATATAAATTCAAATGCCTTTATTAAACAATAAAAACAAAATAATTACTCGTAGTTTATGAACTTTATGTAAGCACTAAGCAGATTCAGAAATCATTTTGATTAAACAAATTGAACGAAAAAATCGGAAAAATACTCCCAACTGTCGTCGGGCCACGTGCTTCGTGAGATTGTTCGTGAATTTGGGATCGCGCATTAATTGAATTTGAAGTTCGGGATCGTGCCTTAATTCAAAGTCGTGAAGATTTGCACCGGGTGCCAGTTTGACGGGAAAATATATAAAATTATTCTGTCAGTTTCCAATTGACACGCCCATTTTGACTGAGAAATTCGCCATAACCAATTGAAAACTTCAAAAGCGGAATAGCACGTGACCGCTGAACATCTGCTATCACGCGTGCCGCGGAGTATACACATGCGTCGGCACATTAAAAGAAAAACCGACGTGACGTGAAACCAAGACGGAACTAGATTACTCTGTCAGCCCGACCTCAATAGACGCCGCAACTGAAAGTTACATTGTCACAAATGTTTAAGTGGGTGGGTTTCTGGGTTAGATTAGTGCTGTAAATACGGTGCAAAATATTGTGTCTTAAGTTGAGATAAGTTCTTTGCAAATACGCTGTATGCCAGCGTTCTTAACTTCTTGTGTTGTTGTATAATATGCATTGTTATTTGAACTAAAAAAGTCGATTTTCAAAATGAAAATCGATTAATCGCCACCACTGACGATTGTTCGATTATTCCCAAAATCGCGGCAAGCCTATACACAAACATGAACATTATTTTCAGTTGATCTTAAAGACATATTATGTCTTTGGTTGGGTTCATGAAATTGATAAGATAGTACTCAGGGACTATGCCAACCTGGGGAATGTAGCATTCTACTAACATCGCTGAAAATGTCAAAGGTATCAACCATAACATTCCATAGAAACATCGTCTGAACTGCGCTCAATTGTAAATATTTACATCTTGATTCGGCGATAAAACAACATATCAACAGTCATTGCCTTTAATTAATAGATAAGAATGACAGTGTGTGTTGTCAATTTGGATTAATGTTCGTAAAAAAAAAGCTACTTTGAGCAAGATTATTTTCAATTTCTATTTGATCACCACCTGAGTGTTTCACATCACTTTACCTCTTTTGCTGTCATTCAGCACTACAGACTGTATGTTGTGTATTATGGATGTATACCAGTACTATAGTGTATCTCACGAACTACTTGGCATAGTTTATTGAAACTTCATATATGAATCGACAAAGTCCATTTTAGTTACTCCTATCACCACCATAGAGGTCACGTTATCTTGGTATTTACCTGAATGGCTATGTGTGATGCATATATTCATGCTTATAAGGGTATATATATGGATGCTATCAATACCAAAATGTGTAATATTCACCATCTGTTTCTCACTTTACCTTCATACCCTGGAATACTGTGACAAGTAAGGAATGGATGACTGGCTCACAGACCACAAAGCCAATCCATTTGTCAACTTAGGTATGGTGAAAGAAATTATGGCTTACAACCTGTTCATCATATAATTTCCCCATATAATGAAGTGGTACATTGTATGGATATATTCTTTCTCCTCCATATATTGGAAATATAATATATTTACTCCAAAATTTAAAACAACATCCCATAGTGTTAATTGTTTATCAAGTTCAAAACATTCTAACGAGGTCTCCACCGACATTGGAAAAACATAAAAAAGTTATCACACTTTTAGCACTGTGGCCGCAAGCAGTTGCTTGATGTCCACTACACAAAACATGGGTACTGGTGTGGGGGTTGCCATTTAGTTGTTATGAAATATCAGCATACCGGATGTTTGAATCGCATAGAATGCAGATTGGCGATTGATCATGGTGGTTTTACGAACTTGCTGATGACCAGCAATCAAAATAAAATTAGCGTAACCAGAGTGTTTGATGCGGGCGATCATATTATGCTGTTAGTGCGATAAATAATTTGTTTTTCATAATTTGGCCATTAAATCCATTAATCGGTGATATATTTGTTCATAACATATTCTATGTACATAACAGTTTGGGTATCAGGTTTCTAGAGTGATGGGTCACGATTTACGAAGCACCTGTGATATATTGTGTGAGCCACAAATCAATCATTTAGAATTCATTTGTGATAATGCGTTCTGGTTGGCTGGCGGGGAGTGGCTCTGGCTCACTGTTTTTCAAGCATTAGAAATTGTGAATTGTAATATCGCTTAATTATAACTTTTTAGAATATTTTTTCTCCGTGTCACAATTATTTTGAAAAAATAGACATTGAAATGAGCCACAAATAATGGTCTTATATTCCTGGTCCATGTGGTAAAACCATTTTATTGTGAAAATTCATGGCCTGTGAGCACTGGGTTTGCAGGCCAACTGTTTCAATCTTGCTGACTTTCAATTTTGTCACAGCATTTGTACCCGAAATATGAATGTGTGCTGCATTTTACGATTTCATCGATAAATTAATTCCACGAGTATGAACTGAATAAAGGAAACTCAATCCCATCTATAAAAATAATATTTTTGGCTAGCATGAATGATATTTTTCTCTGAATATTCTCATATTTGTCATCTGAGACTTGTCAGGCAAAATAAAAATGAAGCTATATGGTGTGTTTCGGAAAGCCAACTTTAAAATCACATGACAACTTGAAACAATCCTAGCCGGTCATCTATGGTTTTTTCACATTGACAATGACCGATAGATATTTTCACGTAGCTGCTAAATTTACCTGTCTGATGTAAACATCATTTGATTTTATGTAATTTAAATAAATTTACATATATATATATATATATATATGTTGCGTTGCTACAAGTAAAGGAAACCCTGGGTTGTCAACTTCATTATTTACACCCATCGCAAACCCCACAGAAAATGTTCTAATTTAGACAGCATGTGCATTCTTTGCTGCATCATAATTCTTGGAAATATCCAGGGCTGTTTCGATACCTGTTACAGGTTTGGGTGCCCAAACTCTAGAAGCCTGAATGTCCTAAAACTCCTAGTGGACAGTATTTTATCAACTTGAATTTTATACTATTACAAGGCATGATAACCTAATTCAACAACATACTGTGTAAATAATAAATCTGCAGTTGCAATTGAACCTTTAGTTGCATGTTCAATTGTTCTATCACAAAAAATTATGTCATCAGGAAATATACTGGAATACTCTTATCTGGAAAACAGGTGTCCCCAAAAAATCTCTGGATTTTTCCTGCGTAATTTGATACATGAAAATGTCCAAAAACATGTCAGCATGCCCTAGTTGTATCGGCAGTAAATTACAGTTTAACGACATATTATGTACTTGTTTGGATGCGTAAAATTGACAAGTCAGTGCAGGTGCTATATGCCAACCTGGGGAATGGAGCATTCTACTAACATCGCCAAAATTTTCAACAAAATTGGTCATACCATTCCATAGAAAACATCGTCTGAACTATGCTCAATTGTAAATATTTACGTCTCGATTCGGGACTCAACAATCGGCGATAAACTAACACAAATTATTTCACCGTCGAGAGTCATTACATTTCATTAATATATAAGAATGACGATGTGTGTTGTCAATTTTAATTAATAATCATACAAAATAACTACTTTGAGGAAGATTATTCTCAATTTCTATTTGATGACCCTACTGGAGTGTTTCAAATCAATTTAAGTTTAATTAAAAGAAAGTAGTGAGACAGACGCATGTATTTTTATAATTAACAGGACAAATGGCTCAATTGAAACTAAAAATTGTGCATCTAATATACGTAATTTGGGGGTAGCATCGATAACATAGACCTATATTGATATATAGGCCTACATGAGATAGTGTTATATAGACTGACTACTGGTATATATGATCTGGACAAACAAAACAGTTCTAAAAAATTATTAGCTGTTTTCAATTGTCAGTACAAAGTGAGACAAAAGCATGTTATATATGTTCCCCATGTTTACTTACCGTGCATAAACGCTCTTTATTGTTTCATTTCAAAGAAAATGCTGGCCCTGATTTTTAGTTTAAAGTTTGATCTATTGTCATAGGTTGTCGTCTGTCCATGCATCTGTACGTCTGCCCATCAGTCAACAATTTCCTTTAGCACACCCTACAGGTCACCAGTGAATCAAATCTCTCATCCGATTGTCACCAAACTTCATATGGATCTCCGGATCTGCCAGCAGCCATCTTGGATTTAAAATTTTAAATCATCAGACATTGCAGGCCGCATGTATTGACATTAACCCCTCTCCAATTTGAGCTAGAGTGTCATTGACACTTTCATTTAAATCACTCCATAAAATATGATAGCCAGAGACCTATGAAGAAATCATGTGACCATGACCTTACCAAGCGCCTTTATGTAGCGTTCACGTTATTTGACTATACATAACAGACACTGCCTCTCATCTGATGTGTCTCACAAGTGTATTGGTGTGATAGTCAGGAACTTATTAAACACAACATATATATTCCCACCATTGGGTCTCATATAGGTCACGTTAACTTTGGCGGCCATATTTACACACCCTGTACCTGTCCTGGCACCCAATTTTGACTCAAATCGTTATTGGCTGTGTATTAAATTCAACTTTGATCTTGACCAGCAGCGAAAGAGTTAAAGGGTATAACCAGGTTGCATATGAAGTGTTTAACACGTTCGCTGCCATTACGAGTTAACTCGTAGTAAACGGTTCCATGGGGACTGCTACTATGAGTTAACTCGTAGTGATGTCCATACCACATAAATAACAACAGAAACCAGAAGCAACGTCAGTTTACGTGCAAATACATACCCAACGATCCCATTGGTCGATTGTATATGTATAATTAGAATGGCTTCAGATACAACGCTTTCTGCACCCCAATAAAGGGGTGGGGTGCCGTTTTAAATCTTGCAAGGACACTCCAATTCACCATGATCTCTTCCGTACATCACTCACACATGGTAGACATGTGCAAATAGACCTTTGCTGGACATTATAGAGGGTTTTCGTTGCATAGATCAGTAACCAGTTAGCTCTAGAGTTTTCCGGTCTCACTTGAAGCTATATAAACCTGTACTGATAATACACCCCAGTGTTTGAGGGGTGGGTGCAAGGTTCGCCAAATATCCAATTTTGGCTATATACTTTATAATAGAACTACACTTATATGTATCTTTAGATTAGTTAGAAATCAGAACCATGCTTGAGTTCGCTAATTTCTAAATTCTAACTAATCTGATTATCAGCTCTGTTTCTATGTTTATTGCACATCTCGAACTTACTCAACTGGTTATATAACTGCATGGTTACATTCTGAGAGTGGACGAATAAAAATATAGTGCTAGAGGCTGTTGGAAGCTCGAGCCACCCCTACATCAAGTATAGGCACAAGCGAATACCTGTGGCTTGTTTACCATGCATGCAAGTTCAGTTCCCTGATAATGAGTGCAAAAGTTTGTATATATAAATTCATGTATCATGACTTATACAAATGTTTAGTCGACCAAAATTGGGTTATATGATGCTGAAACGTGTTGTAGAGCTACTATGAGATAACTCGTAGTCGGCACCTATGACAGAATTTACCAGTGTTCATCGCTGGTGCCAGCTACGAGTTATCTCGTAGGTAAATCAGTATTACATTTGCTAAGTCTTAGATGACGTAGAGTGTACCAATGTTTGTATATAAATTAATTTACCATGTCTTATACACGATATGGTTGCACCTGTATAGCACTCTTCATCATATATGTCGTAGAAAACGTAATTTTATTTACCTACGAGATAACTCGTAGCTGGCACCAGCGATGAAACACTGGTAAATTCCATCCCAGTTGCCGACTACGAGTTATCTCGTAGTAGCCTTGTGACATGTTTCAGCATCATATAATCCGATATTGGTGAACTATCACTCATACATACGTCAAATAGTAACTATTATCTGAAAAACATGCAATCCCATGTTGGCATACGGGATGGAATTACCAATTGGTAGTTCGGCAGTGAACGTGTTAAAATTAATATTAGTCTTTTGTATTGGAAATGGATTCTCCTATTCATTTACAAACCCATACAATATATATATGTAAAGAGTATTTAATAGTTACGGATATGTGGATTATAAAGGGTGTCGATGAGTTTTGATAAATATTATTTAAAGTGACCTTGACCTACATTTACCAAGAAGTATTATTAGCACGTTGGCTGCCACTACGAGTTAACTGATAGTAAACGGATCCATGGGTACCGCTACTACGAGGTCTTCATACCATATAAATAACAAAAACCACAAGCAATGTTGGTTTATGTGCCAATACATACCCAATGATCCATATGGTTAATGGTATACATGGATGTATAATTATAATGGCTTTACTGACAATTATTCCCGCATCCTGATCAAGGGGTGGGGATGCAGTTTGAAATCTTGCTAAGATTCTCTGAACAATTCACCAGCATCTCTTCGGTACGTCCCTGACCCATGTGCAAATTGACCTTTCTTGGACAATAGAGGGCTCTAGATTTTCCAGACTTATTGGAAGCTATAGGCCTATACTGATAATACACCCCATAATTTTAGGGATGGGTGCAAGCCACTGCTAGTTCCGCCAAATATCTAAATTTGGCTATGCAATATATAATAGTACCATAGGTCTGAATTTTTGAAAATTTATTATTTTTGTCATTTTTGCATCAACATCATCCTTTTAACCATAAAGGTCAGGTACATTACTCTTGTTACTCACTATAAAGTAATTCAGCATCAAAGTTTGAAAGCTTACTCTATGCCCACCTCTCCAATTCAATCAAATTCTTGAAGGGGCAAAATAATTCCTGTCAGTTATTGGACACAAACCCCCTCCAATGCAATGAAATTCTTGACCTTTATTTGTTTTTCAGGTGAAAATTTCTAATGCTGAACTCATGGCGGACATAGAAGAAGCTGATCAAGCTCAGGAGTATTTGAATTTTATTGACAGTCACATTGAAAACACCTCAACGCAACTCACAGAATCCAATGGTAAGCTGCAATGCTGGAGTATTTCTCAAATCATTCTCGTTTAATTTCGGTGGTCAACAAGGGCTACAGTCGTAGTATATGGATATCCTTTTACCCAAATTAAGCTCTCACCACACCAATGGAAAACCAAATTAGTTTATTCACATCTGAGCTTCATGTTTGTATGGATGGAAAATTAACAGATTTCAAAGTCAAACATGGGTCTTAAAGGGGTACAGTACACTAAATCTGTCCTTTTATGGGACCATTTCCCTTAGTACTCAAATGAATGAATTTGAGTCATGGATTAGTGCAAAATACACTCTATGTGCTCTATGAACGATGCAAACATTATAATGATTTAGGGTACAGTCCCCCTTTAACTCTGTCGAAAATAATTTGACAAAACCTGTAGTATTTGGATATCCTTTCATCCAAGCTGGGCTATCACCATACCAGAAGAGTGAGAGGACAACCAAATCCGATTGTGAAATGTTCATACCTATGAACGTATGCAACCCTTGACTATATGCCCTGAACCACACACAGGGGTCAGGGGCATAATTCAGTTAATGTTACTGTAAAGCCACTCATGAAGTGAATGGAGCAGGGGCGGAAAATTTTAATGGTTGACAATGAGATTCTGTAGTACCTGTTGTCCATGCCCAGTTTTGGTGGATAACTCAAAAGTTTTTTAATTTCAAAATTAATAACACAGTTGTACTTGTAATAGTATTAAAGCAGGGTTTCCGCTAGGAATTGGGGGAATGGTACAGTAATGCCCTAAATAATCGACTCCTTAACCACAGCAGGATTATGGGTAACTTTTCAGGATTTAGTCGGAAATATGGCTTATTGTCATTCATCGGAAAGTTCTCAGCGAGAGCTTTCCGATGAATGCATCAAGACATATTTCCAACTAAATTCTGAAAAATTACCCATAATTCTGCTGTTGTTAAGGAGTTGATTATTTAGAGCATTACTGTAATTAGCAGAAATTTGCCTGGGCTAGAATTTTTTCCTCGGCTGAAAAGCCTAGGATCTGCATAGTTGCATACTCTACTGTGCTCTACACATATAACTTCAGTTTACAATTTGAACTTAGTCTAGGGGCCTATGAATCTTAGATTTTGGTTAAAATCAAATCTCAGATCGAATATTCAAATTTTTTCGAATCAAATCAAATCTCGATTACCAGAAATCCAAATGTTGAAATCATCAATATTTACATTGAAATTTCCTGCAAAAGAAATAAGGAACTTGTAAATACAAAACCATATTTACATGTCATTATTGTTCATGTATAAAGTTCAATTCTTTGTCTAACTGATTTTATTCCCGAATTAGCGATATAATCAATCAATAATGAAAATCACTAGTGTGGTTTGTCACCAGCAAGACGTGAAGACACTCTTGATTTTACAAGATTTGAGGCAAATACGTACCGTGGACTTTCGTTCCAAACAGTTAAGTTGTAGTCATATGCGATCAGGTATTCAATACCTGAGAAAAGTTGCCACATGGGTTTCTACTAACCCTTCAACTATAATAGATAATACAAATGAACATTCAAAAATTAGCATCGATCACTAACTGACAAACTAGACTCTCTCTTAGCCTTGCTGGTCATAAATTAAATTAAATTAAAGGTTTTTTTTTTTTAAAGGAATGGGTAGCATTCGCTGTACAAATATTCACATTCGTTGAAACCGTGATGTTAGTGTCTAGTAAGCTGAAAGAATGTTAAAATATAGACAGATTTTATGCCTATAGTGCCCTATACCGATCATAAATATCGCGTAAATAGCATGTTATCTTCAAGATCTATGCTGTTATATACCAAAACGTCAAATTATGTAACATACATTGACTTTTGTTTACATAACACTGTGCAGCTCTTGACTATAGCATGCTATCTACGCGATATTTATGATTGGTATAAATCACTTTAAGAACAAAATGTTTCTACATTTTAATATCCTTTCTGATTATGGTGGTGTTAAGTTGAGGACGAGAGGTGCCCCTGATGTGGTACGACATTCACTATGTACATTTTAGACTTCAAATTTGTGCGAGATCCGGAAGTGCCTGCATTAGTAACCATCTGTTGGTTAGCGTGAAACAATCTGTCTCACATTTTTCATTTGAAAACCAAACCCAAGTATTTGAAATTTCGAATAGAACGATATCGAATCGAATACTTGAAGATTCACAGGCCCCTAACTTCAGTTCAGTATCATGGCAAACTTTTTTGTTGGGTCTGGTTTAAAATGATCAAGATAATCCTTGTGCAGTTATCTCAGTAGTTCTTGGCATTCAACAATGAATATTTGCTGTCTGCAGACTCCACAGCGTGACATTAAAGCAATATTTCCAGTAATTTGTTTCAATTTTGCACAAAACATCAGCAGGCTCTGAAATTTGCCTCGGCTAAAAAATAACCCTCAAAATTTCTTTTCACCAAGGCATTTGCCTCAGCTCAGCCGATAGACGATGCTAATTAACAAGGCTGAATGGTACCCCTGTGGCTGCTGGGGGAAATCTCAGTCCATGAACTAACTGTGAATATTTAATAGTATTTAAAGTAAATCAGTTGATAATTATACCCCCCGCAACAAAGTTTTGGGGGAATCAGCTTGTCTGTCCGTCGTTCGTCCGTCCGTCCGTGGACACAAATTTGTCTAGAGTTTTTCTCAGTCGTTTTTTAATCATTTTCTGTGGCACATACATCAACCACTGTGGGAACCTGCGCACCTGCAATTATGACATCTGTCAGACTTTTTTGGTGGAGTTATCCCCCTTTTTTGCCTTAGAAAATTTATGCAACATGTACAGTTTTGTCGGAGCTTTTATTCCTATATTTTTAGGTTATTTTTTTTTTTTAAACTTGGCACAGATATTTAGTACCATGGGAACCTGTGCACCTGAAATTATGACGTCTGTCTGACTTTTTTTGTAGAGCTATTCCCCTTTTTTGACTTGGAACATTTTCGCAACATGCATAATTATGTCCGAGCTTTTATTCCTACATTTTTTGGTTAATAGGCTTATGATTAGGGATAGGGGTTAGGGTTGTGCACCTGCAATGGCAATCTGTTATTTTATTATTTTAACTTAATGTTTACTGACACGGTAATAAAAGTAGATAAAGTCAGTGAATCATAAAAGTGTTTTATTTTTGACAATTTGAAGGGTAAAGGCCCACTTAATTTTTTAACCCCAGATCACATCATATAAAATATATGCCATATTCTAATGCACTTAAGCCAATATACCCGGAACATCACATATTTGCGGGGGTTATTCATCGATAACCTGTCGCAATGTATGGTCCGGTTCACCGCTTCAATGTTAGATATTCCTATTGCCGTCAGCTGAATTCCTAATCTCGTCCATGCCAAATCGAGCTCCGCTCACTGTTCTTTGTCTATCCATGACGTCACCCTTACGCAGTACATGCCGGCAATGTTACAGAGTAGATGTATAGAGTGGCGCCCGGTCTACTGACTTCTGTTACTAGCTCGTTGCTATATAAACAAACCAGCGGTGTTGCTTTTGTCGAAATTTGAGTCAGTACATTCGCCTGTATACATGTACTTTCATAAAACACAAAATACCCCATCAATATCATTGTCTCGATATCATTTGACAAAATTTCTTGACATGAAACTGCGACACGGCATGAAATACATCTCATTGTTTCAATTCAACTTCAAGTTCACGTTAAAATCAAAACCGCAATTTGTAAGTGGTAAACATCTGAAAAAGACATCAGGTGCATGCAGAAACTAATTGTTGTGCATATTTATTTCTATTCGAGGTGGCAATTTTTCATCTTTATCAGCATTTTTAACGATAAGAGCGATGCTAATTGAGGGACTATATTTTATCCAGCGCATTAAAATTAAAACAAAAAGTCGTGAATTGGCTGAGTGTTTTCTATGTCTGCACATTTCATCGATAATTACAAGGCATGTGTGTGTCGAAATAGCGTTTTAAATTCGAAGAGAACTAGAATAACAGTGTGGTGTTTTGTGATTTCGGAAAGGTACAGGGCGAATATACTGTGGCAAATACCCGTTGATGCGCTCCGACTCCGCCGTCGCCCATTAACTAAATTTGCCACAGTATATTCGCCCTGTACCTTTCCGAAATCACAAAACACCACACCGTTATCCCCTAATTATATACCATTTGAAAGAGGCAGCTCCAAAACATTGTATTTTCAACTTATTCGATGTGATAAACTGTGAACATGTTTTTGTTGAGATACCGACATTTGTTCTGGTCAAGTTTCTGTGCAAAGTGTATTATTTTCAATGGAAGGGGAATAACTCTATATATTTAGATAGAGTTATTCCGCTTCCATTGACAAAAACTATAGTTTGCATTCTGGGAGTCACAATGGGGGAAATGTTTTTATGATTTCAGCTATTTTCTATTACTCTAGTCTATGGGCACCTTCTGAGACACAGACATTCCAAATGGTGATGAATTATAGTCTTTTAATCATTTAATCACTATAAAAATAATAATCGGTGACTCGAAAATTAATTTGGCCTTTAATGTAAGGATGTTGTCATCGGTATTGATATTGTATAGGTACCATGAATTTCGCGACAAAATTTCAAGTTTAATTCGTGGGTAAAATAAGTGTACACCAACAACGGTAGAGGAAATTGTTAAAATTCACAATATATTTTGACATCCAACTTAACAAAATTTATGACAACATGTTATACCATGAAATATTCCTGAACATCTGGACCTCATCTATATACAAATAATTATTAATCAGAGCCAGTCTGAACAATGTGTTAGTTGAGAACATAATTGCGACATAACCAACCATAATCAACTTGTCATTTAGCGATATCTTTCAGAATAAGATAATAATTGTCAATGAAAAGCATTCTTTTCCTGCCAAATAGTTCACAAGTGATCAACGTTAGTGGGCAAATAAAATTATCTTTGTTTATTACTCCATGTTGGTTTTATTTAATGGCAGATACAAATATGTTGTAGGCATTAATCTGTGGATTGGGTAGGATAATATATCTTAGTGGAAATTTGATTGAGGGGAAAGGGACCTTAAAAGGACCTGCTGCTCATGTAATGCAAACCCTGATTAAAGATAAGAAAATTACTGATACAGAATGAAATCATCTCATATTTCCACACCTATAAAGACATGTTTAATATGATCCCATGTATAAAGTTTTGAACAGCGAAAGTTTTATGGTGACAGATAAGAAATAATTATACCTGTCCTCATTTGCAAGTTGAAATTTCAGTACATTTCAATCCCTGGAATGGCGGCTACTGGAATACTTGCCTGTACTATACTTTTGCACCATAAGTAACTTAATGATAGTGTATCTCTTCCAGGCGGCAACTACAATAACAATCTATTTTTTATAAAACCTAATTTCAAGACTATAAATAGATTTTTTGTCAATAAAATACATATAAAACTGAAGATTGTGTATATTATTTGTCTATATAGCCCATTAAAGGCATAATAAATGGTTTATATCTGACGAAGCCAATATAATCAGTTTGTTGAAATGAATTTGCCTTGATTAAGGGTGCTAACAATATAGAGTTCTCCCTCTTGGTATGCTCCAGGCATACTCCGACCTTTTCTTTGAGAACGCCTGGAGTTTCTGTTCTAAAAATAGCCTGTAAACTGTCCCGAACAATTATATGTATTAAATATATAATGATAAAAATTAAATTAAATCAATATTAATTGAAAGAAGTGCTTCTGGGCAGGTGTCTTGGTTCATATTTATACCCCAGAAACTACTACTGGTATATAAAATTTGTTGGGAAGAGAGGCACCGTCTAAAGGTACTCAATCCGATCAGATGGTCCCCATATCAAGATACAAAAACAACATTTCTTCATTGCTTTAGTTATCAGAATCATATTGCAACAAAATAATGCTACCAACTGTCAACTATGGTATCAAATTTCCCAATACATGTTATTTATCATCATTTTGTTCAACGCAATATGGCTGTATTCTCTCAAGCATCACTAAATTTGGCTTTATTACCACTTTATTTTAGAGGTATCCATCTTCATCTGCAATTTGTCCGAGACCGTCTGTTTGATGACTGTTTCTGGGCCACAAATAATTGCAAATCTCGAAAAATAACAAACTTCAAAAATCGATATCTGATCACTTTGAGCTTTGATGGGTGGGTTCCTCGAATTGATTCAAATATTTTTTAACCCCAAAGCCAAAGTATAATTTGGGAGCGTTAATTTGGATAATGAATCTTTAATAATAATTATTTTATCTGTTTCTTTCAGGCGAGATTAACCTGATGTTGAATAACATGCAATCATTGCTGAAAGTAGCAAAAGGCATGTAAAATTCTTAAGATCAACTCACATGCGACTGATCGGAGCTTCGTGACTGTTAGATTTACAGGGTGCTTGAGCCAACTGGAGGCCACAATGACTTGACACCTGATAGCAAAAATGTAGTTATGACTGTCGTAGCATGAAACAGGGATGTGATCTCTTTGAAGATTCATACACAAAACATGATAAAAATTTGTACATCGGAAACCAGATTTTACCATATTACCATAAATAGCCATGTCAACAAATGTTGAGGCAGTGAAAAATAGTCGATGTACCTAAGTGGTGTGTCTATACAAAGTGACTAAACTTTTTATACGCCTGTTTTGAAAAAAAAACAGGACGTATTATGTTATTGGTCCGTCCGTCCATTCGCTTTTTTAGCTCACCTTAGACGAAGTCTCCGGTGGAGCTATAGTCATCACTCCTTGTCCGTCCGTCCGTCCGTCAAGAATCATCTTCTCCTCCAGAACCGTAAGATGGAACAGGTTCATATTTGGTGTGGATGTTCCCTAGGTGAATCTCATTCAGATTTGTTCAAATGAGGTCATCAGGTCAATTAGTTGAAAAAGCAGGGCCACAACTCTAATCCTTCATAGTAATTCTTAGAACGACTTCTTTTCCAGAACTATAAGGCCTAATGGGTTCATATTTGGTGTGGATGTTCCCTAGGTGACTCCCATTCAGATTTGTTCAAATGAGGTCACCAGGTTGATTAGTTGAGAAACCAGGGCCATAACTCATAGTAATTCTTACAATGACTTCTTCTCAAGGAATATTGTGCTGATTAAGCTTATATTTGGTACGGAGGGACCTTGGTTGACTGGGGTTCAGATTTGTTCAAATGGGGTCACTGGTTCAAATAGGGGCAGAGCCAGGGACATAACTTTAAAAAAAAAAAATTTCGATTTTGCATTTTGACCTTTCATCACAGCCTCATATTTCTTACCTATAATTTTCTTAGCACGTTCTTCAACTGTATGGATTTTGGTATTGTTTATTTAAACCTTTCCACTCTTGTTTTTATATAGAATTCATCCAAGACAGGATTACTCAAACATTTTTCATCTGATCGACACCAAATTTGGTATATGAATTTTTGACACTTATATACAGATCAAGTTAAAATATGGGTTTGATCCGTTATATTTTAACAGAGTTATGGCCCTTTATAATTCACACCTCTTTGCTATGCACTGAATTTTTAAGAGAACACTGAAGCCTGTATTATTGAAAAAGCCAATTTATCACAGTGTGAACACCTCATACTCTGGCTGAAGACTGCTTGCTTCAGACCAGTTAACCATCTGTCATTACATGACACCATTATAACATCTGCAGAGTTATGAAACTTTACTCTTTAATGAAATTATGGAAACATTCCACCCTCGCCAACCCCCCCCCCCCCCCCCCCCCCCCCCCATGGCCCAGACCTCACCCTGCCATCAACCAGCATCCCTTCCAAGCCATATCACCTCTCAATTTAATTAATAGCGAGTTTGCGATACCCGTTCGATGGGAACGGGTACGGGTAAATCTGTGAACATCGTCACGGTCACTTGAGTACTTTCAATGCAGCACATAAAGCGATAGCGAATTGAAACGGGTAGATTTGTCCCATTGACCGGTAGCCTTTCACTACGATTTTCTCACTCAAATGTCCATGAATTCCATGAAATTCCAGTCAGGTATGCGTTAACCTATTTATTGAAAGATTTCATGGGCAAATATTATTGATAAAGTTGTCATTTTAACCCAGGATTTGTGTTCAAATTCTCGAGGCGGCTTCTAGCACTTAGATAAAAAACGGAAGGCCGATTATTTTTTCCACTAACAACTTTGTTCACTGAATTAATGACAGGTTGTGATTAATAGAGTGAGTAGATGGTGCTATAGACGCCCATTGCAGGGACATGGCTATAGATGGTCTGCGCGTTAGGAAGGGTGTCCATCTTCGAATTTCTAACTACACATCTCGAACCATATCAAATTCACAAGTTTGCGCGTAAATCCACCCCTCTCCTTGGCTGGCATCAAGCTTTCCAATTGTTGGAAATTTTTAGACCTGACACCCCCCCCCCCAAGCTTGAACAATTTCCAACTGTTTCTGACAGCCATTTCAGTCCAAATTTTGTTACCAAAAATAGGGAAATATGCAAATGTTGGTCTAAAAACTACAAATTATCCACTAATAAATTGTTCGAAAATCAAACTACGAAAACAATTTCAACCTATTGTTTGTGTGAAATTTCCAACAAATGTTGTGTCAGGTATATCAAATTTCCAAATGTTGAACATTTGACCAAAGTTGGGGAGGGGGGGTTAAGACACCCCACCCCTGTCGTCACGTCCCTGTCTCAACCCATTGTACAAGGACATAAATATATCGTGGATTTATCTATGCATTGCACATTTGAATACAATTACCGTTTAGTTACCTTATCGTATGTAGGTGGGGACTGAATTCTCATTTTAATATATATTTACTATCTGAACGGACATGGCGCATTTGAACCACAATACTTGTGTATACTGTAGTGGGGATAATATAGGTCGCCAAATACACGAAATACCTATACATACTCTACAAAATCTAAGCATATAAGCAGAGCGAGTTTCAGCTGTTTTCTGTGTTTCGCACAGAAGTGAAGCAAACGCTCTTTATTCAATCCGTATAATAAACAGACTACATTTTGACACCTTTTTTGTTACCAAGTTAAACATTCCAACCTACCTCCGGGTTTAGATCCCGACAACAATCCCATTTCTTGGGATAAATATTCCCTTGCCCCGACGGGCCGACCCTTCGATCTGTTGAAAGATTCCAAACAAGCGTTACTTAAAGCTACTCAAACCGATCAGACGGTCCCAATATCATAAAGTTACAACAAGAACATTTCTTCAAAATACGCTTTTGTTATCAGAATCGATTAATTACAACAAAATAATGCTAACTGCTGTCAACTATAGTATAAAATTTTGGCCGCATTACCACTTGATTTTAGAGTTAAGCATCTTTGTCCGCAATTTTGTCCGAGACCGTTGGTTTGATGACTCTTTTCTGGGCCGCAAATAATTACACAATTCAAGAAATAACAAACTTCAAAAATCGATATCTGATCACTCTGCGCTTTGCTGGTGGGTTCCTCGATTCGAATCAAATATTTAGTTTTACCCCCGAAGCCAAAAAAAAATAGTAACTTGGGAGCGTTAATTCGGATTATGCATCTTTAATATGACTAAATATTCCTCAACTAAAATAAGGGACAAATGCGGTATTATATCGAACTGAAAGTACATGTAGGACAATATTAGACCCTTGGTCTAAAACAATACATTTTACACCGAATATTGGTTGGACATTTTAACTATATATAACGTAATTGTATATTTGAGCTATCATAATCTATTTTCTAAGTTTAAAAATTCCAACCGATTTATTGTCAACACTCGATCGGTCTATGACTTGTATAATCCAATTGTTGAAAATGTTACCAATATGAGTGAAAGAAAAGCAACGTCCTTTTCCAACTGCCACCTAGCTCGTCCTTGATGAAAGCAACTGATTATCATGGGGCTCATCTAATCTAAATACATATTTCCAACAACCCATAACGCTAAGTATAACATAGGCCAATAACGCGAATAACAATCTATATCATAATATCTTTTTTGTTGCAGTTGGCTCACCATACATTACCAGTCGATGTGACGAATTCTACCAGTAAAACAGTTTGCGATTTCAAAACGTGTACCGGTACGGGTAGCTACCCGTACGCGTACCGGTTTGAAATCGCAAACTCGCTAATACCTCTTCTCACAACAGAAGCATATATATCTGCAAAGACACAGGTCATTAATTTAGATTAGAATAATAGATGTCATCTGGCTAGTTTATGTAAACATATCTGTAGCAATTTAAAAACAAACTGGTGCTCCCAAGGTTAGGTGATGACTGACATTCAATGGTACTGTGAACGGCTTAGATTTCTTCAAGTCTGGAAATAGTGTGTCTGACATTTACAGAGTGAGGTCCCCAGATGGTGAATTTAGTGTTGCTACCCCATACAGCATGCTAGCATCACCAAATACACCCTCCAGGGACCTAATTCTGCTTAGGCCTCATCTTCTGGGAAGTATCCTAAGTAACAAATTGACAGTTTGTTTTAGTCACTTTTTTCCACCTGTTCAGTTTCAATGTCCCCCTAATTTGCAGAAGATAAAATGCATAATTGAGGTGCTCAATGGGTGTGTATCACCAACTTCAACTTTAGGACTTCAATCTGTTCCTAGGTTTTATTGGCCATTGAGGCCTAATCAGATTGAGGATGAATTCGGTGATGCTAGCCTGCCTTACGGAATATTGTCATTAAATCCACATTTTGGGGACTTAATTCTGCAAATGTCAGACATACTAAATTCAGGCTTGGCCATTTCATATTATTTTCTTAATCACCACTTATCCAGATTAAATCATACCACTAATTTTCAAAGAAAAATTGGGGGTATATATTGGATTAAATTTGTCTTCTATCTGTCAGGCTTCCATCTGTCTGCCTGTTGAGATGTCTATCCATCCATCTATCAACAATTGTTTTCTTCTCCATATTAAAGACGGAATGTGTTTATATAGTTCAGTGCGCATGTTCCCTAGGTGTCTCACAATCAGATTTGTTCAATTAAGTTCATCACATCAAATACATGTAGGTGCGAAGCCAGGGCCATAACTCTTTCCCTCCATAGTAATTCTTAAAACAGTTTTTTCTCAAGAACCATTGGGCCTATATAGCTTATATTTGGTATGGAGGGGCCTTGGGTGACCGGGGTTCAGATTTGTTCAAATGGGGTCATTTTTAGGAAATGAGGTCCCCAGAGGGTGAATTCGGTGATGTTAGTCCACCTTGCGGAATACTGTCATTAAATTCACATGCAAAGGTCAGACACACTAAATACAGACTCGGCTGTTCCAATATTAGTTTCTTAACCACCACTTATCCAGGTGAAATCATACCCTGATTTTTCAAAGAAAAATTGGGGGGTTTTATTGATATTACTAGATGAATGGATCTCATAGATGAGGATTCACATTTGTTCTAATATGGGCAGAGATAAGAGATTTAACTCTCCTCTATGCTGTTTGGTACTGGTATAATAATATTGATTTCTAGACAGCCTGGGTGGGGGCAATGTTTGAGGCAATGGGAGGGAGTGTAGAGGGGTGGAGATTTGACCCCCTACTTTGATCAAAAGTTAAACAGTTAAAAATTTCATGCCTGATACTACATTAGTTGTAGATTAGATGTTCACACCAAAAATAAGTTGGAATTGTTCTCGTAGTTTGGTTTGATTTTCTAACATGTATGTTTTTAAACCATCAGTCCATATGTTCCTACTTCAGGTTAAACTGTTGGACCGAATTGGCCACAAATTTTAACTTTATGGGGGGTGTCAGGTTGGTAATTATCAAACGTTTGAGAGCTTGAAGTACTGGTACCAGTCGTAAAATTCAACGTAAGAGGAATGTACAAAAGGATTTTTGTGAACTTAGTACTGTGGTATGGTTGTCCTCTTTAAAAGGTAAGAGGTTGGAGATTTGTCAGTGATGTGCAATTAGAAATTTCAAGGTGAAGAGCCCTGCTCATCTGAGAACATCCAGCTATGTCCATGTTTAGAACTACTTGTCTTAAGTGATTTTGTCAAGTACTGACTCTTGTAGTCTTCAGAGTCCCCGTCTTCTCAGTCCTTACAGTCTGGTGAGCGACCGGCAGTCATTGACTGTCTTGTTGTTTCCGGATGATAACTTTAGTAAGTCTGAACTTAATGGACTGAAATTTGTTATGTGGGTTTAGTTGCACCAAATACAGACCATGTTCGAATTTGGATTCCGCTCGCCAATGTTAACCTGAGTTATAGCCCATTGTTGAAATTACCACGGGCATATTTTGCCACGCCCTAGCGATGCTCTTGTTACAACTTATGAGTGGATCGCTCCAAAGCAGGAATAATTTTGACGCAATTTTTTTTCATTTCGATTTTTAGTTATTGTTTTCCATAACCCAAAGTTATAGAATACCACAACTTGTGGTGATAGAGGCTGCCAGTCTGATTTTGTGTAGCACCAGCCAGAAGTTATTCAAATGATGGACTCCAGGGCCAACACTGGAAAGTCCATAGTCATACAGACCAGGGGGAGTGAGGCTGGGAGGGCTTCAGCCCCCCCCCCCCCCCCCCCCCCCCCCCCAAATGGTATTTTGGGCGGGAATTGTTTGCAAAATAGAGTATTTTTCATATTTCTACCCAAATTATGTATAGTTAAGGTTAATTTGAATCTATTTTGTTATATTCTGTTTTGTCGTCTATTTGTGTATGTACAGTTCTCAGTGGCTGTGAGTGGTAAATCTAACATTCAATACCAGTATCCAACTAAAGTCAAAGGATAAATTCTGTTGTTTCAGTGTGAATATTTAAGCTTAGGCATGGATTGTTATGCTATTAGAGAAATGGAATTATCATTCGTCACCGAGGGTTAAAATTTCAATAATATTTTAAGTCTAAAGTGAATCGCAATACGCATATTGTATCGTGAGCAAGTAATGTGATATGTATTATAGCATAGCATCGTAGCAGGGGTGTATCATTACATCCCTAGTTCTGTGTCATATTATATGCAAAAATAGTCGCAAATAAAAATAAGACACAGAGCATCGACTGGCAACCTCTACATCATCGCAGATTGTGTTATTCTTTAACTTGGGTTATCTAACTATAGTTTATAATCTAATTAAAAAAAAATATGTTATCTTTTCTTACTTTTTAGCGACTGATACGATTAGAATCTCCGGGCTGATTTGATCTAATTTTATCAGCCTGGAGCGTCTAATCATGTTCATAATGAAAATCGTAGAACATTGCCCCACTTGAAATAGGCACATGTGTTTTCTATTTGCTACATGTACCTGTTATTATTGATAAACTTGTTGTGTTTTATGTACCATGTTAAACATATATTCCTCATAAATATAAATTATGACTTTCTGTCTTTATTATTCTAAGTTAAATAAAAGGGAAGGGATATGGCTAGCTTTTATATTGGCAAATACATGTATTTCTACAAACCATATGGGGGGTCTCAGTGGCTCAGCGGTTAGGGGTACAACTCCAAGCTGTCTCGCCCTCCAGCTTTGGCGATGAGGGTTCAAATTCACGTTTCCATCATGGACTTTGTAACTCAAAATCGTTATCTGGTGGAGTTGCCAGTTACATGCCGGTGGTTTGCTGCACATGGTCGACGAGTTTTCAGACATTGAAATCACTGTTAGATTAGCCGTAAGTGTGCGGATTTCCTCCACCACTAAAACTGGCAATGTCGTAATATGGCTTTAGTTGCTGAAAGCGACATTAAACCCCAATCAATCAATCAACAAACTAAATGGTACTGTTTAGTTGAATTATACATAATATACAATATAAGAAATTGTCAGTATTTTTGCGCCTATTTAAACTATTTTTGTTAACTACAGATGGAGTCTCCAGTCTGCTGGTAACAACTAACAAACTCATGAATAAGTTATTATGTCACTGTCCAGTTTATGATGTTTACACTCGTGAAATTCCTCAATTGATTGGCAGTCAACATATTCTTAACTATGAAATATTAGTTCTGTCAAATATAACAGATTGAGTTATTAATATAATAATATATCAATTCAGTGTTGTCAAAATCACAGAAGCGTCTATTACTTCCCCTTTAAATAACTCCTCCAGGCAATCCCTACAGTATGACATCACAGAGCACATTTCACATTAAAAATAGTTTTACGATGGACACAAATCTCCTTTCTGTTTTATGAATAACAAATTTTAAATTCTTGAAAATAGATAATTCTATTCTCCTTGCTAGGTATTATTGAAATTACCAATGTGGTCTGTTTGATAGAACATATATTATGCTATATTTAGCTTTGCGGCAGGTCTACTGGAATCCCAGTCTGTGTATAGGAATTCTGACAATTGCCTGATTGGCTTCATTGCTTTACCATGAAATGGTGTGATTGACTGATCCTGAACTAATGCTTCTTGGAAGTAATGGGATTCCTTGCTATTTGGTTCAGACTCGGGAACATGCAGCTAGGTCAATAGTCTGTATTTCAATCAGTTTGAGTACAGTAATGCTCCAAGTAATCGACTTCTTAACCACAGCAGAATTATGGGTAACTTTTCAGGATTTAGTCGGAAATATGGCTTGTTGCCGATGAATGGCAACAAGCCATATTTCCGACTAAATCCTGAAAAGTTACCCATAAATTCTGCTGTGGTTAAGAAGTCGATTACTTAGGGCATTACTGTATATTTTGTGGGTCCCCAGTAACTCCATCGAGGCTAGTTCAAATCCAGGGTTTGTGCAGTCTCCCCGAACCACTCACTCTACTATCGCATGTACAGTCCGGCTGCCAGGTCACGGATGCGTGTTTTGGCGTATAAAGTTTTTTTTTCTGCGGATTTTGTAATTTCAGGTATCCGACATCTATATTTTATCGGCTGGCCATCTGTCAGCCTTGAGCAATTTTTTTTATAGCGCCTTAAAAAGTTTACCCCCCCCCCCCCCCCAAATTTGTTCCCAGATGTAAAACCACAGTTACTTGGAAGTTGTTGCAAATTTACATGACTAATCTAGTAAAATGTATACAAATGTATATAGTTTCGTGAAGCTAAGACATAATGACACTATTTTGGGCCAAAATTGAAACTCACCATCCAAGATGGCTCCAAAATAGCCGCCGGAAGTTGAAAATATGACATTTTTTCACAAATATCTTCTAGATCAGTTCATGCTGTTTGGAACTGGTTGAGTAATATGACTTTATTTTGTGTTTTATATATTAACTGATCATTGGAGCAATTAAATATGCAATTATTGGGGTCCTACCCGCTTGTGATCCCTCAAAAATTCGATTTTACAGAACGCGGTATAAAATTTCACAAAAAATCACAACTGGGATTCTAGTCATATTTCAACAAGAAATGAACAGAAGGTTGCAATTAAGTGAGGCATACCATTACCTATGAATATTCCAACTCACTGGAACCCAAAATTCTTACTTTGGCTCAAAATGGCCGCCAAAATATGGAAAATGGTAAATATTGCCCTAGGGTGTCCTGCAATCGCTTACAAGTTGTAGTTGATGTACAAAATTGGCTATTATGCCTTCTATACATTGAATGCTAACATGTCTGCTGCACCATGGTTAATTGTTAATATTGTCACCACTGACATCACCAAAAATATTGGACTTTTCTCTCAACAACTTGACATAAATATCGGCAAAAATTAACTTTTCAGGTTTGGACCATTTTTTCTAGTAAAATGTGACTATCTTTGGATTGAAAGGTGTTTATTGTATTGGTCTATCTTAAATGTGTCACACTACAGTGTTTATAGACCAAATTGCTCAAGATGGCTTCCAAAATGGCAACCAAATTGGTAATAAGTCATTTTTTTTACATATATCATTATAACATTATATATATAACATTATTCTCTGCGTTATCCGAAAAGGTAGCAAATTATGACTCACTTGGTTATTATACGTGTTAGTTAATTAACTGACAACTAAATGTTCTATTATGGTTGTCCCAGTTCCGTATGGGGCATGACAAATTCATTTTAAAGTATGGAATTTTGCGGAGAACCTCTTTGTGATTCTGGCCATATTATTGAAAGGAAATGGGCATAACTTAGAGACGGAACTGAGATGAACCATTATATGTGGCTCTTCTGGTCAATTATGATAAACCAATATCAACTGGATACAGGATGGATGCCAAGATGGTAGCCAGGGTGTTACTCATAGGTCCATAGCAAGATGTATAGGTATACAGGGAGAGGTCATGGTCAGGTGAATTGGTATGCATGGAGTGACTGCATGGCGTATGGTTGTGTGTATCCTGTACGGGTGTGCCTGTATGGACATTGATGTGGTGTATGGATATAGCTACATGGTCATCTATGTATTGATTATGTATATATGGAGTGACTGTAAGGTCATGGGTGGGATGTACATGTGTTGTCTGTATGATCATGGATGGGATGTGTGGATAAATAGTGAGTGATTTTATGGTTACGGGTAATGTGTATGGTATACATGGAATGACTACTGTCATGATTGAAGTGTATATGCATACCTGGAGTAAGCTGGGTGGACATTATCGTGTGGGTATATAGGGAGTGTCCTTGTGGTAATGGATGGGATGTATATATCTCGTGGATGTATTACCATTGGTGGGTGTATAGGGATTAGCTGTATGATCATGGATGGCGTGTATGATTATACAGTGCATTGCTGAATTGTCATATGTGAGGTGTATATGCAAGTATGAGTGGTCGTGTGTGCAGGTTTTTGTATATCTGGAAGGGCTGAATGGCCAGTGGTGAGGTGTATATGTATACCTGGAGTGACTCTAAGGTGGGCTTCATATGTATATATCGAGTGGTTATATGACTGTGTGGAATATGTATACAGGTAGTGACTGTATGGTCAATGGTGAGATGAGTACATGTAGGTATACAAGGAGTGACTGTATGATCATAAATGTAATGAATATCTATACAGGGAGTGACTAAATGGTCAGGTGTATGAGTATACCTGGTGTTCCTGCTTGGCGACTCGTGGCAGTATGGTCATGTGTAGGTTATGCGGGTATACACACGTGTTGCTATATGATCATGGGCGAGGTGTATGTGTATATAGCGAGTGGCTATATGGCCATGGATGATGTGCATATGCACACATGGAGTGACTATACTAACATGGCTGGGGTGTATTAGTATATCTTGAGTGGCTATGGTGTGACAAATAGGGATACAGTGAGTGACATGGCCAATGGTGAGGTGAATATGTATACAAGGATTGACCATGATCATGTATGAATGTTTTGAATAGGTACACACGGGGTGACTATATCATGGCCATATGTCAGGTGAAGGAGTATACCAGGTGCCATGGGTGAGGGTATATGTATGAAGCGAGTGGCTATATGGCCATTGGTGAGGTACATATGTATACACAGAGTGACTCTATGGTCATTGTTGTGGTGTTGATGTATATATTGAATGTCCATTTGACCATGTGTGTGGATAATAGGTATACAGGGGATGGCCAATGGTGAGGTGAATGGGTATACAACGAGTGACTATATGGATATGGGTCATGTTTATGAGTATACCCGTTGTACCTGCATTGTGACTCATGGCTGTATGGTAATCCGTGGTCATGGGTCAGGTGTACGTGTATACAGTGGGTCACTATATTGTTATGTCTGTGGTGTTTATGTATATATGGAAAGACTGTGTGATAACGGGTGGCTATCGCTTTCCACATTTAACGTTTCCCCCATGTACATAAACACCATCAAGATGGAGAACTCTCTGACATGACCTCTCTATTGATTAACATATCCTTGAGTTATTGTGCGATAGCCACCCAAGGTACACATGTACAACCCACCCATTACCTCAGTCACTCCATATATACATAAACACCACACAAATGACAATATAGTCACCCACTTTATACACGTACACCTGACCATACAGCCATACTTGGTTATACCCGTACATACCACAAATGACGATGCAGCCACGAGTCACAATGCATGAACACCAGGTATACTCCTACACCTGACACATTACCATATAGTCACTGTATGTATACATATTCATCACATTCACGATCATACAGTCACTCATTGTATACCTATTCACCTCATCATGGACCATACAACCACTACATGTATACCTATTCTCCATATCCATGACCATAGAGTCAATCCAGGTATACATATACACCTCACCAATGGTGAGCCCTTCCAGATATACCAATACCCGCACACACGACCACTCATAAGTTCCATACTTGCATATACACCTCACACAGGACAATTCAGCAACTCACCGTATACTCATACACGCCACCCATGTTCCTAGACCTAGACCTCGTCCCCCCACAATTGGATGCTACAAATTTTGGTTTTATCAAGGATGAAATTTCAAAATAGTTATCACCCGTGACTCTTCCAACTGGTGTACTGGCTGCCCCTGACACGGTTTTGCGCATGATTCGGTGTTCCTGTTCGAGTACACAGCCTTGCAAAACTAACAGGTGCGGGTTAGATCTTCTCGATTGGCATGCACAATCTTTTGTCCTTGTAATGCAACAATTGAGTGTTGTAATGAACAGACGCATTCAGGGACAGATGGCAGAGCAGCTCAGTTGATCGAAGCAGATGCAGACACACCACGTAGTTCAGTATAGGGTTTCAGCAATTGGGCTACTTATTCATGTACATTTCTTCTACAACTCTGCCTGCAATTTGTAGCAATACTGCAGTAGTACTTCTTGTGTTCGGAAATTTGTATTGCCTCATCGCATGGGTGATAGTAATTTTTTTTTAACAGCTAAATACCAACAGACTGTATAAACATGTTTAACGAATACAACTGAGAGTGCGTCGACTCATATTAAATATACATATATACCAATAAATAAAAAAAAGTGGCATTACTTCACTTTATCATTCGGGGATCCTGGGTAACATTTTCAGGATCATGGTTACGCAAATAAGGTTTTATGATCCTGGATATCGTAATCTATGAACCCATGCAAAATTTAAATTAAGTTCACAAAATGTCTTCAATAGATTTAATAATGATCTATGGATTCTGTTCATAATCTTAGCTCAGTGAAGTTTCACAATCCTTTTGAGTCTGCTCTCCATACAGTGAACTCATACTTCTGGCATTAAAAGTCACTGAGAAAGAAACTACACTTTGGCATCAATACAGCGGATGTACAAGTACAGTAATGCCCTAATTAATCGACTCCATAACCATAGCAGAATTATGGGTAATTTTTCAGGATTTAGTCGGAAATATGGCTTGTTGCCATTCATCGGAAAGCTGAAAAATTACCCATAATTCTGCTGTGGTTATGGAGTCGATTAATTAGGGTATTACTGTATTCAGCAACCCAAATCAGTACAAACAGTTAAGCTGCAAACTCCATGGCAACAAACTTCTAACTCTGTCAACAGTATCAGCTCAGATCCTCATCATCAAATAAATAAACTTCTAACTCTGTCAACAGTATCAGCTCAGATCCTCATCATCAAATAAATCATCGAACTCTATAAAACAGAAAATATTAAAGACATATTATGTACTTGTTCGGGTCCGTGAAACTGATAAGTTAGTATTTAGGTGCTATGCCAACTGGAGGAAAATAGCATTCTACTATCATCACCGAAAATCTCAAGCAAATCGACCGTACCACTCCATAGAAAACATTGTCTGAACTACTCTAAATTGTAAATATTTACTACTCGAATCGGGACGCTTCTATCCACGATAAACTAACAAAGACGATTTCGCCATCGGCGGTCACTGCATTTAATTAATATATAAGAATGACTGTGTGTGTTGTCAAGTGAGATATCATATTTGTAAAAATAACAACTTTGAACAAGATTATTCTCCATTTATATTTGATCACCTACCAGAGTGTTCCACATCACTTTAAAACATAGAATAGAATGCAAGGTGTGCAAGAATTAAAACATTTTCAAATAATATGAAAGTTTTTTTTTCATTTTGTTCTTCTATAAGTTGAGGTGTGAATACATTGAAAATGACTGAACTTAATTGTATTGCTGACTTCATTCAGTGTCCATCTGGTTTAAAAATATTAACTTGACTTGTAAGCTGTGGAAGGTACATGTGGGTAACTAAACTTGGATAGCATGTATCTTGAAATGTAAAAAAGATTGCTTGGAACTGAATGTACATATTTAAAGCAGCCTAGCTTGTAACATACCATTGAAGAAGTCAGCATGGACTGATTTCTCATTTGCTGCCAGATCCATCAAAAGTGCACTTGATCCTCCCGCCTGTAAAACAAAGACAAGCATTGTTTTAACCCTTTCCGTGCCAGGGGCCGATCTCATCGGCCCTAATTTACGGTCTGTAAAATCGGCCCTAAAAAACTTCTTTTTTTTTTTTTTTGGTTGAATTTGTTTTGGGTATGCTTAAAGGTACTCAACCCGATAAAACTCCTCTCAATTACTATTTCAATGGCTTCGGGGGTCAAAAATATTTGATTCGAGTGGAGGAAGTCACCCATCAAAGCTCAGATTTGTTAGATATCGATTTTAGAAATCTATTATTTTTCATTATCGGGAATACTATCTGGCCCAGAACTCAGTCAAAATTGCATTAAAATTACCACTTGATTTTATAGTTATCCATCCTTGTCTGTTTGAATAGATTTGGAGAACACATCCAGAGCAGATTACGGCAGTTAGCAGTACTCAACTCGAGTTTATAACAAATTTCAAAAATCAATATCTAATAACTCTAATAGCTTTGTTTGATGGGTTCCTCGACTCGAATCAAATATTTTTTACCCCCAAAGCCAAAGAAATAGTAATATAGGACCCTCCGATCGGATTGTTGTTGTTGGAATCTGTTGAGATGGGGACCCTCTTTACGGGTTGAGTACCTTTAAGCATGCTATAGCGAATTTAAAAACAAACTGGATAAAACCTTAGGGGCATGTTATAACTCAAAACTATCACCAAGTATTCATAGTCATAATTTTGATGCCCATGAAAAACGTAAGATTCCCTGGCACTAAACCTACAAAATAAGTATGTTAAAGAATATAAGAAAAAATTATTAAAATTGTAAAAAATTGTAAAAAAATAATAACAAATGAAAAATTGTTAGGCCAATGAATTATCTTATATATAGGTCGACTCGCATATATAAGAGAATGCATTGGCACAGGGTATATGGGTTGATACAACAATCAGACCTGGCACTGAAAGGGTTAATTACCCAGCATAAAACATTATTTCTCCAGTCCCTCACTGAATTGTCCAAATTGTTTTGACCATAGCCTTCTCTAATGTGCATAGAATTACCGATAAAAATTATCCGTTCATATTTTGACACAGTCGATCTAATCCCAGTTGAAACCTCCACTGCTTGTCATCCTTTTATGTAAACCGACAGTAAACTTTTTATATGCCCATTTAAAAAAAAAACATGACGTATTATTAGTTCAACTTTACTTTGTAAAGTTTGAGCTATTGCCATGGCTTGGTATCCGTTGCCCGTGTGTGTGCGATTTGTCAACAATTTCCTTTAGCACGGGCTACAGGTTATACGTACCTTTGGTCGGATCATTATAAAATTTGTCATAGCTGTTGACATTGACATGTTGATGGGAACAAGTCATTTTGGGCAGCCGTCCAGAGGGGATCATATAGCGACCCATGCCATTTCTGGGCCCTTAACAGATTTATGTCAAACAGGGGTGTATGGGGGCCCCCAAGACACCCTAAATAATCACCACAAACCCCACCCCGATCCAAAATGGCTGCCATCCAGAGGGGTTCAACTAGAGGACCCATGCAATTTCTCGGCCCCTCCAGGCACCCCTTAAAATATTTAGGTCATATAAAGAGAGTTGTAGGGTGTCCCCACAACCCACACACCCCAACCTAATGCAAAATTGCCGACCCATGCCATTTCTCGACACACGTCCACAGAACAAAAATTGACCCCATCCCCAATAATACTTAATCATAAGTGAGTGCAATTAAACTGTATAAGAAACACCCCCATTTGAGAACAAGCTGGTCTGGTGTTGCTCATAGTGCAGACTTTTTGGGAAAAGGGTTAGTCAATGTCAGAATGAACTGCACAATATTTATCTAACAAACAATTAACTAGTACTTAACATTTGCACTTATGCACTTAACATATAGCATTGGTCATGAATTTTTTTTTGTTTTCGGCATAAATTTTCATTAAGGTTTAAGTCTGGAAAGAAAAATAAATGTCTAGTTTGAGTTACATGTCAGAAAAATATGGGTCGTAAGGTAGGCTTGAAATATTATTTTTAGCCTATTTTTATTTTGACTTATCCTTATGGTTTTTCTTATCTACTGAAAGATTTCAATAACATTAATTGTGATTTCCTTTGTGTAAACTGTAACAAGAGGTGGCATCAGAGATGCTGTGTCTCGTTTTCGGTGGCTTACCGCCGGTGGCTACCGCCAATTGGTGTGCATCAGTATCGGTAGACTAATTAATAGGTTAAATCGAAAAATGACTACTTAAGGGCCATAACTCCATCAAATTTTATCGGACCGGGCCAGTTTTCTAACTCGTCCGAGGTATTCTTGGGAGACACCTATATATCAAAATTTCAATCAAATAGGATGATGTTTGTTAAATTATCGCGCTAACGAGCTGAAAATTTGTGGAAAAAATGACTAATTAAGGGCCATAACTCTATCAAATTTTATCGGACCAGGCCGGTTTTCGAGCTCATCCGAGATATTCTTAGGAGACACCTATATATCAAATTTCAATCAAATCGGATAACGTTTGTTGAAGTTAACGCGCTAACGAGCTGATAATTCGTGAAAAATGACTAATTAAGGGCCATAACTCTATCAAATTTTATCGGACCAGGCCGGTTTTCGAACTCATCCGAGATATTCTTGGGAGACACCTATATACCAAATTTCAATCAAATCGGATAACGTTTGTTGAAGTTATCGCGCTAACGAGCTGAAAATTCGTGAAAAATGACTAATTAAGGGCCATAACTCTATTAAATTTTATCAGACCAGGCCGGTTTTCGAACTCATCCGAGATATTCTTGGGAGACACCTATATACCAAATTTCAATTAAATCGGATAACGTTTGTTGAAGTTATCGTGCTAACGAGCTGAAAATTCAAAGGGCCATAACTCTGTAATAAATGTGTGGACGAACCCGATTTTTTTGTCTGCAGCTTACGTGTATGGATATGTACTCACACACCAATTTTTTTTTTAATCTGTCAATAAACGGTTGAGTTATAAGCAAAACACGCCGCCCGCCCGCCCGTCCGTCCGCCGCCCACCGTCCCTCATCAAACTATAAGTCGAGTTTTGGAAAAAAACTCGACTAATAAAAACACAATGCTTTGAACCATTCTGAGACATTATATAGCTATTGCAGTGCAGGAACCTTTGGGTTATAGACACGGCTGAGTAACTTTATAACTCTGTGGGGACTCCAGTAGAATTCCTTAACATGCACACACTGAGGCATGTACACGGGTCAGCCATTAAAGGTACTCAACCCGATAAAACTCCTCTCAATTACTATTTCAATGGCTTCGGTGGTCAAAAATATTTGATTCGAGTCGAGGAAGTCACCCATCAAAGCTCAGATTTGTTAGATATCGATTTTAGAAATCTATTATTTTTCATTATCGGGAATACTATCTGGCCCAGAACTCAGTAAAAATTGCGTTAAAATTACCACTTGATTTTAGAGTTATCCATCCTTGTCTGTTTGAATAGATTTGGAGAACACATCCAGAGCAGATTACGGCAGTTAGTAGTACTGATCTCGAGTTTATAACAAATTTCAAAAATCAATATCTAATAACTCTGAGCTTTGTTTGATGGGTTCCTCGACTCGAATCAAATATTTTTTACCCCCAAAGCCAAAGAAATAGTAATATAGGACCCTCCGATCGGATTGTTGTTGTTGGAATCTGTTGAGATGGGGACCCTCTTTACGGGTTGAGTACCTTTAATGTCCGTGCCCGATCGGACAGCATACTGCACCCATGACAATATACCTAGACAAATGTTGTAATGGGGGAAGTCAGCATTTTGCATTCGGATCTTTATTCAGTGATCTCGAATGAGACTTTTCAGCCTGACAAACTTGATATCTGACTGAGTTCTGATTTTTGTCAGAATACCCTGACCACCAGGTTGCGATCCCCATTCCACTAGCACGAGAGACCAGTATGCTACCTCTCGGCTACCTACTCCCCCCCCCCCCCCCCCCCCCCCCCCCATTGACAATTACTTTTTTTTTTTTTTTTAAATAAAAGATTAAAGAACAATATCTTGAAAACCATGAAAAAAACTTTAGGGTAACCTGGTGGGTTTAAAATCGGGTACATGTACATGTAGGTAGGGAAACCCATACTGCATACTAAAATATTTTTTACTTTGGCCTTAAAAGCTTCTGGTATAAGTGATCAGGCCACAATTTAGACACACATGCACCGGTATGTTTGTCTGCTATTTCCCATCTAACAAATTTTAGTTCTCCTGGCAAAATTTATCCAAAGAAAGGGAAATTTATTTTAAATTGAACATATTTAATTATTCAGTAGTGGGATCAATTGAGCGACTGTTTCTGAGTGAATGAAATAAATGCTAGCCTGTCTCTAGTAACCCGGTGCTAAAATGCTGCAGCAATATACCAAATATAGCAATGTTGCTTTATATAATCACAGAAATAAGCTAAAATTACCAAATTTGGGTAGGCTGTCCCCAGGCATACATGTAATTCAACCCACAATTATATTGTCTATTAATGTTAATCTGTAAATTTATACCTGATTACTAGTATGTGTAGATTTCCAAGAATTACCATAACCCAAAATTTACATGTATGGCCAAAACACATGTACTAGCACCTGACAAAAAGATTATTTGCTAAAACTTTAACTCAGAAACAGTCACTCCCAGGAATTCAGGCCAATGTTAACCTTCACTAGTATTGTTTTCTCTTCTTGTACAAAATATTCATTTAATAGGAGGACATTTTGTTTTTTAATATTGGTGAGAAAATGATTTAGAACCACATCAAGAAACAAACATATATCCTGAACTGAATAACACATGATATCAACAATTCAACAGTCATATTCAAAAGGCTATCACCACAGTTACTGGACATAAAGTCCCAAAAATAAGGTTTTAATCAAATTTATAAATCAGTATACTAATATAAGGAACTCCTTATATTAGTTTTATGATTTATAAATTTGATTAAAACCTTTTTTTTGGGACTTTATCAGTTTATGTCCAGTAACTGTGCTATCAAGAGATAAGTTAACCAGAATGTCAAATATTCAGTTATCCGAACCGGCAAAAAAAATCCTGAACTGGGAAAAATGGGTACGGTCATTTTAGAGCCAAATATACTTTTTTTCTCCATCGAAGCTCAATCTGAAAATCATTTAAAATACTGTAGAGTATATGATTTCTTATGTCTTGGAACAATGTACATGTAATACCATGCAAATCAACCGAGAAAATTTTGTGCAGAGAGAATACGATCAGTTATCCCAAACTGGGAAAGTGACTGTTGACTGTAGTCAATTTCAATTTGTTGAATGTTGGACTAAATTTCTTGTTGTCAATGTCATAAATAAAAGTTAACTACATGTCTACTATATGTATGCATAGAAGTATTAAAGTTAGTAAAATAGGTTAATCCCCAGTCAACATATTTCATTTATAGACGCAATTGTAAGCCTATTTGAATACTCTACACATCTGAGTCTTCAGGATCATACCCCCCCCATTACTCATGGAAACGGGCCAGCTTGCCCCAGGGCCAACTCGGTCCAGTCGACCTGGGCCAGCTCGCCCCGAGCCAGCTCGCCCCGGGCCAACTCGGTCCAAGGGATAATGTCTTATTTAAGTTGTTTTTCTTTGGTGTCTTTTTGCTTGCTTTCTCTCCCCCTTTCTCTCTCTCTCCCCCTCTCTCTCTCTAAGGGTTGTCAGGAGATAGATTGGATAGCTGGGTAGTAGTGATAATTATTTATTTCGCTGATAACAAGAATAAAAACATAAGAACATTTATATATATATATATAAATGAACTTGAATGAGATATGAAAAATTACGACGACTAAATTTGACGAACGAATATGACGGAATGAATATGACGAATGAATATGATAATAGAGGCACCCGCTTGTAAAATGTCACTCCAGTGGACGTTCAGTCTTCGATGCCAGCCTGAAGAAAAAAAACAAATGTTGAATTTAATATATTTGTTACTGATCGTTGAACGAATGCTGTTGAATAACATTGAATTTGGAATGGAATGTTGAATTAAATATACACACCTTCGAGATCATTATTTGTCCGCTAGTCATGTCAGGAAGGGCAATGCAATGATCTGCCGAATGAAGTCTGTCAACGGCCCTCCCGCTCTGTAAGCTGTTATTTATATAGTTATATGAAGGTGTGGACGTGGACGGGGTGGCGAGATATGGTCGATTTCGTCGTCGGATTGTTATGTTTCAGGGAGCAAATTAACTGGCATCGCATCGCAATTTGCTACCCAAATTTGGATAATGGCTATGCAATTTGGTATGAATATTTTATGATTTTAGAACAATTCTATACAATCATGTCAATGTGAGGTTATTTGCTAATCAAAATTTCAAAAGTAATTTGCTCCCTGTTATGTTTGCTGTTGATCTTGGTGTGGCGGTTTCTTCATTTAGCAAGCTGCCACAGTGCCACTGGAGGCAATCGTTGCACTGAAGCGCATGCTGGAGTGGTCTCACTTCGTTAAGGCACTTTGCGCAATGGAACATCTTTGTAGTTATGTCAAATAATAATTGCACTGCTTGTTTACTGTATGTGGTCGCCATATGAAAGTGATTATCTATCACATGTTCTGAAGCCATCTCACCCTCTGAAGTGTGAGGTGTGATTAGTCGACTGGTTACTGTGTAAACAACCTGCTTCTATTGTTTTGATAGGAATGGGTTTCCCTACATCCAGAGATAGTGAGATGAACTCAGAATAAGAGAATCTTTAATATTCAGAATGTGAAAACAGTTCATTATTGTTATTTATAAATTCGCCGGTTTATCGTTCAAACCGAATAATGTGATATACTGGCAATTATCTTTGCAAACAAACGTGCCTAAAGTAATCTAAATGTCAAAATTGATGAACATACATGTACATGTAACTCTGAAATATATTATCATCTGAACTTAAGAAATTAATATATTAATATATATTAACTTAACACAAACTTAACACAAATTTAATACCTGGGCAAACTCGGCCATGTAAGCTGGACCAGCTCGCCCCAAAAATTGCCTGGACCGTGTTGGCCCTGGGACGAGTGGGCCCGGATCCATTACTCATTAGTCTGTCTTGTTGGTTACAAGAGTATTTATTCTATAAACCAGTCTGTAAACATATCCAGGCTGACATTTCTCACTATTTGTATTATCCAATACTTAATTTTTCTTTTCCAAAACATCCATATTGTTATGTCACTTATTCACCATTATTCAATACCTAACTTTTCTTTCACTAAACACAAATTTTTTCACGTTTCAATTTACTGTTATCACAAAATATTATGTTAAGTTTGATCATTTGATAATCACAACCCAAAGGTTGTTTTACGGTTTGTAAGCGACGCAAGTATAATTTCTATACTCCATCAACCTCAAATTTTATTTTTTACATCTGGGCATTTCAGACCTATGGGCCCCTATGGTGGCCGCCATGTTGGAATAACCTCGAACCAGTCTGTAAAATGAATTGACAAAGTAACAAAACAAATTTATTTTCTTCTTTAATCAGCCCCCCAATAGCAATACTATTAAATTTGAAAAACACAAGCACCCTTATTCAAAATTAAATGATTAATGTGGATTTAGTTGACATAAGCGCATAGCATTTGGCAAACCTCGTCAGATTCTGAACCGTTTCAGTTTGAAATTACGTCCCCTGGCCCATAGCAACGTTACAAATGGTGACGTAATTTTCGTTTCAAAATGGTTGCGCCCTGATAAGTTATTGGCAAATGCTGTTCAAACTCTTCAAACAACAACAACAACTCTTCTCTGTTGTGGTTCTCGTGCTGAATTTTATTTTGCTATAAGCCAATCGATTGGGCATACATTGTGTGTTGATCCTCCAGATTTTTGAAGTTTAACAGTGAAACTTAAAGTGAAACTCAGTCAGTCGAAAAGAAACTGAATCAGTGAATGACGAAACTGTGACTGAAAAAAATATGAAAATGAAGGTCACTGGAGTGGACTGTGGACATTTGACTGGTCTGTGATCACCACTGTGATTTGACTTGTTCTGTTAAATTTTAAGTCTGTTTTCACCTGGACTCAGTGGTTAGAGTTGAAAGCGGCAAATTGTTCCGTCTACTTCTCTAAATTTAATTGTTAATAGCTGACACTGTCACTGTGACTGTCAGGTCAAGCCTCAAGGAAATCAGAAAATGGACATTTTAGAGCTGACTGATTTACTCATTTACTACTAGTACTACTAGTCTATTACTATTAGGATTGTATTAGTGATTACAGATTAGTAAATTTAGTTTTCAACGACTTCAGCCTGTTCAGGCTCAGCCTCACCCACTCACTGTGAGTGTGACTCGGCTCAAAATACAATTCTAGCCATCTACAGAGCAGTCGACACACAGATGTGACAAACATTTGAAGGCCAATGAATTGGTGACTGACAAAGTAAGTCAATTAACTTGGTGAATGAAGGAAAAGAAGAACATCTCCCATTTGGTCTCGGCACACTGCAGAGTATAGTGACTGGTGAGAGGATATGCTTCCAACTTTCCATCTATGAATTATGTTTCCTGTGATGGACAGATGAAGTTATATATAATAATTATAATGCACCGTTAATAACGCCATTAACAGTGATTTATTTTAGCATTCTCACATATTAAATATTTCATGATTTTAACACTGTGTTCTCGGTTTAAACCTTAAAGCATTAAGCGGGAGCTCGGTCAGCATGGCTAGCGTATATAATGGCTATTTGTGGACAAATTATTGAATATAGCCCTGCGTACTTGCTATTGTCGACTTGACATATTGGGATTGGAATAATCTGTATGCTAAACATAATAATTCCAGGCCAAGCTGGTTATGACCTTCTACATGTAGTTCTACATGACTCATGAGGCAATCACAGATGGTCATATAAATGTTTAATCTGGTAGCATTTTCTTAGACCATGCCATGAATCTCTATGTATCTATAGATGCCCATCGAGAATGATATATTCCACCAGTACAAAGTTTTTGCTGTTGCGATAGGGAAGTTTGTAACAATGAAAAAACAGTACAGGTAATAAATTATGAAATACCTGTTCCTTAATAATGCCTAACAATAGTGTCAGCATGTGCCGCATGATTAGTAATGTTGGATAAAATTCTCAACGATCATTAACTTATATGGCTTAGAGACATATATAGAATTAAATTAAAATATAATTAAATAGAATTAAATTTCCATCACTATTATTAATTTCAGTCTAAGTCTCCACTATGGCACTATCACTGTTATTGATCATCACAATGATTAGACACCTGAGAGTATGATATAAGCTCACAAAAGTAACAAACAAGCATGCAATCTTGAACTGGGACTACCCCTACTGTGAAGTAGATTATTGAGGAACAAGTATTAACAATAAAGGGAAATATATTCCCTGCTTGTTTATTCATTGTTATAAATTTCGCTGTCAGAACATAAAAATGTTCCCAGTTTGTGTACAGTGCAATTGGTGTAATATGGTGTATAGTACGGTCATATCTAGTGTAGGAATTCATGACATGATCTAGTATTTTTTGTGGTTCGATAGTCTTTTAAAGTGAACTCCGTAAACGTGCATATATGCACGTCTGATTAAAGGCACGGGCAGCGTTCGTAGCAGAAATATTCATATTTGTTCAAATTGCCATCAACAGAAGGAATATTAAAATATATATAGTTTTGTTCATATGCCAAACATAATCAGCACATAAATAGTATATTGTCGTCAAGATGTACGATGGTGTACATAAACAATTAAGAGCCTGCTCGTGTCACGGTTATGCTTCTTTTTACACAACACATCGCAATTCTATTGGTTAATCACACAAAAATGATATAATCGCTCTTTATTATTTCCATATCAGGAAAATATTAACAGATAACGCACTTTATGTTTATCATATCCGGATCTAAACAAAAGCCAGGAAACGTAACGTTTTTTGCTTTTGTTTACATAACAAAGGAAAACAAATTGACAATATCATACTGTTTGTGCCATATTTCTGATTGGTATAAGAACAAGTCCGTCTATATTTTACTATTCTTTCTGTTTATGGCGGTTTTTGACAGAGGTGAATATTTTAACAGCATACCCACTGCCAATGCCGCCCGTATCTTTAATGAGTAGTAACCATATAGGAAACGACCCGAACATACCACTATTGCACAATGACATCAGTTTGTTTGATATAAATTATTTATCCACCCCAGCCCCAAAACAATAGTCATTTGGCAAATTATGTCTTTCCTATTCGAAGTGCATATCATCTACTGAAGGTGGATCCTACCACAGGCCAGAAATTGTGTCTCATTGAGTCATTGTGCCCCACCCATGTAACTCGCTGAAAGTCAAGCATACATAAACGTCTATAAAAATAAATCAGATGTGGCTATATGAAATATGCAATAAATCCCCGTTTTCCACATCACAAAAATATATTCAGTATTATATGTAAATTTATCCAATAAAGATATTTTTCCATTAAAATTGCAAAAATAAAATAAATTAATTTTGCCTTGAAACTTGGTCGCTGGGCCAGATTCAACGATCACCTGGTGATATAATTTTGAACAAATATAGTAACATGTGTTTTATGGCAAATATCTCTGGACTGGCGCCATGGATATTGGTCTGGAAATTAGAGAAATGTTAGAGGCTATGTCTCACTCTGACCCATGTCTAACTGTGGCCCACATTCCCCTATATCTGGTGCTGCAACATATTCTTGTGCAAATAGGTTTATATTGTACCTAAATATTCACATAGGTTCATATTTTTTATTCATTTAAATTTGTTTAAATCCAAATTTAGAAAAACTAACCCCATTACCGGTATACACTCTGTCAGGGCACCCTGAGTCACCACACCAAATTTCGTTGAAATCCGGGCACCAAAATTAACAAAGACGTGTTGGTCTCAACTTTACTCCAGTCTTATATGTATATATAAACAGTCCCATGAAACATTTATACATTTATTGATGGACGTGTCGTGGGATGTTCATACAGGATCGGGTTCATTATTCTGAAGGTTCCATATTCCGAAGGTTCCATATTCCGAAGGTTCGCTATTCCAAATGTTCGTTATTCCGAAGATTCGCTACTCTGAAGGTTTTCTATTCTGGGCGTATTTAACCAGAAATGAATTAAAATTTGCAGCCCCACCCCCCACAAAAAACCACACGAGGAATGAAAAATGCTATTACGCTAGAATTCACATATAGTACATTTATACACTCCATTCTAATTTCCAAATTGTCCCAGATGTCGGTTATTAATAGCAAGAAGAGAGTATCAGTTTATCGTTTATTATGGAAAGTTGAAAACACGATGACTGCATGACTGAAATAAGCTACATGTAAGAGTCTAAGTGATACAGTCTGTCTGGACTGGCAATCTGTATTTGAAAGAAACATCAACATTAAAGGCCGACTTAATTTTCGAACCCCCAGATCATATATATATATAAAATATATGCCATATTATATACCATCTTCATTTCTTCTCCTCCCAAATGTGATGTGTGAATACTTGCTCTCAATACTTACCAGTACAATACTTACCATGCACAGAAGTTTTCTGAAATTCCAGCATCTAAAAATGGGTGCGTCTTATACAAAGGTATTTCACAAAAGGCAGGATTTGGGGTTGAAAAATGGGGGTGCGTCTTATACACGCATGCGACTTATACACCAAAATTTTCGGTACCATGCATTTGAAATAGGAAGCTCTCTAACATTGTATTATCAACTTATAATAATAAAATAAACCGTGAACATGTTTTTGTTGAGTTGCCGACGTGTTTTTGTGCTAAAGTTTCATCTGGTTTTGTTGTGCAAAGTGTATTATTTTCAATGGAGGGGGAATAACTCTATATTTTATAGATAGAGTTATTCCCCTTCCATTGAAAATTCCTTTTTCTAGCTTGAATTCTGTTGCATTCTGGGAGCCATAACGGGGGGGGGGATTTTTTATCATTTCAGTTATTTTATATTTCTCTTTGGGCATAATCATATTTTACGGCATAGATTGTTATTAAAACAGAATATCAATGTTATGGCGCTCCAGTATTCATTAAGCGTTATAGCCCCACTGTTATAAACCGCCTTTAGCTGGTGTATTCTTGTCTCTAAGATTATTGAGATATAACGCCATGGAAACATAGCAATTGTGTGGGCTGTGTGACGTGACATTAAATTTCAAGGAAATCCGCGGGGAAAAAAATCACATTTATTGTTTCAATGTTTTAAGTTATTTCCTTCATAAAGAGAGTCTTATGTCATGATAAAGAACCCTCTTAATACTTTAGAATATAGAATTAAACTTCAAAATAACAAAAACCTTCGGAATAGAGAACCTTCGGAATAGTGAACCTTCAGTATAATGAACCGTGGCTTGGGAATACAGTCATTCAGGCAGTAAAGGGTAACTTTTTATGTTTGTGCTCCACATGTCTGTATGCAAGTACAATGGATAAAAATTCATATGTCATTTGTTCATAAATCCTAGCTCTATCATACATCGTATGTGATGTTAAAAAATTTTGCTCTATCTGTTTAAAATATGCGATCAAAGATAGCACGAAATCCAGGCAATAAGGGGTCAATTCAGGCAGTAAAGGGTCACCTTTCATTTGAGCTGTATATATCACAATTGATGGCTGTTCGTGTGTTATTAAACCACAAATAACACATGCAATATGTATTTATTCCAATTAAAAGTTTTGTATCAAACACAAACTTGTTTATTATAGTCTCCATTTCAGCATCATCAGAATGTAAACAAAACAATGTTCAAAACAATTAGCAAGGCACAGACGAAACACATGTACGTCATCATCGGGGAAACTAATTCTATGTTTTTGATGATGATAATTAGCACTTTTAGAATCACAATCAATAACTGATTTGTGAGAAAATTAGTTGTTGAGAAATATGTTTTTATTATTTTTTATAGTGGAAATACAAATTCATATTATACATTTGTTCCCAAAATAATATGGCCCTATGTACAGTTAATAGCATTCACTCACAAATCATATGTAGTACAGTGTGTGATTGAATGTTTTTTGTTCATAATACAAACATACTTGTATACTAGTATATAATTAGAGCAGAGGTGGCAGCAGTTGGGGTGGATGCATGGTGGGCAGTTAGGATAGGACAGCTCCATTCTTTCTATGGGATATACAGGGGTAAAGGCAACAAACTGATATTTACCAGAACAGAAGGTGGTGGACAAGATCATTTGATCGTTTCGAGCACCTTGGGTGCTTGCATCCCAAGTGGATCAGTCATAAGATGCATTGCAGATTGTACTGTCTTGAGTCACCTCGAGTGGCAAAGTTGTTGTTATTGCCTATAACTTATTTAATTACATATCTTTAACTCACATTTTTTACTCATATTTAATTGTCAGGGAATTACCAAAGCTCAATATTTATAATTTATTTTCAGACAGTACATAATTATGTTTTGTAGTTTATAAATTAATTAATGACACAAACACACACACACAAAACTGACAACATATTCATAAGGCCTACATGTTTATATGACCATGAATAGCAAATGTGGCGTACTCATTTCATTGCAATGCATGTGCACTGTGCAGCACTTACCAGTGCCAAATCTGATTGACATAAACATGTATCAAATTAAGATCATTGGTTTGTGAGCTAGTCCACTTATCGCTTTATTTGTGAATCACGATTCAAGCAATTTAGATTACATTTGTATTCAACATATACATCAAGAAAGAAGCAACGATAAAACTGGGACTTGCAATTACTTTGCTTTTGCTCCGATCCAGAAAAACTAAGGTTACAACCAAGGACGTCGCGAACGACAGTGAGTGTTGGGTGCATCTCGCCACTGACATGAGTATACCCATTTTCACCAATCACCCAACCCATTGAACCCACCCTCAGTTGTGCACAGCAGTCAGCAGTTACACGTGCATGGCACACTAACCAATTGTACACAGCATGCAATCACAGGAGCTTGGTATGGTCCCGGGTGGTGGTTCTGCCAATAAAAGAGGGGTTTTGACCAAATTCCAAGCTCCTGTGATGCAATGTACTAATAACAGAACAATTGAAATCGCGAAATTATTATTTGGTGTTTATATATCTATTTTGTAGTTTTCTCGGGGAGGATTATATGGCTTGGGCACTCCATTTGGTGGATGCACCGTAACATATTCATATGGGCACAATCCCTTGGGTGAGACCCAACATCCTGAATCCAGGTAATTATGTTCACATCCTCCTTGAACCCCTCCTCAAGGATGTAGTGACAGGTCTGGTGTTGGGGTGACTCTCCCCCTCCCCAACATTGATAAAAATGATCAAGCTAGAAAATCATGCCGGACCCGGTCAAACACAACTTTTATAGTTAGAGCATATTACACCACAATTACCTGCATAGGTTGAAATTGTTCCCAATTATTTGTATATATGCCCAACCAGTATTTATATAGTGGGGAATAAGTTGTTTTTAGACCAACAGCAGCATATTTTTCTATTTTTTGTCTGAAAATGTCCATTATTTGGGAAACTTTCCAACCTTAATTAGGGGGTGTGGGGTTCGACATTTCCAACAGTTTGAGACACCAGATGAAAATTTTCAAACCAAGGGCGGGGCTTTGGGAGATTTGTCTGGTTCAATGGGGGGGGGGGGGTGGTAAATGGAAATTCCAAGGTGGATGTCACCAATGGAGACCCTCTGGCCACCCCCTGGCCCTCCCACACCCTTGCGGGTGGGTTAATAATTTGGCTGAGATTTCCTCCCTACAACAGGTCCCTCAAGAATTCCAATGCTAAAATTGTTCAACCTGGCACCCTATATAGTTGGAAATGTTCCAACTGATAGCCATTCCAATCTAATTATTTTACCACATATAGGTCATTGGAAAATATTAGACTGTTGGTCTAAAAAAAAACATTCACTCTTCACTCAATTCTGGTTGGAAAATTAAACTATGAGAACAATTTCAACCTATATTATGTCTCAAATTGCCAATGAAGGCATGAAATGTTATTAGTTTTATTATTTCCAACGTATGCTAATCATTAGAATTCAATTGACATGTTTTTATTTAGTCCGTGATTCCACGTGCGATCGACTGTTAACAAAAGCATGTGACCCGCTATTGACAATGGAATTAGGTCGAAACAAATTAAATGTTTACACAATAAGACAAATTTAACTTTTGTGGGGGTCTGGGAGTTGAAAAATCAATAATTTGTTAATATTTTACAGTGCTTAGTTTGGGTGTATTTTATTCTGTTTTTTATTAGCAGCAGCCGATCTGCTACTTGACATATTTTGTTGACTTACTTTCCTCCGATGCGTTTCCACTGTCGGTCAAATAAATTGAATTAAATCGGAAATTACCGTCAGAACTCACCACAAATTGCACATGATCTCCAACACATATTCATTCTCAAGAATCAACAGGATTTTGGGAGATCAAGTGCATCAGTGGCTTTTGCCATGACGATAAACAACAACTGACCTGTTACTGCCTGTGAGTGTGACCCGTTACTGCCTGAATGACTGTAGTAAACATTCGGAAGGGAACGGGACTACCCGCCCCCGAGACAACCCGCCCCTATGCTATTTTGGGGGCGGGTTGTCCCGATAAATGAGGGCGGGTTGTCCCGAAATTGTTAATAGTGATTATGTTCTTTTATGTTCTTTGATGATATATTATTAAAGATTTTGATCAACAAAACGTGTGTTTATTCATTAATTATGTCAATGCGTGAACTGGGATAAAGAATGACACAATGTTTTGACAACTGAACGGCACTTAAGGTAAGTGAAGACTAATTATAAAAGGGGTGCTTTCAAAACAGACATTTGATGCAAATGGTTCATTATCACAGTGTGTTATCACAACACTTAGTGATCGGGATTCATCTCACTGTGAAAGAAGTATTTCCAGATGCAGATGTAAAGGGGTGCTGCTTCCATTGGACGCAGGCCGTGAATAGACACACATCAACCGTCGGCCTTAAGATGGCATATGGTCAGAAGGGTCCATTGCACAACTTCATCCGTCAGTTGCTGGCTCTTCCCTTCCTCCTGGCTCCACAAATAAGAGAAACGTTCCAGGAGTACTATATGACAGAACGTCTGAAGGTTCAAAGATCAGGGAGGTCCTAGATTTTGTTTTTAATCTTCGTTCATATTCATATTAAATTTCGTTCATTAAACTTCGTAATAAATAAACATATTATCGTTGATGCATTTTTGTGTTCATAAGTTATATTATATTACATGTGTATTTATTGTTGTCCATGTTGTTAAATCAAATTAAAAGCTATAAAAAACAACCCAGTTTCGTTAAACAAACATCTCATAATCCCCTCACAGTCACACTCACACCTCCTAATTAGCCACTGATCACCGCTAATTGATTTTGGGGGGCGTGTTGTCCGGGGGCGGGTTGTCTCAGAGTGAAACTGAAAGGGGGCGGGTTGTCTCAGGGGCGGGTAGTCACGGACCCCATTCGGAATAGCGAACCTTCGGAATAGATCGAGACATGTCGCTGTCCATACGTACTGACGTGATCATATATCCCAAGTTGGCCGGAAATACAGGCACTCCCATGAAACATAAATTTTCCATTTTATAGATGGACGTACGTGTTTTGGGTTTTGGGTAATCATATTACTCTGTTCTTGAGTCAATCAATATTATTTAAAATTCAGTAGTAACTAGTATTCTATTCTTCAATTTCTTGTGTTGCCATTTTGGAGAAAATTACCTCTTCAATATCCATGTATGTGCCTGCACCCTCTGGAAACATCTCATCGGCGACAAGTGCTGCTGGTTTCATCACAGGATTTTAACGTTTACAAATTTATTTCAATAAAGATAAAACAATCCACCAACATCAATTTTAGGGTTGGCGATTATCGCAATACGATAGGGGAACACTGTGTGCGTAACGTAACTATCGCAAGTATAACTATAACGTACTCTGAAAACTACTTATCGCCAAATTCATGCTTCAAACATTTTAAACATGTCATCTTCAGCTTCTTTTATTTTATTTTTATGAAAATTAATAATAAATGGGGTGATAAATATGTATATAACGACAAATAGAATCAAATTGGCCATTTTGTCGTGAAACTCAGGACAGGCAAGCCAGGTACAAAAATTGGTGAAATATGAGTACGAACGTAAAAGTGTTCCCCTATCGGATTGCGATAATCGCCAACCCAATTTTAGTTCCTGGGTGTGATCGATTAACCGAAAGGTTTGACCGGAAATCGAAGTTTGATAAAATAAATATACTTTCCGGCTAATCATAGTTCGTACTATATACCGGATGGACACTTTTCTGTAGGTGAAATCCGTGTGATCAACGTGTGCACTGTACTATTAATCTCTTCGCTGCTAAATGTCGTTATTGTGTCGTATGCTGGGCTGTTGGTGTTATTGCCATTTCCAGGAAAATATTACGGGAATATCACAAGAACTGACTCAGAACTTTGAAAGCTAGGCTAATTAATGCGTTAAAGGGGTTCTGTACACAGAGATAGGCAATTTTTTTTATTTACTCCCATTAACATAACTTTAAAGTTAGATTGTGTTCGTGTTTATATGAGTTTCGTATAAACCTAATTTAGCGACGAAAATATTGATCTTGGAAATAAAAAATATTACGATTTCAAACTACGCGCCATGTTTTTTACCTTCACCGGAGAAGACGCAGGTTGCAGGATGAACCGGAAGTTCAATTGATGCCTGCAATCTAGTCCGTCGAACAATCTCACCCCCTATAAAATACTTGACGCTTTATGAATCTTGTTTCTTCTCTTTTTTCCCAAATTGGTTATAGCGGGACTTCCTTTTGCATGTAACATGCATGTTTTGTTCGCAACTCAATAATGTTCGTCGTAAACGGCCGTCGATAAAAGACACCCAACATGTGAGATTTCAAGAACGGTAACTCGTAATGGCATAATTCGCCATTTTATGACTCCAGCCATAAATTCATTTATATTAAATAATTCAATTTGACTTTTATGATAGCCTGTTAACCGGAACGTTTTCAGTAGACATCGTCGACTCAAATACGTTATTTTAAAATATAATATTGATATTAGATCGCAATTGTTACCGGGAATTTATTGAAATTGGCGTACAGTACCCCTTTAACAATTGTGGTTCGTAATTGGTCGAAAGTGTTGGCTACCGACCATTAAATTTGCCGACGTCGACTGCCGACGCCATATAGCCGGCGGCCACGTACACAGACATATCGGTAAATCGTCGGCATCCGACCATTGCCGACGTCGGCAGCTGATGTCATTGTCGACGTCGGGTGGCTAACTGGGGTAGGTCTATACCTATATATATTGGTACTACGGACTTAATTCAGCAATAGGCCTTATCCATGACTGGAATTAAGAGATTGGTGCATCGGAATAACTGTATCTCGAAGTTTCAAACAGTGTATAGTGTAGGCCTATACATGATGTTGGATCGTGTTTGTTTCTCATTATCATCTAATCAATTATCAACTATATACACTCAATACTCATATATATACTCATCTATACTCATTCTTCACTCTCACTTGTGTTTGTTTCTCATTCTCATCTAGTCAACTTTATATAGCTAAATATAATGATTATTATGAGCTAATAAACAAATTCAAATTCAATACGAGGTTGTCCTAAACGACGGATCGATCAGAAGACGAAGAAGAATCATATCGGCTATTCGAACAGTTGAAGCATAATAAATTAATAAAATCTACATCTCACTCCCCAACACCACCCCTTATTTCCCCTGTAGGCCTATATATATATATATATATATATATATATATATATATATATATATATATATATATATATATATATATATATATATATATATATACGGAACTGCACACCCTGTTAATACACGTGCATTATACATGCTAAATTACGTTAACATAATTATATTAGGTCAGCATACAAGTTTGCCCTTACAAGTTAAAGGTACTCAACCCGTAAAGAGGGTCCCCATCTCAACAGATTCCAACAACAACAATCCGATCGGAGGGTCCTATATTACTATTTCTTTGGCTTTGGGGGTAAAAAATATTTGATTCGAGTCGAGGAACCCATCAAACAAAGCTCAGAGTTATTAGATATTGATTTTTGAAATTTGTTATAAACTCGAGATCAGTACTACTAACTGCCGTAATCTGCTCTGGATGTGTTCTCCAAATCTATTCAAACAGACAAGGATGGATAACTCTAAAATCAAGTGGTAATTTTAACGCAATTTTTACTGAGTTCTGGGCCAGATAGTATTCCCGATAATGAAAAATAATAGATTTCTAAAATCGATATCTAACAAATCTGAGCTTTGATGGGTGACTTCCTCGACTCGAATCAAATATTTTTGACCACCGAAGCCATTGAAATAGTAATTGAGAGGAGTTTTATCGGGTTGAGTACCTTTAAACGTTTTGTGGGGTCTTGTTATATATATGTAAAAATGTTGAATATAAAATAAATTTAATTGAATCTTGAATTCATTTATTTGCTCACATGATTTAAAAAAACTGGCTCTGTCTCATTTGAATGAGTGGACTAAGAATAGACCGATCGTGCGGGAGTGACTAAAACGCAGAATGGGACGGGATGGTATGGGACGGTATTGGGACGGTATTAGAAAACCGGCTGTTTATCAATAATACAGCGTGTAGCGGCATCAAAATGGTTATATATAGTCGGTATTAACATGGCGTACATGGAGCAACAATTTAATAGTCTCATTCGCCAACACAAAGCTCATATTATCGGCTAAAAATAGACACGTCGGAAATAGGCGATTACGGTCAAACGCAGAACGAAAATGTAAACACCAAATTACCCCATACATTCATATTTCCCTGTCCGACGGTGATATTTTTGCATAAAATGTTAGATTAACATTTTTTCGACATCACTGTAGCATTTTATTGACCATAATCAAGATCATGAAAACAACTTTTTTCGTCGATGGGACGGAAGCGAAATTGCAGAACGAAAACGTAAACAAACACCAAATCATCCCATGCATTCACATTTCCCCGTCCCGCGGCGATATTTTTACTCTTTGCACATCTGTGAGTTGTTTTTACTGCAAGGTGATTGTCAGTTTTGTCACTGATGGCAATAAAACACTGGAAACATCAGAGGTCGGCGTTTTAATGCATATCTAACAAAACATTTGAGTTGCTCTTTTTATCGAGCTTATATATCGTCGTGTGAGAATCAGATGGTTCTATCCAACATTTATCATTTTGTTGGGAAATCTATGTTGAAATTTCGAGACATAAATCGTTATCAGTGTGTGTCGTCATGTTTTAAAATGTTAAAGCTAACTAAAATATTATTATATCCGAAGTCTCAGTTCTAGAAACTCGCCAGTTTTATAATAAAAGACAAAAATGTGTTTAGAGATAGAACTCTTTTGCATACGAAACCATCGTCTCGCTTCCGGACCAGAGTGCACATGGAGATAGAACTCTCTAGCCTGAATTTTTCTTCCAATTTATGTAGGCCTATATGTGGTTAAATTCGACAGCAGTTAATCAAGAAATATGTTGTATTTTCTCTCGCGGTTTGCGAGGGGATTCTGTTAGAGTATATGAGCGAGTGGTCACTAATCTTTGCCATTTTGGGAAACGAATGGTTGTCTCTTTCAATTTAATGGGTAAGAATGCATATATAGGCCTGAAAATGGCGTGACGGGCAGAATCACTTCTCACATTTTCCAGGTTCACAAGCATTCACACACCATGGAAATGAACGAAACAATAATTGATTTCTTATATTTACATATCAGAATGTTAACGAGGCAATAATGTGACATAAGTACTAGTATGCCACAGAAATATCAAGGATGGTGCCATTTTCGTTCAGTTGGTCTATTTGGCTCAAATGGGGAGTGTATAATTATCGACTAAACATGTCAACGATATCATAACCGTCTAATTAAATAGTTAGGTTAATGTGTAAGTAGATCCGTTGTTTGTCCTTGACGATGTGTGTGATTCTCATAGTTCTAACGCATGCCCATGCAGGTCAATCAAGTTACATACACTTAATGAAGAGCGGGCGCGAAACAAAAGGGGAGCAAACTTAATAAAAGCCCTTGTGCTTGTTGTTTAATCCCCTTTCCAATCAATCCATTATTTATATTATTCTGTCTTACTGTAAAATGTTTGTCAAATGTTTAAATAACAATGTTTAAAATTGTTTAAAACAACAGCGCTTCCGCATTGAAATAGGAAAAACAGACACAAGTCTGGCGAACAGTCATGTCCATTATAAAACACAACAACCGATCAAACTACATACATTTTGTTCAACTTCATGTCGCTGCAATTCGATGTCTAAACTACGACGGGACTGACCTTACCTGTAGTAATCTTAAGATGGAAGTTGAACAAATTTGATGTGCAACTTTTTCGACTGATAAAAATAACGAACATAATATCCTCTATCGAGGAGAAGTGGAAAATCGAACGACGAAATTAAACTTAGAAAGAACCATATGTATGTGTGGCTATGTGCGAAACAATAGTTCGTACTTCCGGATCACATTCATACATGAATTCATACATACCGCCGACCTCTGATGTTTCCCGTGTTTGTATTGCCATCAGTGACAAAACTGACAATCACCTTGCAGTAAAAACAACTCACAGATGTGCAATTAACAAGGAGACAGAGTAAGCCGTAGTTAATTAACACCTTTGCAGTATGGCGTATCTTATGTTTGTTTGTGTTCGTTGTTTAGTAGTTTTGTATTCAAATAATGCTAATAACTCAAAAAATAAGTGATCAAAGTTGGAAATAACACCACATACACATAGAGTGGACCCACACGCACCCACAAACCAAATTTCACCCTTCTATTCCGCTTTTTGGACCTGTGTTCGTTTGTGTTCGTTGTTTAGTAGGACCCCCCCAATACAGTCCCGCACCGTCCCAATACCGTCCCATACCGTCCCGTCCCATCGTCCCATTCTGCGCTTTAGTCACTCCCGATCGTGCGCCTCATTTTCGAGCTGTTGTTCGAATCACGTGATATATACACAAATCGGCCATATTGGTTCAAGAATTTTTTTTACAAATCAAGCGATTATTTTATTCAAAAAATCAGGTTTATATAAATTTTTCGCAACTGCCATTTACCGATAAGGAAGAATGAACCCAATGCTAATGAAGATCGCCCCTAAAACTAATAAGAATTTGAGAGTATTTATTTACCAAACACGTGTCTATGAATTTGCAATGCAAATCGAAAAGTAACACAACTTTTTTGGCATTTTTGATTCCTTTCGCGAATTTGTTAGCTACAATGCTAGTGTCAGTTCTGGTTCCTAGAGTAAAAAAAATTTAAATTGTTGATTAATTTGTTGTAAAAGTCATTTTATAAATGCTTTTGACTCTTGTGGCCCTCATGATTTAGGGAAGTCGGCAGCCGAGATCTAGCATACTATTCTCTCGTGCTAGCGGATCGGAGATTGCAACCTCAGAACCTGATCAGGGTATTCTGACAAAAATCAGAACTTGGTCAGATACCAAGTTTGTCGGGATGAAAAGTCTAATTCGAGATCACTGAATAAAGATCCGAATGCAAAATGCTGCACCCGCCCCACCCGTTGGTGGCCATTAGTAGGCATTACAACACTTGTCCAGCCCAGGTATGTTGTCGTGGGTGCAGTACGCTGTTCGATCGGGCGCAGACATTAATGGCTGACCCGTGTACACACATTGGTGTGTGCACGTTTAAAGAACGCTACTGGAGTCACCACGGTTATAAAGTTACTCGGCCGTGGTAGCACCTGGACCAGTGCGTCTAATCCGTCTATGTAATCAGAATTGGTTCCTGAACTGTAATATCAACAAATACATATATATAATTGGCTACTGCAATCAGTAATGCTGAAGCAAACTGGGCCATCATACCCCGCCGCCATGGCAAAGGATTAATCTGAATTAAGAGGGCTGCTCTTGAGATGTCACTGATGCTGATGGGGTCATTATCGTAATGTTTTATATATATAGATGCACACCGGATGCACCAGTCTCACGTAATATCACGAGACAGGGGTCATTGGGGTTTACCTAATTGCAGCAAGTCCCTAGTTTCTACATAAATGCACATACATGTACAGTGTTGATCATATTTGTAAGTTCATGTTAAATTCTTCCGTTGATCAATCAAACAACCATACAGTTATTTAGGCCGCAGATTAATATTAAGATATAACAAATGATCAATTTTATCGCAGTTTCGTCCTTGTGCTAAAAGAAATGTATGCCTCTATCAGAATTTCGGAAGAAAAATAGCTTCGAATTGAAGCAGACGGCAATTATTTACGGCAGCATTTTAATCTTGCCACTGACGGAGACTGATGTGCATTAATGTACGCGGTGTGCATTTATGTATTAAACGTTACAATAACGACCCCATCAGCGTCACTGATGGTTACAAGATCTGACAAATGTGAGAATGCAGCTACAATAGCTGTATTCAGCTAACCTAGCTGAATTTAGCTATATATTTTACTCTCAAACCAGCTGTATTTTCGATAATTGACTGGAAACTCTAATTTGCACATTCAATTTAGGTTACATCATTCTCCAATCACTTTCAAAGAAATCAAAACTGTCATTCGTTTTGTGACAAAGTGTTGTGTTTTGTCGACATGTCTATGTCGATTATTTGTGAAAACTCACATACAGCAATTGATGTCCGTCATAATGGTTTAATAACTCTTATGCATTGCAGAATACCTTGTAAACTATATTTAATACAATATTCAATGCCGAAGATTCAATGTCTTTATCCGTTCCGGAAATAGTAATATGGTGCTGTTCAAATGCAATTTTGGTGCTCTTAAATTATTAAATAGTTGAAAAGGGGGACATGATCTCTAGCCCGAGATTAACCGAGCGAGCACAACTCACCACTTTAGCTTTCCGATACCCAGCCCTCATAATTGGCTACGGCAATCAGCAATGCCGAAGAAATTTGCTGAAGCAAACTGGGCCTCGGCAAAGGGTTGCCGTAGCAGATTGCCGAAGCCAAACGATTTGAATTAAGAGGGCTGCCAGTACCGCACACTATCTGTATAAATTATAATACCGTTACGAATAGTTATCGGTATCGCTCACAACCGTTAGTGGTGTGTGAGTTCAAATGCTCGGTTTCAGTTTCGGTTTTAGTAAGCAATCACTTAACATATAGCAATTAGTCCAACACAACTGGACAAAACAGGCACTACCAGTTACAGAGGGTCATAATAAGTTGGGGAACCGCTTGCTCTGTTGCTAAATCATGAACTTTAATGAGAATGTGAGATCAAAGTCATATATTGAACCATCATGTTTAAGCAAACACAAAATAGTAGTGCCCGACTGACCATATTTCCAGACGCTGACCCTAAACCTTTTTCCGACTGTATTCAAATATTTCCACCATACCATAATCAAAACATAAAAGGGAAACGCAAATACAGCGACGCTTCATGCATACAAGATGAAGTCCCGTGTGACTTATATATTGGTACCGATATCGTTTAAAGACAAGGCCGTGGTACGGCGTAGCACGTGCGACATGTGCCCAGTTCCTCGACAATGATGACGTAATTACGCGTTTGATGTTCCCGCTCAGTTTGTGGGTTAGAGATACCATTACGCGCAAAAATAACTGCCGCGATCAACAAGCTAGACGCTAATAAGTGCATGTACATGTACACGGCAAATGGCCGGCTCAAATTCGTAATATTTCGTTGAACGTTATAGATAAAAGGTCAATTTTATTGACCGATTAGCTGGGAGAATGAACTTAAGTTTAAGAAATTGCAGTTCTAACTACCGACTTTATTTCCGCACGGAACGAAATGTTTCGTCAAGTACACGTCATCAATTCAAATAAAGTGCACACTTATTCTAAGACAGTTGACAATAAAGGTGACAAAAGTCAACGACCTACTGCATGTAGTTTGTGTTGACTGTGTGGCCACTCATCGATCGATCGTAGGTTCCAGAACAAAAAGTTTCTGGACCATTTCCCACGTGGTATAACATTTCTTTTCGTTCGCATTCTCATTTTTACAACGACATGCTTCCTCATTTCAGTTTCGTTTGACAACACAATGACGCTTACGATATTATAACAACACATATCTGAGACGAGATGGACACATCCCGATATATAATTGATCAGAGAGGTCGATTATTTGACAACACTATCAACTAACAAGTCGATTCAATTGAAAAATAAACATACAAAAAAAAAAAACGTAATGTCGGTTGGGGCAGAATCACGTTGGTCGGTTTCGGTCGGTATTTTTTAAAACCGAAACCAAGTTGTTTTCTCGGTTAACCGCACAACACTACTCATGTTTATTTTCATAATAAATACTCTTTCACTAAAGATATCAAAGTATAAATGTAGCAGGGACCAGCCCAGACAATATTTGAAGGGTAAAGTCAGTTCTCCCTGCCACAAAACTAAGGCAAAGTTGGTGTTACAAAATTAAAATTGATATCGACGATAAGCCGTCGCTACACAACGAAAATAGGAGAGCTGTAATGTTTAAATTAAAATTATGAAATAGTGGTTCAGAGATGGAGTCTTTATGTTCACATCATCACCCTGATAACTAGAATGCACTCAGAGAGATGCCAACGTGCGCAAAAATGTAATAAACAATAATTTAAAAAATAATTTCACTGTATTTTAATTAATTTATTTAATTTAATTTAATGTTAGCAAAAAAAGACAATTACCATTTCTCATTTCATCACATATAAAAGGCAAATTACTATATTAACCATTTAAGTAATTAAAACCAATTCCATGTTGCCGAAATGATGAGACTTTAATATCGATTACATTTTTTTCAGCGGCATATTTTCATTTTCATTTTCCGATAGTCAAAGTTGACCAAAGGAGCAATTATAAGAAATAATTAGTACTATTTTTATAAATATTGATAGCAGTCAATATTCAACAATACATATCAATAATTAATCAAATTCAATAATTAATCAATAACGACCATTTTATGTAATAATAAAATGTATGTAAAAATAAAAAACGGTGTTTGTGTTAACAAATGCGTTTTGTTTTGTGTTACGTCATTCGTCGTATTTGACCCGGAAATCTGCTGAAGGTTAGGCTATTCAGCCTATTGCGTCGAATTACAAAATCGCGTTTTGAATGTCTCTCTTTTCCCGCACGATAAAAAGAGGTCTTCGCACGAACCAAAAATGATAAAACTTCCCAATTATAAGTGAAAATACCCAAATGAAGGAGTCTATGTAGGTCCCGAAGGAGTCTATAGACTCTTTGATGTAGATTTCTGATGGAGAAAATGTAGGTCGATCTATTTTTGTCATAACTCTGACGAATTTCGACCTGGGAGAAAAAATCGAAATCGAGGCCAACTACGAGCATGCCAGTTTTAAATATAGAAACAGGGAATCCTGACAAATGGCGATATCGGAGACAAACAAATAAACGAAAACAACACATAAAATAAACATACAAAAAACGCGGCACAGTAAAACTGTCAGAACGCCACGAGGTTTTACGTCGTTTTTGGTGACGTCATGGGGTGTGACACCAAGCTACCAACTACCAAGCTACCAAGCTACGAATCTGTCTGATCGCCATACTGTTGCGCGAGCGCACGTAACTATGAATAACACCCAAACACAATTGTGAGAGAATGGCAGTATTTAATAGCATCGTTTTGGTAGTATGGCAGCATTTATTTTTGTATTTTCAGCGGTTTAAAAATGCCAACAATAACCAAAACGAAGCGAAATCCTAAAAGCGCACGCTCATTTATAGCGCTCGAAATCCGGTTAAGATTTTAATATGCTGTACAATTGAATTTGTTTTCAAAGTTCTTTTACCAAACACAGGGAGTGGTGAACTGACACATTTTGAGATGTATAAGTTGTAATCTTCATTGTAAGGTGTGATAATCTCAACTGTCAGTCTCGCAGTGTTTTCACAGCTGTCAGCAAGCAAGACTCAGGTGTGAATATATGTTTCCAGTTTGGATCAATAAAGCTGTTAATTGTTTTGATAACACACTGTCAATGGACAACTGTGTGAAATCACTGTTGGCAGTGGTAAGACAAGTTAATTAGCATGAATATTGGGGGGGGGGGGGCATTTGTCACAATGCTGACAATAGTGGGGAGGAAAGACCATGCATGGGTTATCTTAGAATTGGAAATGACACCATTGAATGTAAAATTCACAGACCCCAGTGATGGTCAGTGGTGACCGTGTTTATTAGTAGGCTATTTAATGAGTTAACCTGACTATTAACTAAGAAATGAGGCTGAGCCATCACTAAAAGTGCTATATGTGTAAAAGAACACTACATAATACATGTATACATTTGTAACACAAATAAACAAGATGAATGGAAATCATGGATTCATATAAAATTTCATAACTTAAATATGTCATTTTGGAGTATCTTTTTGAGATTTATAAAAAAAAAGCCTCCTTGCCTCGTCTGATATTTTATGGAAAATTGCCTGAGAACACGGGTATTTTTTTTTTATGGCCTTATGTCCACCATTCTAACACCCCTTTCCATTTTTATAGCAGCTGGAAGAAATACAGGATTGTTTTTGATGGGGTATATCTTTGTTTTACAAGTTATTTAGTTCATGTTTTCACAGAAAATAGTCCCCAGGATATTTACATTACAATAATGTTCGCTGTGAAAGTTCGCCATTTGTCAACGCTAATCCTCATTAATATAAAGTGGAATAACTCTATTCCATTCTATGCAGAGCATATAGAAATTACAGAAAGAGTTATTTATCTTTAGTTAGAATGGCACAATACTTTGGTCATTTGCGCTTCAGATTGAAATTACGTATGGTTGATCATTCAGCTTTCATGACTGGTTCCTGACAACTCAGTTGATTCGACTGACAGGCCCAAGCTTGGATACTATAGTTCCTGCTATCCTGGTTTGTGTATGCGCCATTCCCAAGTCACAATGTGTAATTCTGATACCCGTGTCTGCTGGGCGCAACAGAGTGCGGTGTACATGCTCAGAAACAGACTCCATTGATTCCAAGCTAGTTACTTTTCATGAACTTCACGCATAGTGGCAGTGGCACAAAATTATCCAAAAAACAAAAATGCAGGTCTAGTTCGAATTTGGGTTCCGCCTGCCTATTTTCACCAGACTTATGGTCCTTTGTTGGAATTACCACGAGCATATTTTGCCACACCCTAGCAATGCACTTGTTTGTTCCCTAATTTTAAAACCCATTTGCCCTTTAATCATTCAGTAACATAAGTAAACAAGAAAATCTACCACAGTGGGAGATAACTTGGGCACTGTAGTTCACAAAAATCAGAATAATATCAGGGACCATGGCTATTTTATTGCTATAAAATATACCTTGATTGGAACCGAAAAAAAACCCACCAGATACTCGTACTCTGTGAACATCAATTATGGTTATTTTCTTGTGTATAAAAAGAATTATTAAATCAGATTAAGTGACAATAATATTTTATTATATAATCATACCCTTAGTCCATTCAATAAACCCATTCTATAAATTGTGATATTAAAGGTTTTGTTTAATAACAGGAAATATTGCCAGTTACCTTTGACTTCTGGTTTGAAAAGTTATTTCATTAAATATATGCCATTATATACGTCAAAAAGTCTTTATTTATCTGGGACTATTTCTTTAATACGTGGACAAACAACACATAGTTAATTAAAATGCCATCGCAAGCCTTATATAAGCCGATGTTAGTTTCACATCCCATTTATTGATTAAAGTATGTTTTATCGAGGTTTTGGATCATGTAATAAATAGAATTTATAACTCATCCCCAATCTATCCTGATGTAAATTCCGCTATAATCTGGGGACTCGTTGTAGATCCTTATATACAATATCACTCTAAAAGGTTTATCAGATTTGTATGGTAGAATTCATATTGGTGTTTATTATATAATATTGGACATTCTTATTATTTTTCAGACAGAATGACTGCAGATACTCTGAAGTTCGGTCCAGAATGGTCAGTGAGAATTAATTCCCTTAAACATTCTCTTGCATTTTACAATAGTAAAATAATTTTTATTTCATGTATTTCTATCGACAACCTGATAAATTTTAACAAATCATTTTGGAATTGCAATGGGAGACAAAGAGAGAAGTATAATTTATCCCCAAGCCTTGATCCATTTCTTTACTAAATGGATTCTCCCAATTAGTTAGGAAAGTATACATTGGAATGGTCTTTTATTCATTTTTAGGGGTGTTTAGGTAATAAAAGCAGACAACAGAAATCTCCATTCAAGTGCAGAAGTATTCATATTCTTCAGTGGGAAATTTAAGTTCAACAAACTAGGACCATTTTTTATCGGAACATTTCCTAAGGGAACTACCCTTCAATGATTATTTAGTAAAACAAAATGGGCTGTATGGAAAATTATAATTCATAAACTATTTTTCTGCAGAATATTGCCAAAATGAGCTAAAATTATTCACCATATTCATGTTTTTACATCAACTCTCCTCAAATGCCCAAACCTTCAAACGAACCATGTCCAACCCTAGTCAAAACTCTTTCTTCTGATGGCTCAGACTAGTTTAACTCATACCTTGTCAATATTGGAATTTCAATTTCTTTATTTCAGGCTCCGTAACCTTTCAGACGGAAGCAAAAATTCGTCAGCACAGCCGCCTCCAGTTCCTACCACAAAATACAAACTGGCGGATCATAGATACGGGCGGGAGGAAATGCTAGCATTATACACTCCAGAGGATGAGATTCCCGAAACTTTAAATGAGTTTCCCTCAATTCTGGTGGATAAACCGCAGAATCCTCTCGTATACGTTTCCCTCACAGAGGAAGAACAAGTATGATTTATAAGTAAAACTAAGTGACTATGGTTTTATCATATTCCTGCGATCAAAATAAGTTGAAAAATAATTGCAATGTTCGCTTGAATTTTTATTTAGGGCAGTGATTCCGTTAGGGAAAAAATGTTGGGGCCGCTGTTCTTGTGGCCAGTGTTCACGCTGGCCCAGAAATTCCTTTAGCCAAATGCCAATGTTTTTTAGCCACTTTGAATTTACTTTAGCCACTTGTTTGGGAACAAATTTTGAGATAAATTGAACGTATATTACATTTTATTGACAAAAGAAAACAATAACAATGTAATATGAGCAATAACATCCTGCCAAGCGATTCCACATACAATGAAAGTTTTTAGACCATCGCAAATGAAAACAAATTGTGCTGTATTAACATATAGCGAAAATATGCAATACGATATCTGAACGCAACCTGAAGTTTTATTTATTCGCGAGTTTGTGCATAGTTTTGTCTATGCCTATGCGTATCTAGTGCATATTTGTTCAATTCGTGGGAAAATAGTAAGTATTCCCTGGTGACTACGCAATTAGGATAATTTTAATCGCGGCTAATTGGACAGATCGATCGGTTTTGTAAAAAGTTGGAATTAATTAATAGGGATCAAACTGCAAATGCAAGAAATTCATTTTGGAAACTTTACTCGCAACAAAAACCTCCGTCACTTAAAGTGATTAAGTATCTTTCCCTTATCCCCACTAATTGCTCCAATCACATCGGATCGTGTAACATACACGAGGTGGCGACGCTTTTTAGCTCACCTGAGACGAAGTCTCCGGTGGAGCTATAGTCATCACTCCTCGTACCGTCTGTTCGTCCGTCAAGAATCATCTTCTCCTCCAGAACCGTAAGACGTAACGGGTTCATATTTGGTGTGGATGTTCCCTAGGTGAATCACATTCAGATTTGTTCATATTAGTTAATATTAGTTTTATAACGTGAGGTTCATTCATCCTTTGTTTGTTAAAACATGTGGGTGACAAACCATTTATTGCCAGACTAATTACCCGCGGCACATTCAAATGGCAGCTACTCCAAGCTATCGTGTTATCATTGCGTAACAGCAGTGTCTGCACCGGATGCTAAACAATCACACCCGGGCAGGTAGTCTCGCACAGTCCTTCGATTTTAAGGCGCGCAATTGCGCTTGCGCGCCTTAGCGCGCGCGGATCTAAAAACCAGCGAGTTATTAAATGCGCACGCCGAAAATATCAAATGCGCGCATCGGAATTTGCAACCAGTGAACGAGATTTTAACAAACAACACACCAATGGTTAAACGCCAACAAGACTATTCACCATGTATCTTTCTCAGCAGTGATGACGTTGATTACGAACCTGGTAGCAAAGATCAAAGCGGCGTCTTTCGCACTCAATGATTGGGGTGACACCTCGTCACAACTACTGCACGTGCGAGTTCCCGCAAAAAGCAGACTGACTTTGGCGGCAGCGTTTATGTTTCACCTTGCAGTATTTCGAGGATTCATTTGGACAAATTGTACCAATGCGAATACTATTATATAAATTTATGCAGATTACGGTATATCATGTCTGATAGTGACAGCGACAATGCTCAAAATATTATCAAAACGAAAGAGTTGATTCGTCGGAATACAGTGAATCTGATCGCGGTTATATGATTCCACTTCTGAGTTCGAAGTTTTAATCGAGTCTGAGCATGACACAGGTCTGGCCCTTTGAAATTGGAAGGAGGGCAATGATCGCCCTCCTTAATTTATCCCAGGAGGGCTATTTTATCTGACCATATGATGCAAAGCATCATCAGAGGCGAGCAGGGGTGAGTTTGAGAGGGGGTGTCCCCCTCTTATGATTGTGGGGGTCCGGAAATTTTTAATATGTAGTGTCCCTGAGAGCGATTCTGGCATATATTTGTGGATTTTGTTCAGTGTTTCTTGAGGGAAAAAATGTAGTTTTTTCCTCAACAATTTGTTAACTTTGAATACATTTGAACAGAAGACATACTAGAAAATTTGGCAGTAATCCGCCGTCGGCAAATGAACTATGCTATGTCACTGAGACTCTTTGTTAATTTTCGTGTGGGGAACTACATTCAAACACTCTATAAAATCTAATAAATGTAAAAAAAAATATTTGTTCCGTGTATTGTCATTCCACTCCCTCTTTCACACCTGGTCATGTAGGTACCGATAACAAGAAATACTTTGATATAGAATTCTGAAAATATACCACAAGTTCAAAATCCCTGGTCCCAGAAAGAGTTTACTCAAATTATGCAAACTTCGATTGGTGATTTACCCAAATGCCTAAAATAATTAAATTGTGAGTTTTGTGCATAATTTTTGTTTGTCAAAATCGGTTAACCCCAATCGGAACCCTCGGTATCCTCGGTACTTTCCGTTGATTCCTCGGAATGTAAATCGGAATCCTCGGTACAACCCGTTTCCTCTTAGCGGCAATCCTTTGCCGTCCGGAACATATTACTCCGTACTTTTTCTACATCCGGTACTGGCTCATCGGAACTACTCCGTGTGCATAATCGAGTCGTTGTACCACATGCAAATGTCGATCGGCACACCTCGCCAGTTTCCGACGTAAACAACTTACACTGTCAAGGGCGCGGTGTTCCGAATGATGCAATGCAATTAAGCGTGTGCGCTTATAATGCGAGACAACTGTGTATACAAAAACGAGATGACAGTTGTACCACGTGCTTGTATGTCGGCAAATAACGTTGCTACTCAGATCGCCCAGGCATACTTACGCGAGGAGGGCGATAGGCGCCCTCCTTATTTTAATTTCAGGCGGGCGGAGGCGGGCGAGGGCGATCGCCCGCCTTAAAAGGCCAGGCCTGGAGCATGTGCTCTCAGACCCGGAAGTCGACTAATTGTGATATTCTGACTTGCTGACAAACGTTGGTCAGTGAAAATACTTAATTACCATCCGGAATCTTTAACTCAGCCATGCTTCAGATATGTACTATTTCCTTGGCTCGTTTATGTTCAGTCATGCTCTAGATAGTTACTAATCTAAGACCGCGAAAACGCCGCAGACTTCGATAGTAGCCATACTAGCCAAGCTCTCATTGGTCAAACTAAAAAACTTCATCTTAACTGGATAACTAATGGCAGTTCTTCGCTCATCGATAACTTTCAAAATTTGACAGCTACGGCAGTCAGAGACTATTGTTTGATAAAACTGATATAAATATGTTTTATTTGTGTTTCTGGGAGAATGATACTTGTGCATTATACACATGTTTGTCTTTATTCAGTAGTCAATTCATCAATTTTAATTTTAATTGTGCTCCCTCAAAAAAGGCGCGCGCAAATCCCAAAAGCTCCGAGTGATATACGGCGCACCTACGTTTTCCAAAATCGAAGGACTGCTCGCATATTCTCGCTTACCGCGTTATAATACAATGAAAACGAAAGTAACTTTTTATTATTTTTTTGTTTGATCAGATTATTTCAAACCGTGAGATTAGGAGGTGTCGCCGTGACACCGTGAGATGCATGGTGAAAGCGGGAGTCTCACGGCGAATCCGTGAGAAGTAACAGGTCTGATGGAGGCTCATTGGGTGATTGGGGTTCATATTTGTTCAAATTGGGTCACTGGGTCAAATAGGGGCAGAGCCAGGTTCATAACTCTAAAAACAAAAATCCACACAGGCATGAGCTGTCGTTTTTTGATCAATTTTCGTGAAACTTGGCACAGACATCAATCACCATGGGAACCTGTGCACCTGCGATTATGACCTCTGTCAGACTTTTTTTGGTGGAGTTATCCCCCCTTTTTCGACTTAGAAATTTTTCGCAACATGTATACTTTTGTCCGAGCTTTTATTCCTACATTTTTCGGTTAATTTTTTTAAAACGTGGCACAGATATTTAGTACCATGGGAACTTGTGCACCTGCGATTATGACGTCTGTCCGCCATTTTTTGGTGGAGTTATCCCCCTTTTTCGACTTAGAAACATTTTTTGCAACATGCATAATTTTGTCCGAGCTTTTATTCCTACATTTTTCGGTCAATGTTTTTTAATCTTGGCACTGATATTTAGTACCATGGGAACCTGTGCACCTGCGATTATGACGTCTGTCCGACATATTTTGTGTGGAGTTATTCCCCTTTTTCGCAACATACATAATTTTGTCCAAGCTTTTATTCCTACATTTTTTGGTCAATAGGTATAAGATTAGGGTTATGGTTGTACACCTGCAATGGGAACTGTTATTTTATTATTTTAACTAAATGTTTACTGACATGTGAAACATCTTAGTATTTTTAAAACAGGGGGGTATCCGTAGTCCCATTGGGACAGTCACACCTCTAGTTTAAAAGTAATTAGAGTAGACATCCCCAGATTTAAAGATGCAGTATTGTGCAGTACATTTGTCACTGACAAGATAATTAATTAGTCTTGACAACTGGGCTGCAGAATATAAGTGATACAATGCTGCTACATGTATTGTTTTGCATTCCCTGGTGGTAAAAATTATATTTACTCAAATATTTGACAGAGAATCATTAATAAGAAGTATTACTTTTGATTCCAACTATGTAAGCCAATGCATGTCAAGTTAAATCTGACATGTATAAACATTCTCTGGCCATATGCTAGAGGTCATTAATCCCAATTACATCCAACAATCTATCATATGTATTGTTCAAATCTTTCAACAGCAAGCCTGCAAATAGCATGTCTGTCATTTGCAAAATAAGGTGAATTTAGTGATGCTATTCCGAATAGCGAGCTAGCATCACCAAATTCACCCTCTGGAGACCTCATTCTGCTTAGGCCTCATCTTCCGGGAAGTATCTCTAGTATCAAATTAATATTGTTTTTAGTTACATTTCCCTTCTAGGAAGTTTCTATATCCCCTAATTTGCAGAAGATAAAATTCATAATTTAGGTGCCAAATGGGTGAACATCACTGGGGAACTTTGACAATCTGATCCTAGGTCTGCCATAGCAGTTGAGGGCCTTAGCAGAATGAGGTTCCCTGAGGGTGAATTTAGTGATGCTAGCCCGCTATGCGGAATAATGTCACTAAATTCACCCTCTGGTGATCTCATTCTGCAAATGACAGACACGCTATTTGCAGGCTTGTTCAACAGGACATTTACACTCCCACATCCACCACTTCACTAGAACATATTTGGCGAACTTGAAAAGTGTTCTTTGAAAGAACCACCAGCTCTATTTAGCTCGTGGTATTTAATATTGAGGCTCCTGTGGTGATTGTGTTCAATCAAGGTCAACAGGCCAAGTAGGTGCAAGGCCAGCTACATCACTCTTTCTCTCCATAGTAATTCATGATATGTCTTCTATGCAGACTATGCCAGAATCAAATGGCCTATTTTGCTTATATTTGGTTTGAAATTACCTTGATTTGTGAAAATGGGATCACAAAGTCAAATAAGGACAGAGCCAGAGACATAACTATTTCACCACATAGTAATTCTTAAAATATGTTTGCAAGAAATAGTTGGCTCATTTAGCATGGAATGTTCTTGTTTGACTGCAATTCAGATTTTAACAAATATGGTCACCTGGTTAAATAAGGGCCAAGCTAAGGACAGTTTCCCTCTTAATATGCTTCCTTCACAAGGACTATCAGGTCTATTTTACTGATATTTAGTATTAGTATGAAGGGTTCTTTGGTGTCTGGGATTCAAATTTATTCAGATGGGGTCACCAGGTTAAATAGGGTGGTACCAGGGACATAACTATATGTCTCTATAGTAATTCTTAAAATGTCTTCTCAAGAGAGTTTGGACTATTTAGCTTATATATAGTATGGAGGATCCTTTAGTGACTGTGATTCAGATTTGTTAAAATGAGGTCAACCTGTCAAGAAATGGCGGGGCTATGGGGAGTTAACACTTTTGTGTCTAATAAAATCATTGAAATACCAAATTCATTAAAACATCTACCATGGAATCACCTGACTGATTAATCTGACGTACATGTGTGGTATTTTGGGTCCATGGATAATTGGGCTTCAAACATGTCTAAATGGTTTTATAAAAAGGCACTTGTGAGATTGGAAATTTCCAACAATTGAGAAAGTTTGTGTCGGTTGTGAAATTCCAACCTAAGACTTGGGAGCCTGGAGACCGGTCGGGAGGGGACTTGTTGAGCTGGAGGGGGGTGATCAGTAGTGTACAGTAGGTAATGTCAAGGTGGATGTTCACCAATCTACATACGTGAAGTCTCTCTAGCCACATATCCTGTTTAGATCTACTTATTTCAAAGTGATTATGAAAAGTTCTGATGTGGTCTCCACAGTCCCAGTCTTATCAGTCTTTGCAGTCTGGTGACGACCCCACAGTCATTGACTGTCTTGTGTTGTACGGATGTCAGCTGCACGTTATGTTATCAGACCGATTACTGCTGGTGTGTTAAAATGGACATATTTGAGAGGAAATTAATTTAGCCATTTTTTTCGCCATTTGGTCAGTTTTTTTCGCCATTTACAATTTATTTTCCCCAATGGCTAAAACATACCGCCAGCATGAACACTGCTTGTGGCTAGGGGAAAAACACAATTGCCATCGCTGCCAATGTTGACAAGGAATTAAGATACACCTACATATACATTATACATGTAACTGGCTTCTATTAAGTTCTACTCTGGTTATGTCATAGTTCAAACGATGTGCCCAATGTACTAGCCCATTTTTTTTATAGACAGATAAATGATGGCAATAGTGGAGATTGCTGACGATTTCACATGCTTTCTGTATTCCTTGACCGGTATTTAATTTACCAATTTTTGCTGAGTGGTTTCTTCAACATACGGTACAAATTACAGGATAGAGTTCTCTCCCTTACTACTCTCGGGATCCAAATAAACGTACCCGTACGATTATTATTTTTTTCTCCAGTATTCACATCCCTACGATGCTTATTCGGACCCCTATGTTTATTAATTTCTGGAGGTATAAAATTTACACTCTGTTGTCAATATCACGACCATGGATCACATGACTTATTCTACAAGTAAAATGTTTCTTTAACCCCAAAATCAGTTCCATAATCACAATTTATAATGAAAAACGATGTGCCTCGAAAATAGGCAACGCGAAACCCAGAAAAAAAGCGCTAAAAGTTACCAGTGTTTTTTGCATACAAATAATTTCATGAGAAGCATTAAAGTATATTCCTTTAATATTAAGATATTTTAAGAACACAGTTTCATGCTTTTTCTGTTTTAATGCATTATTTGGTGAGAGAAATGTAAAATAGATTGTAAAACTTCGAAAAAATCTATGATCAAATTAGGCTTAATGTAAAATTGTAAACTGAGTATGATTCTTGACAAGAACTTCAATCTACTTGTACACAAGTTTCAACCTAAATATATTAATCAATTGAATTATACAGTGAGTGAGTTACTTGAGTTAACTATCACTCATTGATTGATTGATTGATTTTATTTGCAATGATAATAACACATATATAAATACAATAGATTGCTGATATATAACTTAAAAGGAGCAAACACATAGAATTGTACATAGTTTGTTCAGCCTCAGATTTCCTTTTATTTGTGATGTTAAAAATGGGTTGTTTTGTGCAACACAACTGAAAATCATATTTAGAAAATAGCCTTAAGTTTTCCCACCCCTACTTTTATTCCGCACCCTACTCTTATTTGATTCTGGGATATTTTCCACCCCCTATGTTTATTCCGCACGCTTCTTTTATTTGGATCCCGAGAGTATGATCGAGTCAATTCCAAACTCCAGGCAGAGTTATCTATCATCACTCCGCAGTGATAACAGAGTGGGTGCTGCATGTAGTTTGATTCATTTAATTTACAGAGGGTGGGGGGGATTGCATGCAAAGGTCAAGGGTTGAGGAATCCAGAATGTCTCTTGCATATTTAAACGTGACTGGTTATAAAATCTAGTGGGTAGGGTCCAATGCACAAACAAACTTGAGCTGCCCATATTTCACTATAGTTTCAAAATTAGGAATATCGCACATACTGTGCATCATTATACCCCCCCCCTTCCACAACGAAGTTGTGGGGGGGGGGGGTGGTATACTGGAATCAGCTTGTCCATCCGTCCGTCCGTGGATACAAATTTGTTCGGAGTTTTTCTCAGTTTTTTTATCATTTTCCATGAAACTTGGTACAGACATCAACCACCTTGCGAACCTGTGCGCCTGCGATTATGACTTCTGTTGGACTTTTTTTGATGAAGTTATCCCCCTTTTTCAACTTAGAAAATTTTCGGAACATGCATAATTTTGTTTTGAGCTTTTATTCCTACATTTTTAGGTCAATGTTTTTGAAACTTGGCACAGATATTTAGTACCATGGGAACCTATGCACCTGCGATTATGACGTCTGTCCGACTTTTTTGTGGAGTTATTTCCCTTTTTCAGTTAGAACAGTTTCGCAACATGCATAATTTTGTCCGAGCTTTTATTCCTACATTTTTCGGTCAATAGGTTTAGAATAGGATTAGGGGTTAGGGTTGTGCACCTGCAATGGGAATCTGTTATTTTATTATTTTAACTAAATGTTTACTGACATGTGAAACATCTTAGTTCTTAGTATTTTAAAAACACAGGGGGGTATCCTTAGTCCCATTGGGACAGTCACACCTAGTTCAATACTAGAACACGGCACGTTCTGAGTGATGCACATTGTTTATGAGTAAACAACATGTGTTTTTGAAACGTTTAAAAGTCTAAGTTTCTTTCTGTCATCGCCTTGAAATTGTCAATTATCTGTCCCAGTCTTTCTCGTTGAATCATCCAACTGCTGCTGGGTCCATTCACCCTAGTGATGAGCCAATTGTCAAATAGAGCCTTGCAAGAATTTCAACAAGTAGGGCCCATGAGAACGAAAACGAAAGGTGAGATCATTCTGTCAATCATAGAACAATTTGTGCCCTGTGATGTCACAATATAGGGATTATCTGCAGAAGATATTTATAGTGGCAAAATCATTCAAGCTACATGTACGGAACTCGGAGCTTGTTCAATAGTCTGTATTGTGTATCCTCTGCAATTATATCGAATATTAGATTTTAATATTATATTGCAGACAGATTTTTCTCGATCGTTATTTTGATGCATGAATGTCCAGTAGGATTGGTGATATGATACAATGAATTACTGGTGCATGAAAATTATTCAACCAGAACACACAAAGGAAAGCCAGCCGAAAATTAGTTGAAAATCACTCTCTACTAGTAATTGTAACCAGTCACTTGGCACCTCTACACTTGATATGACGATTCGATTCGAGGTTCGATCAATGCGATTTTGAATCTCTTACCCGATTCGAAATGAAAATCCCTGATTCGCAGGGTCCTAGTCAGGGCATAGTATTTGCACAGTAGAACATCGCTCTTTCACAGCAAATATTACATTGCAGTTTAGTGCTTTTATTTCAAAGGGTTACACTATACATCGGTAACATATTGGGCTCCAATGATGTGATGTTTCACCAGCGTTCTGTTCTGTTCATGTTGAATTAATTCAAAGAGATAATTTTTTTTTCTGGAGCAAAAAGGTTCTTGATATCAGATCGAGATGCAAGGAATTGCATATTTCAGCATAATAATGAAAATTTTCCTCTGATGGCTACTGATGTGGCTTCTTGTAGAATTCTACGACATATAAGTCCTGTCAACTGACCATTAGTAGCAAATAAATTGATTTGGAAACTCTCAATCTAAACTTGTCGTCATTCATTCAATTGTCTTCTGTGGCACTAATTTCTTTCATTTAAATTCTTACTTAATGACAATCTGTTAACTTTATTTCAGCAAATATTGTCACAATCTGTGAACAGTGTTGCTGTTCTTCGTGTGTTTGGGAGGGGAGCTCCTGTCATACGAGGAAGAGGAGGGCCAGCTGAGAGAGGCAGAGGAAGAGGTATTTTATCAATCAACCCTGAAGCATCTTTTAAAATTCGGATTCTATCATTCTGATTAATATTTTACAAAGTTAAGTTTTAGACTTAAAACATTTTTTTTTTAAATATTGAAATAAAATGGGTATGCAGCTTTATTGTTCACCTTTAACCTTTCATGACAGGAGTTGCAATAGTGCAGCATTACATATCATGTGCCAGCGCATTCTCTTATAAATATATGCAAGTCTCAAATAGGGAGTCATGTATATATAAGAGAATCCACTGGCTTACAAGGTCAAGGTAAATATTGTTAGGCCAATGTATTCTCTTATGTATGCGAGGCTCCCTATGGGAGACTCGCATATATAAGAGAATGCATTGGCACAGGGTTTTTGCTAAATTTCAGGAAGCTCCAGTCATGGAAGGGTTAAGGCCACACATTCAATTTCCCATTTCTCAGGCCCACACACATGCTCCTGTAACAATGCACATACAACCGTTTTATTCGCGTTTGATACATCAGATAAAATAATAATCGTTTTGAAATAACTGCCATACCTTTTTAGCTCAACTTTACAATGTCAAGTTTGAGTTATTGCCATGGTTTGGCGTCCGTGCGTGCATGTGTCCGTGCATCCATCTGTGCATGAACAATATCCTTCGGCACGCCCTACAGGCCCAATCCCTCATCCGATCTTCACCATACTTCATATGTAGCTTCAGGGTGACCTATAGATGGGAGCTATCAAATGTTCCTGAATTTTGATGAAAAACATGACTAAATTTGAAGCCACTTGATTTTAGAGTTATCCACCTTCATCTGCAATTTGATCTGAGACCGTCAGCTTGTCGACTTTTTGCCAGGCCGCCAAAAAGTACCGTTGGTGAAAAATAATAGATTAAAAAATTTACTCTGAGCTTTGATTAGTGTTTTCCTTAACTCGAATCAAATATTTTTTACCCCCAAAGTCAAAGAAATAGTAATTTGGGAGTGTTAATTCGGATTATGCATCTTTAATTAACAACATTTATCCAATATCTAATATCCAATATATCCAATATATTGACAGATATGATTTTACTTAATCCAAATTTAACCACATATTTTTTAAAGGACAATTCCCTCAGAATGTGGTTGAAAAGTTGGAAGTAGGTCTTAATTTTCAGTTCATGTGTGATTTGATTCTCAACATTGATACCCATTCTGGAAGCAAACTGTTACATTTATTCTTTCGCTTTTTCCTGAATGTTTATCTGAATGGTATTGCATACCTCAATATTATTAATAATGTGTGACAATGAGTATTGAGTCTGCGTTACTTTTTGTGAAAATTGAAATCATATTTGGAGTCTGTTAACATTTTGATTTTATTTGATAATCAGCCAGAGGTCGCGGAGAATACTTAGCAAGAGCATATGAGGAAGGTGATCCAGGAGCAGGAGTATATGGAAGGGGCAGGGGTACACGAGAAAACTGGGAGGAAGGGTATGTATACATATATATGAGCGTTTAGGAGAGGCAGAGGTTCACTAGATAACTCCAGGAGATGACATATTGAATACCTGTTGTGCATCTGGCCATTTAGAATATTGTCCCTTACAAGCAGATGTGGGGATATTCTAAATGGCCGGATGTGGCCACACAATTCTGATTATAATTCCATGCCTTTGGTCAATTGATATCTTGAGGGTTGTTGGGGAGATCTTCTGCGAGTTGAAGAGCACTGGAAAATATTTGGGGTATATGATTCACGTCAATAAATGCCCAGTTCGTGGATTGGCTATTCAATTGTCTTTAAAATAATTCAAGTGAATTAGAAACCCCATTGATCTTGGGATTGTAACCTTATTGTTGCAACATAAGTTAGATCTTCTTCCTTCTGTAACATCTACCACATCCGATTACCCATATTGGTTTAGACAATGTAACATGATCTAGCTAAGATTGAACATCATACTTGGATGTCGAGAAAAAATAGCTGCAACAACATTTTTGGACATGTGACCCAGGGATGGGTCCATTACCTTGCAAAGTAAAGCATTACCATTACTCGCCATTTTTATCCACCACCCTAAAATATTTTGGCGGGGGATATTGGAATGGGTTCCGTTCATCCGTCCATCTACAGGTCCGTCTGTCTGACCATTCATCTGTCCCGATAAGTTGCCTGGGGGGGGGGGGGGGGGGTGGTAATCAAACAATTATCAATTGATTTAAAAGATTTTTGGTATAAAATTTAACAAAGGGAATATCTGAAACAATTTCACAAATTAGGCCTGGCTGGAATTTTTCAATAGAATTACGGTTCTTTGATTGTAATTTTTGGGCTTTTAGCACCCACACAAAGTTGTCCAGGGGTTATTTCGAACAATTATCAATGGATTTCAAAGAATTTTGGTTTGGTCTGCCCATTTTTGCCCGTGTTATGGTCCTTGTCAACTTAAAATTTGCCGATTATTTTGGTTTCCGGATGATAACTTTACTTTTAGTCATCTGATTGTTTTTAATTTCAACTGTATCTCTTGATATTTTGTATGTAGTTCAAATTTCAGAAGATAAAGGCCAAGTTTGAATTTGGTCACGATCTGATCTGAGTTAAAAAAAAATCTATTCTTACTAAAAAATTCACCTTTTCGGGGGACACATTGTCATCGACCTGAAAGTAACTCTGGACATATTTGATGAAGTAAAAAGTAATTGAATTACATGAATTTTTCTGAATCAATGTTTTAGTTTGAATTACATGTAATGCAAAAAGAATCCATTACATATTACTTGAAAAAAAGTAATGCATTACCATTATACATTACCATTACCCCATAACTGATCTTGCAGAAAATACTATGACAGAAGTATAAGTTCTAGTGTCCGAGGCGGTTACGATGAGCAGCCAGGAAAAGAGTTCATGAGATCAAATAGTGAGAACTGGAGACAGGACAGACCAGAAGAAGAGAACGAAAATGGAGCGGTGCCTCCAACTGCATCTACAGCTACAACTACAACTAATCCTAATGAGTGGCGACGAGCTGGCAATCCCAAGGACAAATGGGGTGAGTCGAGAGGTATCGTGTGGGATGAGGGAATTCACAAGACAAATGAGTTGTAGTGGATGGCTCTGAGGTGGCAATCCTAGGGACAATTGAGGAAATTTGAGTTGAAATGAGTGATGTTGTGCTGGGAATCCAAGGAACAAATGGGATGAGTTGTAATGAGTGGTTCCGCATGGAAGCATAATCATATTGAAAAAACAATCAGAGAATCTGTTTGAAAACATTTAAATTTCTAGTGTATTTAAAAAATTAAAAAATATTTTGCCCATTAATAAAAAAAAAAATACTTGTGTTCTCAGGCAATTATATAGAAACTATTGGATGAAGGAGGGAGGCTTTTAATTTGAATTTTCCCATGAGTTTCTTGAAAGTAATGTATATATGGATAATTCCAAGGAATAAAATCTAATAGTTTTCCCAGAAATCTATCCTCCATTGCATTTTAGCAATTACATCGACAGCAATGTACCTAAATTTCTAATTGTGGATATTGAACATAGCCTTTTATTGATGGCTTATGACAATTATTATTTGAGTTTTATGCTTTAGGCGAGGTTGGGCGGGCGGCCGTCTGGGTGGGTGCCTTGGGGGGGGGGGGGGGGCATCAGAACGGGCACCGTTAGAGCGATAACTCAAACAAAATTTGACCGATTACAACGATATTCGGTATATGAGTCTACGATCAGCTATAGATGGGACCTATCAAATTTGAATAATTTTCGATGAAAATCATGACTGTTGGCAGCCATCTTGGATTTTGCTCTTTTCGTCACTAAATCCTTGAGCACAACCATCAGAGAATTTCCCTCATCCGATCATCACCGAACTTCATACATATTGATCGTCGGGGTGACCTCTAGATGGGTGCTTACCAATTTTACCAAATTATTTTTAAAAGCATGGCTGCCAGTGGCCATCTTAGAATTTAATCTTGGTATGACTAAATCCTTTAGCACACCTTACAGGTCATATTTCTCATCCAATCGTCACCAGTCTTCATAAACATGGCCACCAGCAGCCATCTTTGATTTCAAATGTGAATCAATCAGCACACTCTGCAGTCCACATTTATTGGAGAATTGTTTTGAAATTTTACAGGCTTGTTTAGGATCACCTGTAGATGGGAGCTATCGAATTTGAATGATTTTCGATGAAAAACATGGCCGCCGGGAGCCATCTTGGATTTTACTCTTTGCATCACTAAATCCTTTAGCATATCCCTCATCCAATCATCACCAAACTTCATATGAATCCTCAGGGTGACCTCTAGATGGGAGCTATAAAATTTGAACGATTTTCAATGAAAAACATGGCAGCGGGCAGCCATCTTGGAAATTACTCTTTGCATTACTAAATCCTTCAGCACACCCTACAGAGCATATCCCTCATCCGATCATCACCAAACTTCATATGGATCCTCGGGATGACCTCCAAATGGGAGCATCTCTTTTTTCCCAAAATTCTTATAAAAAAAAAACATGGCCACCAATTGCGATAGATCCACTAATTCGGGCAAGAAAATTTGAAGAGCGCCATCTTTTGATGCTCATCCATTGCTGGTATGTGAGTTAATTGTCATGTGCAACAGCTGTACATAGAAAATCAGGTCCGCCCCGACTTTCTAACTAGAGTTATGCCACTTGTTTCTATTTATAGAAATTTTATATCCATTAGCGCAAACGTCAACCGATTTCATTCATATTCGGTGTATGGATCTCTCATAACTCGATTGAGTTCGAAAAACAGGTTTGTCCGATCCTTTTTACCGGAGTTACGACCCTTAGTTTGTCTATTTTTAGCTCAACTTTACTTTGTAAAGTTTGAGCTATTGCCACGGGTTGGCATCCGTCCAACAATTTGCTTTGGCTCACCCTACAGGCCGCATCCCTCATTCTATCATCACCAAACTTCATATGGATCTTCGGGATGACCTCCAGATGGGAGACATCAAATTTTTCCGAAATAAAAAAAAAAACATGGCAGCCATCTTGGATTTTACTCTTTGCATGACCAAATCCTTTGGCACAGGCTACAGGTCGTACCTTTGTTCGGATCATCATGAAATTTGTCATGAATGTTAACATTGACATGTAGATGGGAACAAGTCATTTTGGCAGCCATCTTGAATTTTACTCTTTGCATGACTAAATCCTTTGGCATGGGCTACAGGTCGTACCTTTGGTCGGATCATCATGAAATTTGACATGGATGTTAACATTGACATGCAGATGGGAGCGAGTTATTTTGGGGTCATTTGGTCATAAAACATGGCTGCCAGCAGCCATCTTAGATTTCAAAATTCAATCCATTGGCACGGGCTACAGGCCAGAGTGTTCGTCTGATCTTCATGAAGTTTTTCGTGCATGTTAATATTGACATGTAGGTGGGAATAAGTCATTTTGGGTCATTCTTAGGCTTGCCACGATTATTCAATTAATCGACTAACCTTCGACAGGTGTGGTAGTCGACGGTTATTTACTTTCGTCGACTAATCGTCCAAGGGGGGTGTGTGGGTACGGTTGTTTATTTAAGCAGTACTATGCGCAAATGCCATGCCTGGAAGTAAAAGTTAACAGTGTATGTAGCACAATTTATCACCCGACAGCCTGTTCTCTCGCCACTTCTGATGCGGCTTCCTTTGATCCTTTGATGTCACAGCTGAAGTTTGGCGGTCATCTTCAAAGAGTTCGGTGTGTGACATGTTCTCACAGTCAGTGGCGGGCCAGCATCATCCTTTGCTTTTATGCCATGTCACGACCTTGTCATTGTTAATAAATTATGTTTAACTATGAATTTATGTTTCTATGGATTGGTAATTAGCGATCAATATATCCATAATGAACGAGTGCATCGGAATGCATCTATATTTCATTTTTCAAATTTCATACTATAAAACGTTCACCATTATTGACAAAGTCACAAAGTTTTCGCGGGACATGGAATGTTCAAAGTTACTGGACTGTTATCGGTAACAAGTGTGTGTCGTCACTTATTAGTGCTACATGCATTACATTCTCCAAAGTGATAACCGCCTGTGCACAGACTTTGAATAACAAAACTAAAAGTACAGCAGACCCCTTAGCCCGCGAAATCAATTAAGTGCTATATATATGTCAGGTGACGAAATCGATACACAATTTGATACTCCGTTTTCAAAAAGTATGCGACAATTCCACACGATTTCAATGACACCGGGATGCGTGTTCACTGGGAATATTGATTGACTGAACAGATATTTTAAAAATTTCTCGTCCACGGGAACAGCAATGAGGACGACGTTTACCTGCCGTGCATATTTGAGTTTAGGTGGCCGATGACGGGCGAGGGCCTCAGAATGACAAGCCTGCTGACTGACAGTTTATAACTGTGTTCAGTCTGGATGTAAAGTAGTCATTGTAATTTTGCAATTATCACGTGTTTACCTGGGTGTAATATGGGCCGCATATATGAACGATTAATCGACTAACCATCGATTATAACGGTCGATTAGTCGATTATGAAAACTCATAGTCGTGGCAACCCTAGTCATTGTGCTATAAAACATGGCAACCGGCAGCCATTTTGGATTTTACTCTTTGCATGACTAAATCCTTTGGCACGGGCTACATGTCGTACCTTTGCTCGGATCATTATAAAATTTGTCATGGCTGTTGGAATGAATTATTTTGGGGTCATTCGGCCATAAAACATGGCCGCCGACAGCAATCTTTGGATTTTACTCTTTGGCATGGGCTACAGGTCATACCTTTGTCAGATCATCATGAAATTTGTCACGGATGTTAACATTGACATGTAGATGGGAACAAGTCATTTTGAGGACATTTGGCAAAAAAACATGGCCGCCAGCTGCCATCATGAATTTAAAAATTCAATTTATTATTCCATTTATTGCTCATCACAAAAATTTAACATCTTCGCAAAGTTGAGCTACAGTGTCATGGACACTTTAATTTTATAATAATTGTAAAAGGCCAAACAAAAAAGGGTTTTGATTCTCAGGCATTGCTGCATCGAAAAAAATGGCTCAAGTTGGACCATTTTTTTCTGATTTTGGATTTCCCCATAGTTGTTAACTGATAACACGAAAATAGGAAACTGTCACACGGAAATTAGTTATGTTTCAAATATCGACTAGGAGCTAAATACAATAGTGTATGTGTGGGTATTTAACAAAACACAATAGGCAATGATAACTATCAGGTATATTGTCGCCACAGGCTGTCCAAACCCACAAGTTTATTGGTCAAATGTGTTGAAATATTTCGTTAAAAGCAGGAAGTTGGATATTGAATGAGTCGTCCGCCAACCTGACCTTTGCACAGTAAGTAAGTAACCCTGCAAGATAGAGTTTTTTCCCCTGCTACGTTATTGTGATCGACGGTATGAAAACCGCGCAGTTTGACAAGCAGTGTACCTGTATATTGGCCATGCTTATGATGATTATTTGAAGTTTTTTTATCTATCATCCATTGCGGTACATATACAGTCTTTAGTTAGTCAGTGGAATAAGTGAATCAAGACTTTCTATGATAGTTTGGAAGATCACTTTATCTTTTCGTTTCGATTGTATTCAGTATTTTTTATATGAATCGGTTATGTAGTTCTGTGTGTTAAAAATTATTGTGCCGATATTAAAATCATATCAATATATATATATATCATTCTAGATAATCCCTATATGCTGTACAATGTCATAATTGGACATTCTTTATATCAGATTAAATTAGTTTATATCCATTACAAAGTTCTCCCTACATTTTCTGGACCTTGGAAGGTATAATAACTCATGCTTACTATGGGCAGGAACAGAATAAAAAATAAAAATAAAACCCTCGCTCACACATTGATTTTCCAAAATATGATTTTCCAAAAATTGCCTGAGAACCAAATATCTTTTTTTTGTTTGGCCAAAAATAGGCACTTTATAGCAATAAATTGTGACTAGATTTGGTCTTTTTCTGACACAATAAATTGTGACTAGATTTGGTCTTTTTCTGACTAGATGTAAGACCTTCAATAGCGAGCATTTTTGTAACAAGCTAATGAGCCCCAAAATGCTTATTGATATACCTTTATCACTGTAGTTACAAGAGGAGGGTGGAGAGAGGTGCCTGGTCGTGGAGGACGTGGTACATCCGAGCGTGGTTACCACAATGGTCCTGTGCAGGGCCGAATCTACCAGCGGAGTCGAAGCAGCGAGTCTTGGGATGAAGACGGTATGGACTCAAATGCAGGGCTCCCTGGTAGTACAGCAGTTGGTGAGGTCTTCTTTCTCATGTCTCATAAGGATAAACATTTGCATGGTGACCTTAGTGACAGGAAACTTGCCTAGAATGTTTTGAGTCGAACTGTTGTCAAAGAAAATAGCTTAGGTTCTTAGGCTCTGCATCCTATCAAGATTCAATTTCATGTGCACTTTGGGACCAATCTAGAGGTTCCAAATACATTAGATCGAAGTGGATTGTTATTACGTAGAAGTCATAGACTGCAGTTTAGTACACTCTTCGAAAATATAGATTGGTCTTCTTCATGTACTTTGGAACTGAAGACATGAACATAGTTATAATCCTATTAGAATTTGTGAACACATTGTAATATATTTACTGTTTTCATTTCTATGAGGACATATGCTCATTTAATTGGCAGTAAAAAGGGTGCGACATTTGAGAGAGAAAATATCTCCCATGTATATTTTCTCCCATGTGCCCCTTTAGGCTAATCTCTGTGCCAATGAGATATTTTTTATGTTTGCATGAACAACTTTATTAGTACCACCAGTGTTAATTTGACAGCTTCTGACCATTGATGAAGATTCATTCTGTTCGTGGCCAATTTGGCCAATGGCCCAATTGTTTTGAAATTGCCCAAAGAAAATTACATTTGACCAAAACTTTTTGGCTAGAAAGTTTCAAGCCATTGTCACTATGCCAGCAATTACCTCTCAGAAAATCAGTATAGTGAGTGAGAACACCGTTATAATCATTATCAATAAATATACTTTAAAATCTTGCTGTTGGGACATATTCATACTGGTATAAGAGAGAGGTCACTTCTCACTGGGACAAATATAGGGAGAAGTGGCACATTTTAGAGAGAAGATGTCTCCCAAGTCACCCTCTAGGCTGGTCTGTTTGGATAACTATTTATCAGAAGTCACCATCCATGCTTACTTATCAAAAACAATGATGATTAGCTGCTATTACAACATCCTTTCTTAATCAATTGACAATACTTTACTGCTTTATAGTTTTACTATTACATACTGGCAAACAATAAGTAAATCAGTACATATTTACCTTTAGTCGGATCATTATGAAATTTTTCATAGCTGTTGACATTGACATGTAGATGGGAAAGAGTCATTTTGGGGTCATTCGGCAAAAAAACATAGCCACCAGTGGCCATCTTGGATCTCAAAATTCAATCCATTAGCAACGGCCTACAGGTCGTACTCTTAGTCTGATCATCATGAAATTTGTCATGGATGTTAATATTGACATGTAGATGGGAATGAGTCATTTTGGTGTCATTTGGCCATAAAACCTGGCCGCTTGCAGCCATCTTGGATTTTACTCTTTGCATGACTAAATCCTTTGGCACTGGCTACAGCTCATACCTTTTGTTCGATCATCATGAAATTTGTCATGGATGTTAACATTGACATGTAGATGGGAACGAATCATTTTGGGGTCATTTGATAAAACATGGCCGCTGGCAGCCTTCTTGGATTTTTACTCTTTGTATGACTAAATCCTTTGGCCCTCCGCCGCGGTACAGAATGATTACCGCGGTAGTTTGGTGGTATCACCGCGGTAAGTACCGGCCCATAACCTCGTTAAACAGGTCGCTTACTGAGAGCATAGCTGTAGTCATCACTCCTCATCTGTCCGTCCATCCGTCCGTCCATCCATCCATCAACAATTCTTTAAACAACTTCTCCGGAACCATAAGACCGAATGGGTTCATTTTTGGTATGGATGTTCCGTTCCCTAGGTGACTCACATTCAGATCCAGGGCCATAACCCTTTCCCTCCATAGTAATTCTTAAAACGACTTCTTCTCGGGCCTATTTATCTTATATATGGTATGGAGGGTCCTTGGATGACTGGGATTTTTTCAAATGGGTTCACTGGGACATAACTCTTTAAAAAAAAAAATAAAAAAAAATATCTTGCTCAACAATATAACCAAAAAGAAAACGATAAATAAAATTTGAATTTTTTTGGCATTTTTTTTTCAAATTAAATTTTCAAATACTATCGCCATTATAACATCCATTTGGGTACCCCGAATAACCACACCAAATTTGGTTGAAATCAGTCCAGGGTCTGGGAGAAAAACATGGAAGAGACAGATTATCCTTGCGATTTGAAGGGTCAAACACCCCTATTACCTTGTTATTTCACATTCCCAATGAAACTAAATATCTTTGACAAATCATGGCTTTCACTATCAACAATAAGCTTAATATCAAAATAAGCTTAATAAGTCAACACATGCCACTGGTGTGCTTTGCTGGTGGTATTTACAGATGATGTTATCTGGCCCTGTTTGATAAACAAATAGGGGAGAATGGTTATCTGTGTCATTCATTTCAATTCAAATTAGCTTGATTCCCATATGTTTGTTCTATGCAGTTGTATACCTGTTAATATATTATTTATATAGGATATTAACTCGTTTTCATCTATGCTGATGTTACTAGTATGTCTTATTTACTAGTATGTCTTATTTATTATGCTGATAATTTCAAGGAACATTTATCAGTGGTGCAATACTGAGAACTAATAATTTTGTAAATCTGTTGTAATTAGACCAAATAACGGCCACATTTAGAATATTTAGCTTGAAGTACCCATTGTAAAATATATAGTTTGGTCCAGTTGGGAGTCGACTGGCTATTAGTCAGGGGTTTACAGTTGGAAATTTCAAGTTTAATACCCTCTGCCTGTCAAAGAAGACCATCTAGCTATGTCCCTGTTTATAACTACTTGTTTTAAAGTGATTTGGCAAGTACTGACTATTGTAGTCTTCAGAGTCCCAGTTTTCTCCATCTTTAAAGTCAGTTGATCACTCCACAGTCATTGACTGCTTGTATTCCAGTATATGAAATAAATTGTTTGAGCTGTAATTTTCATTAAAAAAAATAAAATAGCCTGGCACCCTGAATACGTCTTTATAATATCTACCATTTTTCATTAATATGTAATAAATTTGTCCCTATTTAAAACCAAGGTATTTTCATTACAGAAATGCCAGAGTGGAGCTTTCCAGGCTCAGATGATATGGGAGATCCAGGAACATTTGATTCAAGTGGGGCTTTTGTTTCTACAAAAGTAAGTTTAACTGATTTTCCTCGGAAATAGACTTACTTTTCTCCAGTCTCCAATTTTTCATTTCAATCAACACCAGGTTTGGAGACTGGTACTTAATTTGATTTCAGAGATGAACGAGGAATCCCCAGCTCGCGACAGCTCACTAATATTAATATTTCCAAATAAAGCACTGTTCAAAGTTTTGATTGACGTGTGGGAATGCCCACATGATTGTGTTGGTTAAAATGACAAATCGCTTTTAAAAACCTCTGTCAGTCAGTTTTGTCGAAGAAAATGGGTGCAAACTGCACTATACGATTTAGCCTTCACAGTATTTATCATAATCTCAAAAGGCTCGCGGAAACGGTCGGAGCATTGCAAGCAGGAGAACTCTATCTCTATCTGAGATCACCTGATCTGAGATGGCTGATATGTTCTAAAAATAACCGTAAAAAATGTCCCGATTGATTGTATGTATTATACTAGAAAATTATAAATAGAATCAATATTAATTGATAAAATCGTGTCCGGACAGGGGTCTTCGATTCATATTTATTCGACTCATTTTATCAGTTGTTTTATTTTATCAGTTCAGAAACATGCAGAGACCAAACCATAAAGAGACCTGGGACGAAGGTGACGCTAAGGGACCAGGTTCAGTGTCTTCAGAGGAAACAAAAGCCCCAGACATCAAGGTGAGATTGGTTCTAATATAATTCAGTCTTAAAGAACTCCCGGTAACGGAAAGCTCTCTTCCGTTGCGCTGTGGAATGCGTAGATACGATTATTGACGCAGTCAATAATCGCATTCAAATCACACCATATTTAATTTTAATTGACCCATTCTGCCCGCTGTCAATTCAAAATCAAGCTAATCCGCGTTACATCATGATTGGGAAATGATCAGACAGAAAACATGTGCATAATATAATTGCAAAGAGATGAATATTTTTCAATCGAGTTAGTATTTTCTCCTAACACATATATATGGTCATACTTATCCATCTATTTAATTGGTTCATGTTCAATAACATGAATAAATATAAACAGGTTTTGTTGTATTCGGTATGAGACTTGCTCAACAATGTCTTGATCGAGTTAGAAAACTGGCCCGTGTATTTTGGGTAAAGCTACAGCCTTTAGTTATTTCATTTTTGTGATAACACAACAACTTTGGCGAGGTCTGTTCGCTGGGAAATATAAAAAATAGCTACCACAAATTGGTCTCACATTCTTGTCTTTTCATTGTCCCGATTCGGATCGAAACCAAATTTGGTATGAGTTTATCAGCTCAAAATACAGGTCAATTTCGAATATGGGTTCGGTCTGTCAATTTTTGCCATAGTTATGGCCCCTTTTCGATCTTTGATTTCAAAATTTAATCCATTAGCACGGGCCACAGGTCGTACTCTTCGCCTGATCATCATGAAATTTGTCATGGATGTTAATATTGACATGTAGATGACTAAATTCTTTGAGCATGGGCTACAGGTCGTTCCTTTAGTCTGATCATCATAAAATTTGTCATGAATGTTAATAATGACATGTAGATGAGAACGAGTCATTTTGGGGTCATTCGGCCAAAAAACATGGCCGCCAGCGGCCATCTTTGATTTCAAAATTCAATTCATTAGCACGGGCTACAGGTCGTACTGTTCGTCTGATCATCATGAAATTTGTCATGGATGTTAATATTGACATGTAGATGGGAAAGATTAATTTTGGGGTCATTCAGCCAAAAAACATTGCCGCAGCAGCCATCTTGGATTTTACTCTTTGTATGACTAAATCCTTTAGCATGGGCTACAGGTCATACCTTTAGTCTGATCATCATAAAATTTGTCATGGATGTTAACAATGACATGTAGATGGGAACGAGTCATTTTGGGGTCATTCGGCCGAAAAACATCTTTGATTTAAAAATTCAATTCATTAGCACGGGCTACAGTTCGTACTGTTCGTCTGATCATCATGAAATTTGTCATGGATGTTAATATTGACATGTAGATGGGAACGATTAATTTTGGGGTCATTCGGCCAAAAAACATGGCCCCTGGCGGCCATCTTAGATTTTACTCTTTGTATGACTAAATCCTTTAGCACGGGCTACAGGTCGTACCTTTAGTCTGATTATCATAAAATTTGTCATGGCTGTTGAAATTGGAATGTAGATGGGAACGAGTCATTTTGGGGTCATTTATTAAAAAAACATGGCTGCCAGTGTCCATCTTGGATTTCAAAATTCAATCCATTAGCACGGGCTACAGGTCGTACTGTTCATCTGATCATCATGACATTTGTCGTGGGTGTTAATATTGACTTGTAGATGGGAACGAGTAATTTTGGGGTCATTCGGCCATAAAACATGGCCGCGGCAGCCATCTTAGATTTTACTCTTTGTATGACTAAATCCTTTAGCACGGGCTACAGGTGGTACCTTTAGTCTGATCATCATAAAATTTGTCATGGCTGTTGAAATTGTAGATGGGAACAAGTCATTTTGGGGTTATTCGGCATTAAAACATGACTGCCAGTGGCCATTTTGGATTCTACTCTTTGCATGACTAAAGCTATCAAATGTTTTTGAATTGTTGGAAAACATAGCCGCCAGCAACCATCTTAGATTTTACTTTTATATACATGTATATATATATCTTTTCATGTTGATAAACTAGTATTAGACATTCAACTTTCCACATTCCTAATCACTCCATCGACAGTAACACATTAAATTATTTCCAAGTTGAGCTACAGTGTCATTTAATTTTGCAGGCACGATTGTGATCACCTGTAGATGGGAGCAATCAAATTTGAACGATTTTCGATGAAAATTTACTCTTTGTATGACTAAATCCTTCGGCACACCCTACAGACCCCATCCCTCTTCAGATGATCACCAAACTTAATATGGATCTTCGGGGTGACCTCTAGATGGGAGCCTCCTGTTTTGACCGAAATTCGTTGAAAAACATGGCTGCCAGCGGCCTTGAAATTTACTCTTTGTATGACTAAATCCTTTGGCACACCTTTTGACCACGTCCCTCATCCGATCATCACCAAACTTCATATTGATCTTTGGGGTGACCTCTAGTTTACTTTCCTTCTTCTTTATCATTCTATTCATTGCGCAGCAAAAAATTAACTTATTACCAAGTTGAGCTACAGTATCATCGACACTTTCATTATATTTGGTATGTGTTTAACCACATGAAGAAACAGGTCAAGTTCGAATTTGGTTTTGGTCCGCCCATTTTTGCCAGAGTTATGGCTTGTCGACATAAAATTTGCCAGTTATTTTGGTATCCAGATGATAACTTTACTTTTAGTTATCTGACTGCTTTTAAATTCAACTGAATTTCTTGGTATTTGGTACGTGGTTCAAATTTCGGAAGGCAAATGCTAAGTTTGAGTTTGGTCACAGTCCCATGAATTTTGACAGATTTTAAAAAAAGCTATCCTTACTAAAAAGCCACCTTTCCAGGTGGACACATGGTTGGTAACCTTTTATTAAATCTGATACTGTTTTTTTCAGAAAGAAGATGAAGACACAAATCACAGGGGAGATAACTCTCAATCAGGGAGTAAAGAAACAAGAGGATTCAAGTTCAACAAGGATTCTCAGTCCCAACCACATGAAAGAGGTTTCAAATTCAACAAGGAACCGGAACCGAATGAAAGAGGTCACAAATTTATTAAGGAGCCCGAGTCTAATCAACGAGCTTTTAAATTCAACAAAAAAATGGAGTCAAATGTTCCTGGTGATGGTGAAAAATCTTCAGTTTCTCCTCAGCCTTCTCCCAACACAACGAAAAGTAAAAATAACACACGAAGTGGTAAAGTGACTGCTCCGAGAGAGACTGCTGTTCCAGACACTGCGGTGTCGAACTCTAGTGCTATATCAAATAACAAAGTCAAAGCTCCGCAGGTGGAATCCTGTAGTGATAGTAGTAAGCGGAAATCAGAAGCGGAAACGCTTGATGATATGAAGATTACTGCAGAAAATGTTGCTTCGATGATCTCTGATGTAAGTTCCTTTTGATGACAGCATTTTATGCTCAACATAGTTGATTACCAGGGGTTAGTTATCCTAGGTAGCACCAGGGGCTTTTACCATTTGGGATGGGAGATACAACGGTGCACTCATGAATCGCAATATGTGACTGTGATACGTGTATTGTATCGCGACATGACATATTGTAGTTTTGGGATAAGGTCGATTACATTTTTCCCTCATCTACCAGTATGAGCAATTTCCAGACTTCCAAAGTTTTTTTTTACATTGTTTAGAGTGACATTTTTGTAAGTAAAAATAACAACCGCAGGGATTTTTCTGACCGATGGGTGATGGCAATTGTTCCCGATCACAAATAGCCAAGTTGTTCCCAATTCACATACCACTTCCATTAGGGGTGTAACGATACATCGATGTATCGATGCGACCGCGATACAGCACTGATGATACGGTCATCGATACGGGCGTTCACATGATACATATCTCGATACACAAATTGCATGTTGTTATTACCTATTCAGGTAAATAAACAGCGGTCGTCACGAACGAGAAAGATCAATGTTGAATCAGTATCTAAAAAAAAACTAAGGTAATCCCCCCACAATAAGTAATACAAATGATAACCATTCCCTATTTAGCACGGAGTAACAGTGAGGCCAACAATGGCAACATACTGTATTGTAATTTGTATCAAATTTGCATGTGAAGACAATCCGATGCCTTCTTCTTGAAACACATTGTATTAATAGAACAATCAGTCGCTTGTGATCCCCTGATCAAAGCACCGACCTGACCTGAGTGACCTCAACTTTAATGACCTATTTCAAAAGTACACGTTAATTCAGCAAGTGTGCGACTTTGTCAATAACACGTCGTTTACAGCCGGCGGCAAACCTTTGATATCTGTCTTACTGCTATTGCTACAATTTAATTTACTGTTAACCAGAGTGATGCAGCTGCTGTAGTCTCAACCTACATGTATATCATATCAATCTACATGTATGTCTTTCCCATGTCACGTCAACACTGAACACTGCACTCTGTGCACTGGCCTATATGGTCGCTGAGCAATCGTTAAACTTCCCGGATTAAACTTGTCAACATACAATGAACCCCCCAGTTCCCGTGAATAATTAACATAAAGCCCCTCCCATTTAACTGTCAATCTCGTGACATTGACTAGAGATATACGGAGACGACGTTCCACATTGGTCAACAGGTAGTAATTGTATTCTCCAATTAATTTTGTTCAGCCAACTCAGTTCAACAATGGGCTCAATGTCGGCATCTTTATGCTTCCCGGTCAGATGGGATATAACTGATAGTCGATACATTGACGAGGTTTTAATTAGTTTTTATGTTTACCCATACCATAGTATGGTAAACATAGTGTCGTTGTCCGGATTGACCACTCGTCGTTAGTCCGTCCGTCCGTCTGTCTGTCTGGCTGGCTGTCTGTCTGTCTGTAGACACTTTACGCATGGTGCGATAACTCGAACATTTTATATCTGATCGGAACCAAATTTTGTAATTGAATTTCTCAGCATAAAAGACAGATCGAGTTCGAATATGGGTTCGATCCGAGTTTTTTTTACGGAGTTATGGCCCTTTTTCGACTTAGAATTCATGCATGCTACCATAACTCAAAAAAAAATTATCTGTTCAGAATCAAATTTGGTATGCAAGTTTCTCGGACCAAAATACAGATCGAGTTCGAATATGGGTTTGATCCGATATTTTTTAAAGGAGTTATGGCCCTTTGATATAGAATTTCTGCATATTTTGATAAATCAACCATTTTTCTACTGATAAGAACCAAATTTGGTATGCGAGTTTATCAACTCAAAATACAGATCTAGTTTGAATATGGGTCAGATCCTGTTTTTTATACCAGAATTATGGCCCATTTTAACTAAGAATTGAACAGATTTGAGATTTGCTTACAAGAAATAACTGTGGCAGCTTCCAACTGAGGTATCAGTAAAGAGAGACTAGAGATAATCTCTATTATTTTGTACAATGAAATTTTGCTACTTTGTCATATATCTGACACAAAAAAAACACTTGATTTTAGAGTTATCCATCTTCATCAACTTTCATACGGCCACTAAATATTCCAGGTGGTTGAAGATAATAGATTTTAAAAATTGATATCTGCTTATTCTGAGCTTTGAGGAATGGGTTCCTCGATTTGAATAAAATATTTTTTACCCCCGAAGCCAAATAAAACGTAACTGAGGGGTGCTTAATCGGATCGAGTAGCTTTAATAGTAAGATGTGAATAGTTGAAAAGGTTGGTGTAAGGATTTATGAAAATAGCTAATCGTTATCGCCATGGTATGGTATCGGCCTCTCGTTTATTCTTCTTAGACAATACAATACAAGTTGCAACAACAAACATTTTAGATGAACATCTAGTACACACATGTTAGCGAGTTCATGTACCTGTAGCCATGCAAGCACATACCCACCTTTCGTTATCGTTATATATCAGTGTATATACAGTCCGTATGAAGACTCGGCAATATCACTATAATTTTGGGTAAGTAAAATCGCGATACGTATTGTATCGTGACCTCTGTATCGCGATAAACATCGATACACCCCATACCCCGTATCGTTACACCCCTAACTTCCATGCATAGGAGACTTTGAAGCAAACACCCTTCTGCCCTCCCGTCCATGCATATATAAACATTGCAGCAAAGTTCGCGACAATGCAATAAATGTAATAAACTCTACTGTCCCAAATGTACTCTGGTCAACACATGCATTCTGTTATGAAGCCATACAAGGTTAGCCAAATGGCAACACTTTATTTGTACTTTCATAATGTAGCTTGTATCAATTTGCAATGTCCAATAAGTGAGGTGCGGGGGCCTTCATTGGCTTCAAAATTTCTTAATACATGGAGGGGAATCCTATAGGCCTATTTTGTCTACAAACTAAATTAATTTCTTTGTTTCTAGGAGGGTAATATGTGAAGGTACCGACAGCATATATATAATAGAAAACCATGCACGCCAAGGATGCCATTATAAATTAATTCTGAATATTTTCAAAATCACTGATACATAGCACAAATACACTACCGGTACAGTAATGCCCTAAACAATAGACTCCTTAACCACAGCAGAATTATGGGTAATTTTTCAGGATTTAATTGGAAATATGGCTTGTTGCCATTCATCGGAAAGCTTTCACTGAGGTGAAACACCATTCTAAATAGTATAGTGTATTTGCCTATCATCAGAAATAAACAGGGTTCACGCTGTAGGTGGCAAATTGTCCAATGGCCAATTTGTTTTGAAAATGGCAATTAGAGACGGATATTTAATTAAAAAAACCAAATTGATTTGGTAAAAGGAGCGACATGAGAATCAAATTTATGGTATTATCCATCTGCTAAATATTTTCAAAGTTTCAACTAGCATGCATGCATAAAACAATAACTAAATCATTGTTCTTCATGAACTGTTTGCATAAAAATGAGTGAAACATAATTTATTGTTTTAAGTATAGGCCGCCAAATGCAATAAAAACAGTAATGAGGATTAACACTAATTTATCCATTGTCTGTCATAAGACTGAATGGTAGATGGTGGGTAGTGGTATATCAGGGATTTTTCTGCCTATTTTGGGAATGGGTCCGGGTCCGTTCGAATTGGGAAAAATGTGTCTTTACAGACACAAAATTGGGAATTGTCCATGTTTTAGAAAAATTCAATTAATCACTGTTACACACAAGTACTAATACCGTAATTTTCGGTGTATAACGCTACTTAACACGGGTAACTCTACGCCCATTTTTAGCTCAACTTTACTTTGTAAAGTTTGAGCTATTGCCATGGCTTGGTATCCGTCGTCCGTGCGTGTGTGTGTGCGTGTGTGATGCGTCAACAATTTCCTTTAGCACGGGCTACAGTTCGTACCTTTGGTCCGATTATTATGAAATTTGTCATGGATGTTGACATTGACATGTAGATGGGAACGAGTCATTTTGGGGTCATTCGGAAAAAAAACATGGCTGCCATCGGCCATCTTGGATTTCAAAATTCAATCCATTAGCACGGGCTACAGGCCGTACTGTTCGTCTTATTGTCATGAAATTTGTCATGAATGTTAACAATGACATGTAGACGGGAACGAGTCATTTTAGGGTCATTCGGCCCAAAAAACATGGCCGCCAGCAGCCACCAGCAGCCATCTTGGATTTTACTCTTTGTATGACTAAATCCTTTAGCACGGGCTTCAGGTCGTATCTTTAGTCTGATCAACATAAAATTTGTCATGAATGTTAATAATGACATGTAGATGGGAACGAGTCATTTTGGGGTCATTCGGCCAAAAAACATGGCCGCCAGCAGCCATCTTGGATTTTACTCTTTGTATGACTTAATCCTTTAGCACGGGCTACAGTTCGTACCTTTAGTCTGATAATTATAAAATTTGTCATGGATGTTAACAATGGCATGTAGATGGGAACGAGTCATTTTGGGCTCATTCCGACAAAAAACATGGCCGCCAGCAGCCATCATTGATTTCAAAATTTAATTCATTAGCACGGGCCACAGGTCGTACTGTTCGTCTTATCATCATGAAATATGTCATGGATGTTAATATTGACATGTAGATGGGAACGAGTCATTTTAGGGTCATTTGGCCGAAAAACATGGCCGCCAGCAGCCATCTTGGATTTTACTCTTTGTATGACTAAATCCTTTAGCACGGGCTACAGTTCGTACCTTTAGTCTGGTAATTATACAATTTGTCATGGATGTTGACATTTACATGTAGATGGGAACGAGTCATTTTGGGGTCATTCGGAAAAAAAACATGGCTGCCATCAGCCATCTTGGATTTCAAAATACTGTTCGTCTTATTGTCATGAAATTTGTCATGAATGTTAACAATGACATGTAGATGGGAACGAGTCATTTTGGGGTCATTCGGCCGAAAAACATGGCCACCAGCAGCCATCTTGATTTTAATCTTTGTATGACTAAATCCTTTAGCACGGGCTACAGTTCGTACCTTTAGTCTGATAATTATAAAATTTGTCATGGATGTTAACAATGGCATGTAGATGGGAACGAGTCATTTTGGGGTCATTCCGACAAAAAACATGGCTGCCAGCAGCCATCTTTGATTTCAAAATTCAATCCATTAGCCCAGGCTACAGGTCGTACTGTTAGTCTGATCATCATGAAATTTGTCATGGATGTTAATATTGACATGTAGATGAGAACGAGTGATTTTGGGGTCGTTCGGCCAAAAAACATGGCCACCAGCAGCCATCTTGGATTTTACTCTTTGCATGACTAAATCCTTTGGTGCTGGCTGCAGGTCATACCTTTGGTAGGATCTTCATGAAATTTGTCATGGCTGTTGACATTGACATGTAGATGGGAACAAGTCATTTTGGGGTCATTCGACCAAAAAACATGGCCACTGGTGGCCCATCTTGGATTTCAAAATTAAATCCATTGGCGCGGGCAGGCTACATGTAGTACTATTCGTCTGATAATCATGAAATTTGTCATGGATGTTAATATTGACATGTAGATCGGAACGAGTCATTTTGGGGTCGTTCGGCCAAAAAACGTGGCCGCCAGCAACCATCTTGGATTTTACTCTTTGCATGACTAAATCCTTTGGTGCAGGCTACAGGTTGTAGCTTTGGTCGGATCTTTATAAAATTTGTCATGGATGTTAATAATGACATGTAGATGGGAACGAGTTCTTATGGGGTCATTCGGCCAAAAAACATGGCCACCAGCAGCCATCTTGGATTTTACTCTTTGCATGACTAAATCCTTTGGCACAGGTAAGACATTTCAATCAGCATCTTTCCTATTTCTCCATTTACTGTAAACCATTAAATTATTCCCCTACCTAAGTTGAGCTACAGTGTCATTGACACTTTCATTAATAATATAGACTAAGCTTCCCAACTATAAAGTAACATTTTATAACCACCCCATGCATCCGGATATGCTCATAGCGGAAGACATGCTCGTAGCGGAATAACCACATGGCCCGCGATTTGCACACCGTTCACGGTTAGACACATGTTGCACCGAAACCAACACATACCAGTGGTTGACGGTGGTGGTATTATTTGTGGCTATAATTTACCAAACTGTACATCAAACTTCTTTAAACATGGACGCAGTTTAATCCTATTTTACTGGGAAGTTAGGCCAAAAATTAAGTCAAAATTTGCTTGTCTTACATACAATTACGATTTCTGTGGTAACAGCCCAGACAATCTAGTCTTTGCATACATTGCTATTTCCGCGGATATTCCCTTAATATAATAGACAACATTTCCAGTCATGTATCTACATTTTCCATAGTCAAACATAACCATATATGCAGGTCATAGCAAGAAAATATGGCATTCTATAGCAGTGGTATGAAATGTCTATAGCACCAGCGATTTTATAATGATGTGCTCGTAGCAGATTTGCTTTTAGGATAATTTCAACAACTAGAACTTTTTTAAAGCTAAAACGCAACGCTAATCATGTGGATAGTAGTAATCAAGCCCGAATCGAAAGAGTCATTTGGTTAAATGCATGAAAAATAAGTAGTGGCATTCAAAATGACATGCATGCTCGTCTTCATGTATGGACACTATATTATTGTGTAAATCGCAAATTAGTAATATAATATTGGGATTTGACAACAAAGTTTATTGAAAAGATGCAAAATTAGTGATGTTTCACACGCGTCTGTTTCGAATATGCTGACGTGCATAATCGGTAATAAAAAAACGACTGACTCGATGGCTGAGTGGTCTATAATATCTGGTAATAATCGCACTAAAATACTTTTGAACATTTGATTAACAGCTGTGGATCGTTATCATTCAGACACTTTTTGCAATTACATATTTTATTTATTTGAACATATAACATAAATGTGAAATACTATTAAAATCACAGAGGTCACTAATGTTTATTCTGAGCAATCTGTAGACGAACTTTTTCGGAAGGATTTTCTAAAGGGTGATTGATAACTTTACACCCTCTTGTGCGATGTTCATAACAACAAACGTTTTCAATTACTGCAGGCGATTTATTTAAAAAAACTATAAACTACTATTGTACAGTATATATATTAATACGATTAGTAGCCACCTTGTCTAAAAGAACGGAAAACTACTTTTCACCCGAGAAACATAATATATATGAGGTATTTGCCTTTAAAATATATAAATTAATGAATGTATATAAAGACTGTTTAAATTTAAAATGAATAAACGTATTTGATAACTAAAATATGAGGCAGTCTGCTTTTAAAAATATATAATACTAGCTGGTGGACCTGACTTTGTCCGAGCTGTTTCCCCTCTGCTTTTCGGCGAATTGCGTGATTTGATCTTGAATTGTCCATTCTGAAGGTCAAGGTCAGGTGGGGTCACGATTTGACCCGTCCAAAACACTGCCCGGACAAAAGTACCTGACAAAAGTACCCGTCGAAATCCATCCGGTTTTACCCGATTTGACCTCGAATTGATAATTTTGAAGGTCAAGGTCAGGTCGGGGTCACAACTCGACCCGTCCAAAACACTCAGTGGACAAAAGTAACCCTACATATCAAATTTAGTCGAAATCCCATCAAAATTCGCGATTTGACCTTGAATTGACCCGATGTCAAGGTCACGTCGCACAGGCAAATGAATAGGCTCCTGAGACTCCCCATACGAAAGTATCCCTAGACACTAATTTTCATCAAAATCCCGTGATACTCGGGCGTTTGACCTTGAAATGACCCGATTTCAAGGTCAAGGTCACATCGCACGGGCAAATTAATAGGCCCATGCCACTCCCCGGCCGAAAGTAACCCCACATACCAAGTTTCATCGAAATCGGCTCGGCCGTTTTCGAGTCCATTGCGAACACGCAGACAGACAGACACACACACAGATTTCTCAAAATATATAATAGAATATGTATAAAAAAGGCTCTTATCTGAGATTAACATATTTGATAACTAAAATATGAGGCATTTTGCTTTTTAAAATAAACAATAAAGGTATAAAAAATGCTCTTATCTCAGATTAAAAATAAACGGAATTTACAACTAAAATATGAGGCATTCGCATTAAAATGGACACTAAGACTACACGTTTGTTTTACGAAGCATAAAGATATAAAGACTATAATAGACAAGTCTGGTCGTACCTTTAGTAGAATGGGAGACATAAAATCCAACGAGGGAGACCTGGGAGTGGTGGTAGGTTCTCTTAATCAATGCAGTCGTTGATCAGATACACTTCATATGGAAGACCCAAACTGGGCTTGCAATCTATACCCCATATGTAGTTGTACTTTTAATTTTCCCTCTGCCGACTATCTAATTACCTTTTAATATAAAGTTTGGCACATGTATGTCCTTCAGAACGTGATACAATATACCATGTCATTCATGTGATATATGTATATGCTAGCACCATCTAGACGCTCTTAGTTGACAAAGGTGTGATTCTCTCGCATATTCACATATTTTATATAATGCCTCGAGCATATCACCCGATGCTACGAGCACATCATAGCAAGTTTTATGTTTGCTATAGACATACCCCAAAATCGAGTGAGTGCCTCCATGGAAACTAATATTTCGGGCACTAATTATGATTGACATCGCAAACATGTCCAGTTCATTTTGAAGCTAAGATATCATACTTTGAGAGACTGTATGTTATATATAATGTGTCAATGCAAAGATTCATTAAAATTTGATAAAACTTATATCGAGTAAGTATTTCAGGTCATAATTTTCGTATAAAACCCGATTATCGAATAGTAAAATGTAAATTGCGGAAACCACAACCGCTCATTTCTGTAGACCGATTATCGCTGTTAACGTTAAAAAAAATCAAGGTATGTGGTTATTCCGCTACGAGCATGTCTTCCGCTACGAGCATATCCGGATGCATGGGGTGATAACACTTTCAATGATCCAAATATTTTATAAACCTCAAATAAAATTGTTGGATTATGGCAGTATTGAGTGTTTGATTGAGATCATTAAAACGAAATTTCTGGTGCCTAAATGGAGTATTCTGGAAGAACATGGTGCGTCACCCTGATAATGAGATAATCCTAACAATCACATGCGCGAAAGTAATGGATACTCGGCTTACTAGTCGGATGTGGCCACTTTCAAATAAATGCGGGGAGGGAAACACCTGGCTCGCCCTGCTATTTTCATTTTTGGGAATTCCTCTCAAGCGAGTGACGTATTTACTATAATAACAGTCAAATTTTGATAATTATTCAATAAACCCGATGGTATTATATACCTGCGGTGCCTGCAATTGGGAATTTGGTGGTTGAAAATTGGGAATAAAGGTGCCTTTACCCATTGGGAATTGGGCCGAATACCGGACCCTGAGGACACCTAAAAAAAATCCCTGTATATTGTCAAGTAACAATGGTGAGATTACAGAAGTCCAGGCACAATATTTGAAGGTATATATACATGCACTAAATCTTACCTTGAGGTGTGATGAATTTGAAGATGCTTTGGCATGGTACACAGTGTTGGCAACAATGATTTATTTTACTTGGTTAAGCGGATTTATGTTATTTTAATTATATAGAATGTTAGATGTTAATGAAACATTTTTTCATTAATTCTGAGCCCAGAAAATGACGATTTAATTTTAAAAGTGGCCAAAAGATTTTTTGCCCCAGCTTTAACACTTGTAATAAATGTCATTGTCAGTTTATTTTTGGAAAATGTTCACTGTTAATGAGGAGGACATTTATTGCCTAACTGTACATAGCTAATCTAGCGTCTTTACAAAACAGAACTAAAATTTAACTTATAGAATTGCACCCCCTTACACTGATTTCTAAACATTATTTATAGTCTTTTCTGCAGTTACTTCTACTTCTGTTTTACCATGACCTTTACTAAAGTATCACATTGGCCTAAAATTGTCGTAATTGTTCAGCCCTGCCGATATTATTATAAATGCTGATAATTTAAATATCAATCTTGATTTTCATGATTTTTACTTAGATTTCCGATGCACAAGAGGCCGAGGAGATTAAGAATGCTGGAAGGCTGCCTGATTTGGTGCCATCAGGTCACGTTAGCCATGAAGATACAACCAAATGGGTGTATAAAGATCCACAGGGTGTTCAACAAGGTGAGTCTCCAGAATGATTGATTCATTAGTAATTGCCATGCCATGGATTGGCCTCTGTCTGTCCGTGGATGCAAGTTTGTGCGAGCTTAAAATTATTCCTACATTTTTTGGTCCATTTTAAAAAAAACTTGGCACAGATGTTTAGTACCATGGGAAATTGTGCACTTGCGATTATGAAGTCTATTTGACTTTTTTTTGGTGGAGTTATCCACCTTTTTCGACTTAGAAAAATTGCAATACAGAGGTATACCTTTTTCCAAGCTTCTATTCCTACATTTTTATGGTCAATTGTTTTAAAACTTGGCACAGATATTTAGTACCATGGGAATCTGTATACCTGTGATTATGAGGTCTGTCCGACTTTTTAGCTCACCTGAGACGAAGTCTCCGGTGGAGATATAGTCATCACTCCTCGTCCGTCGTCCAACCGTCAGTCTGTCTGTCTGTCCGTCCGTCTGTCCGTCCGTCAACTTTTTTTTAAACATCTTCTCCTCTGAAACCATCATACCGAATTGGTTCATATTTGGTGTGGATGTTCCCTAGGTGACTCTCATTCAGATTTGTTCAAATGAGGTCACCAAGTCAAATAGTTTTGATGTCAGGACCATAACTATTTTTCCACATAGTAATTCTTAAAACGACTTCTTTTCTGAAGTTGTCGGGCCGAATGGGTTCATATTTGGTATGAGGGTACCTTGGGTGACTGTGGTTCAGATTTGTTCAAATGAGGTCACTTGGTCAAATGTGGGTGGGGCTATGGACATAAATCTTTATTTTTAATTTTTTTTTTCAATTTAACTTATTGCTCAATTTAACCAAAATATATATATATATATATATATTTTATTTTTAATAAAAAAAATTTAATAAATAAAATTAAACAAAAAACTCATTAAAATTTTGAAGAACCTATGACATTACATCTTTGGGAGGGGAGGGGAGGTACCTCTAGTCACTCCACTATATTTGGTTGAAATCAGGGGTTTGGGAGAAATCAGGAACAGACAGATATGTACAGAAATGTTCAGTAAATTACAAAATGTACTTTAATCCTTGTATTCACTACTACAGTAAGCCACCCATGTGCTCTGATGGATACATGTTTATACAACTGGCAGATGGGTAGATAACAACTGCTATGCCATAGTGCTATCCATCCCCAGAGAGTGTAATTCATGTCATTTGTAATTTAAATGAGATTAATGGTGTTATCAATGAAGCACCCTTGTTGTTTACATTATCACTCAGTGGTCATTAAAATCAGATTAATTTCATTTTCTCCAAGTTTGAATTAAGAGTGTCTTCCCAGAGGGTGAATTTATGTTGCTCCACACAGCAGGCTAGCATAACCAAATACACCCTCTGAGAACCTTATTCTGCTTAGGCCTCATCTTCTGGGAAGTATCTAGAGTCTCAAGATCTCATTCTGCTTAGGCCTCATCTTCTGGGAAGTATCTATAGTATCAAATTTACATTGTTGTTAGTTAAATTTCCCTTCTAGGAAGTTTATATATCCCCTAATTTGCAGAAGATAAAATTCATGATTGAGGTGCCCAATGGGTGAACATCACCAACTTCAACTGGGGAACTTCAATCTTATTCTAGGTCTTTCATAGCAGTTGAGAACCTTATCAGAATGAGGTCCCCAGAGGGTGAATTTAGTGATACTAGCCCACTGTGCAGGATAGCGTCACTAAATTCACCCTCTGGGGACCTCTTTCTGCAAATAACAGACAGACTATTTCAAGGCTTGATTGTATAATACATTGTGTTGCTTGAGGCCAGACATGCACAATGTAGGAACAGACATGCTTTTAGTGATGCTATCCCACACAGCGGGCTAGCATCACCAAATTCACCATCTGGAGACCTCATTCTGCTTAGGCCTCATCTTCTGGGAAGTATCTATAGTATCAAATTTACATTGTTGTTAGTTAAATTTCCCTTCTAGGAAGTTTCTATATCCCCTAATTTACAGAAGATAAAATTCATAATTGAGGGGCCCAATGGGTGAACATCACCAACTTCAACTGGGGAAATTCAATTTTATTCTAGATCTTCCATAGCAGTTGAGGGCCTTATCAAAATGAGGTCCCCAGAGGGTGAATTTAGCGTCACTAGAGGGTGAATTTAGCGTCACTAAATTCACCCTCTGGGGACCTCATTCTGCAAATGACAGACACACTATCACACTATTTCAAGGCTTGATTGTATAATACATTGTGTTGCTTGAGGCCAGGCATGCACAATGTAGAAACAGACACGCTTTTTGTGATGCTATCCCGCACAGCAGGCTAGTATCACCAAATTCACCCTCTGGAGACCTCATTCTGCTTAGGCCTCATCTTCTGGGAAGTATCTATAGTATCAAATTTACATTGTTTTTAGTTAAATTTCCCTTCTAGGAAGTTTCTATATCCCCTAATTTGCAGAAGATAAAATTCATAAATGAGGTGCCCAATGGGTGAATATCACCAACTTCAACTGGGGAACTTAATTTTTATCCTTATCAGATTTGTGAAAATGGGATCACAAAGTCAAATAAGGGCAGAGCCAGAGACTTAACTATTTCACTACATAGTAATTCTTAAAATTTGTTTGCAAGAACTAGTTGGCTTATATAGAATGGAATGTTCTTCCTTGACTGCAATTCAGATTTTTTTTAATGGGGTCACCTGGTCAAATAGGGGCCAAGCGAAGGAAATTTTCCCTCTTAATATGCTTCCTTCACAAGGACCATCAGTCTATTTGACTGATATTTATGATATGTATGAAGGGTTCTTTGGTGTCTGGGATTCAAATTTATTCAGATGGGGTCACCAGGTTAAATAGGGTGGGACCAGGGACATAACTATATGTCTCTATAGTAATTCTTAAAATGTCTTCTCAAGAGAGTTTGGACTATTTAGCTTACATATAGTATGGAGGAATCAGGAGGATCCTTTAGTGACTGAGATTCAGATTTGTTAAAATGAGGTCAACCTGTCAAGAAATGGCAGGCTATGGGGAGTTAACACTTTTGTGTCCAATAAAATCATCGAAATACCAAATTCATTAAAACTTCTACCTTGGAACCACCTGACTGATTGGTCTGACATACATGTATTGTGTTTTGGGTCCATGGATAATTGGTCTTCAAACATGTTTAAATGGTTTTAGAAAAAGGCGCTTGTGAGATTGGAAATTTCCAACAATTGAGAAAGTTTGAGGTGTCGGTTGTGAAATTCCAACCTAAGACTTGGGAGTCTGGAGCCCGGTCGGGAGGGGACTTGTTGAGCTGGAGGAGGGGGGTGATCAGTAGTGTACAGTTGGCAATTTCAAGGTGGATTTTCACCAAGCTACATACTTGAAGTCTCTCTAGCCACATATCCTGTTTAAATCTACTTCTTTTAAAGTGATTATGAAAAGTGCTGACTGTTTTGGTCTCCAGAGTCCCAGTCTTATCAGTCTTTGCAGTCTGGTGAGCGACCCCACAGTCATTGACGGTCTTGTCTTGTGGAGTTTTCAGATATTTTTCGACTTAGAAAATGTTCAATATGAGGGGGGGGGGTGTATACCTTAGTCCCACCTTGGACAGGCCCGTCTCTAGTTTAGGGATTATAATGTAAATTATATTAACAATATAGTATAAAAGTAGTTGCAATATATTACAAATATGGGAAATATTGAGATAAACATCAACAAACGACCTATCCCCAACCAGGATGGAAAATGTTCATATATTTCTACTTGTCATAGGGGACAGGTCAAATTATTTCCTACCTGTCACCTCAGAATTGTGCGTTTGCACATCATTATATAAAGAATCATATGTCTACTAGTAAGTTTACCTGTCGTTAATGTCACCTGTCATAGGTGCTAACTAGTTTTAAAGAAAAGTCTCTTCATTTACTGCAAATTGCATTCAATATCTTTAAATTGTTTTTGGATAAACTCTCCTTTCATAAAATTGCATGTACAAGTACATGCATAGTTTAAAAAAACTCAATATGCATATTATAACACGTGCAACATAGTTTTTATTCATTGTGCTTTAGCTGAAGTGAGGGACACATCTACAATGTTTTTTACTAAATGCTGCACCTATGACACTTGAAGCTCCATATAATGTTGATTCATTCATGTTTTAAAAATAATTAACCCTTTTATGATGGGAGCTCTGCTGGTGCAGCATTAAATATCCTGTGCCAGTGCATTCTCTTATATATGCGAGTGTCCCGTAGGGAGCCTCTCATATATAAACTACAAATATGGGAAATATTCAGATAAGTTCCAACAAATGACCTATCCCCCAATCTGGACTCGAAATATTCAGATATTTCTACCTGTCACAGGGGACAGATAAATACAATTTAAAGATGTTGATATAGTAAGAAAATGCACTGTCTTACAAGGTCAAGGTAAATATTGTTAGGCCAAAGCATTCTCTTATATATGTGAGGCTCCTTATGGGAGACTTCATATATAAGAGAATGCATTAGCACAGGGTTTTTCGCAAAATTTCAGGAAGCTCCAGTCATAGAAGGGTTAAAAAATTTATTTATTTTGCAGGTCCTTTCATTATCAGTGAGATGGCTGAGTGGTTTAGCGCTGGTTATTTTACTATGAATTTGTTAGTTAAGCGATGCTGTGATGATAGATTTCAAACATTAGGTAAGCATGGCTAATTTACCCCCACTGTCGAAGATGCTTGACCTCGTCTGTCCGTCCGCCATTCCATCAATCCGTCCAGACATGAAATGAAATTTGGTATGGATGTTCATATTGTGCATATCAAGTTGATTTATTTGCAAATGTGCAGAGCAACGACAAATAAACAGTTTATAGCATACTTATACATGACAGACTCACTAATAAATATTTAAATGGCCGCATACACGTCAGCAGTGGCCAGGGTGTGTATATGGAATGGCTGCACCCTAGTATCGTGTAAGAATATATGGCATGCACACATATGCTATAATTCACAAAACATGCGTTTTAACCGAAACGTAGTGCTCTATGTAGGACATCTATAAGCTATAATTGATTTTTCCTGCCAATTCCGGGTAGTTGCCTACTAACTGTTACTAAGGAGAGATTTGGTGGCAAAGTCACCCGATCTTAAAATGATTATGGTCCATTCATAACATGCCTGCACAGTTTAAAAGATGTGTCATGCGACAAGATACTGTCTAAATTAAGGCAAATCTAAATTAAGGCAAAAATACTACTATAATGGTTATTGCAATGGTGTCATTTGATCATTTGTGATATTTGCTAAACAACCGTTGCTATCCTAAAATAAGACATTTGGTTCACTCTTCTGGTCAGGTATATCTCAAACGTCACATTAGGGTATTTACCTGCATCGAAAATGCAATCACTGGAGTTGAATTACGATGATATAAGCCATAATTGCATTTTCGGGTAGTTGCTTAGCAGCTGTTACCAATGAATTACTGCATGGCAAAGTCTCCTGATCTTATAATGATCATTGATCCATGGGTGACAAACCTGTAAAGTTTCAGACCTGTGTCACAATTTAAACATAACCAACATCATGCAACAAGACTGTCTAATTTAAAGGAAAATACAACAGGGAGCCACGGGTCAAGGGCATCGAGTGCCGTGGGGTGTCATATTGTTCAAAGGGTTAATATTCCCTGATAATTTGCAACGAAATCATAAACATTCTTTATCGTATTTTAATTTTTTGCCTTTTACTCCTTCCGTCAAATTTCCGTCAAAACCTTGTAAAACTTCTCTAGTTATGCAGAATGGAGAAGTTTTACACAAGAATGGAGATTAAATTTCTCCATAGTTGTAATTATTTTTATATACACAACTTTTTGCAAGGTCCCCAGTTTTCATATAAACCTGTTGTGACAGCTGTAGACCGCCATTATGTTTTTGGACTAACATGGCTGAAAATAAATGAATGGTTGTGCTGTTAGTCATAACAGGTCAGTGCCACTTGTAGAAGGTAAAGATATCAGAGTCTGGCAATGGGAATATTTTTGGTAGACCACTATCCTGCTTGATAGGACATTTCATGTAGTTACCTTCCATAACAGCTTTCAGATGGACATTCAAAAATGATCTATTTGGCCTAATCAGCTTATTTAATTTTGTAGTCACTCAAAATTTGGAAAAAAAAAGTCCATCGATTTAGACATCCATTAGGAGATGTCGGACACTGACGGACATTTATGTGGCTAGCCACCCAATCACGGACCTGTCAGTTTCTCTTATTCCACTGTCCCAGTTGCTGTGAGCAAGTTTTTGAGTTTTAATCAGCTTCTTCTGCTATAATTCCAACATGTTATGAATCCATAATCTGGAGTTTTATCACTATCTACTACTTGATAGCCACATAAAAGTTTATGGCTACTTGAGAAGCCACATAAAAACTAAAGCCACATTACCATTTCTAGCCACATATCTACCCATTTGTTCGTATGTCCGTCTGTACGTCCGTCCGATGTCTGTTCATGTCATAACTTGAACAGTAGTGCTCGGATCTCAGTGAAATTAGGATGGATGTTCACTACTATGAGGACATTAAATAGAGGTTTCCATCGTTTTGTTCGGATTTTCCATTCTAGAGTTATTCATCTTTGTTTATCTGGAAATAGTGTCTTTTTGGTCCATCTGGTGTCTGTTCATGTCGTAACTTCAACAGTTGGGCTGGGATCTCAACCAAAATTGGTGTGGATGTTCACAACTATGAGGACATTAAATAGTGGGTTCCATCGTTTTGTTTGGATTTTCCATTCTAGAGTTATTCATCTTTGTTTATCTCGAAAGTTGGATTTTTGGTCTGTCTGGTTTCTATTCATGTCATAACTTGAACAGTAGTACTCGTATCGCAATGAAATTTGATAGGGATGTTGACTACTATGAGAGCATTCAATTGAGGGTTCCATTGTTTTGTTTTGATTTTCCATTCTAGAGTTATTCATCTTTGTTTATCTGGAAATGTTGGCTTTTTGGTCTGACTGGTGTCTGTTCATGTCGTAATTTCAACAATTGTGCTGGGATCTCAATGGAATTTGGTATGGATGTTCACTGCTATGAGGACATCAAAAAGAGGGTTCCATCGTTTTGTTTGGATATTCCATTCTAGAGTTATACATCTTTGTTCATCTGGAAATGTTGGCTTTTTGGTTTGCCTGTTGTCTGTTCATGTTGTAACTGGGATTGTGGTGGGATCTCAATGGAATTTGGTATGGATGTTCACTGCTATGAGGATATTCAATAGGGGGTTCGATTGTTTTGCACCGCTGTTCCTTTCTAGAGTTATTCATCTTTGTTCATATGGAAATGTTGGCTTTTTAGTCCGTCTGGTGTCTCTTCATGTCGTAACTTCAACAATTGTGCTGGGATCTCAATGGAATTTGGTATGGATATTCACTGCTATGAGGACATTCAATAGTGGGTTCCATTGTTCTGTTCCGAGTTATTCATCTTGGTTTATCTGGTAATGTTGGTTGTTTGGTCCATCCGATGTCTGTTCAGCTCATAACTTGAACAGTAATGCTCGGAACTCAATGAAATTTTGTATGGATGTTCACCACTATGTGGACATTTAATGGCACATTTAAAAGTTTGTTTTGGTTTTTTGTTCTATAGTTATCTTTGTTTATATGAAAATGCTGATTTCTGGGGCCATATGTCTGAGTATAGCCATCATAAGTTATAGATGTGCCCACACTAGGCGGTATGCCACGAGGGAGTATGCGCCGGACGACAGTCCATCTCTTGTATTTATTTATATTTATTTCAAATTAGTTTTGTGAGGAGGCAGTTATTTATATATAAAATATTTAATTTAGTCCTATGTTTACCAAAGATACTAAATATACCGAATCAGGACTAATGTCCATCATATTTATACCCCCTTTAAAAAAAAGAAAGAAGGGGGGTATACTGTTTTGCACCTGTCCGTCCGTGCGTCCGTCCGTACTCCGTCCGATGTCTGTTCATGTCATAACTTGAACAGTAGTTCTCGGATCTCATTATTCATAATTTCAAACCCTCTAAATTGAAAAAAAAAATGTGTAGATGACCCATTAAGACTTGGACACTTTTTAAGGTGAGCTCCTACCCACTCGCCTCGGTCAGAGAATATTCTTCACACATCGGCAATCAGGATCGATCAATGTTCTGTAAACATGGCATTGCGTGTGTGGACAATTAGTCATTATCTAATATCTAATAATGTACTAGATATTTGGGCAATTGTGATACTATAACCATCCGTGTTAATTGCATTTTTTTTATGTTTCTTTTGATTTTTGCTTGGGGAAATCAGATTATCACACGTTTATTGATTTTTATGCGGCAATACGACTCAAAAGGCATCACTCTAAATTGTCCAGTCACTCAAAACCAAGATGCATGGGATTTTCCTGGGACTAATAATAGCAATATGCTATTATTAGTCCCGCATGCCAATACTGCAGAATTAGATTATGATTAGTCGATTACACGATTTGTTTACCCTGTGGTCAGGCAAATTATATTATAATTTCGACCCAAATGGCAGCAAAGGGTCACCAGGTAGAATTGGCAACATTTCTATTATGGGACAATGCGATTACTAAACATTTTAAATACATGGAGGAATACAATTTTGGTGCTAAGAAAATTGTGGTCAGATACAGACTGGATATTTCTTATCACTGTGCAACAATCATGCCAATTTGTGAATTAATTACATGTACAATGTACATTACACAGTGTAGAGTCCTTATCTGCCAGTCTTTAGTAAAGTATCACATATTATACATGTATTACAATTAATACATAACACCTTAGTTACCACCTTATAAACTTACCCTGTATTTGACATACCCGAGAATATTAATCACCACAATCAATCATTGTAATATAGAGTTCATATGTATGCACGACATGAATAAGATAATAGTAATGGTGGCAAATAAGTAGCTAGTATGAGATTTTACTGCTCAATTATCATCGGAAATAAAATATTCAGCATTGGGGGAGCTACTCGCCACTTGCCTAGTGTCTCTTACAGGGGGAGATCCCCTGCCATTATGTTAAGAAGAGGCCTGGGAACAAGGCTTTCCCTGAGAAACAAACTTATTTAAGTGGCCTAACAGTCTTTGACAGTGTTATTGTTGGTTTAAAGTAGGGGTGCCACGATTAATCGTATAATCGATGAACCGTTGATAAAGCTGATAATCGATTACCATTTCCATCGTCAATTAATCTGCGTTGTTTATTTCGGACGTCGGAAAATGCCAGGTATATTATAGAATACCGTGTTTGTTTTACACAGTTTAATATACAACCGAAGGGTTAACAACCTTTGATCGCGTATCAATGAGATTCCGACAACTTGAGTACTACTAACTTATGTTGCAAACAGTCAGCAGTTCATTTGATGATGCGACATGGTTACTCTTCGGGTCGTTGTAAATTCTACAAATTGGCGGCACTGCAGCTTTGAACTGGCGACGTCATTGTATATTTACACTTGAAAGGGGGCACTATGTCTTTGAAATGTGCCGACTGTCACCGTGTTCAATAAGCTGGAAAAATTGCACTCACCCTTGAATCTGATTGGACCAATGGGGAGTTGATTGACATTCTCTGGAAGCCAGGGAACCTACAGTATTTTAATCAGTGATGTTCTCCGCAATGTCATTTGCGAGTATACTTTGTTTGCATAAGTATACTTGAATGTTACTGGTACAGGCTATCGCGTAACATATTTTTGCGGTGAATGCTGAATGAAACTCAAAATGATCAAATACTTAACTTGTTTTGAGTCCTGCAATTTGCGGGTGGGGGCACACCTTTGTGATTGTTATCCATGCTCTGGAAGTTTGATGAAACTTAGTTTCCTTGTTTTAGGAACCGCCGGCCATCCATCGTGCATTCCTAGTTTTATATTGTTTATATGTTTGGCTATTCATAACACTGAAATTAATCGCTACATTCGTTCTAATGAACTAACAAATATTATAACATCGCCGAGAACTGTGCTTTATCATGCACTTTATTATTATTGTAAAAATTACATCAGCTGATGCCTCAAACAACCAGCGACAGTGCAGATACCAGCACCCAGCCATTAGGCCATATTATGGAATACTTCCACTGAAGTTATTAGGTACGATTAATTGATTATAGTCGATTATGGACGACCGATTATCGATTATCAAAATGAATAATCGTGGCACCTCTAGTTTAAAGATAATTTATTTCTTCTCAAAATTTTCATTATGATATATAATATGTAATTTATGCACTATGTTGGAGATACAGAAGGGGTGTTTTCATTTCATCTATATCTTCCAGGTGAAACAATAAAGAAATGGGGTCGAGTCCCATTCTCACCTGGTCCTGCTCCCCCTCCTATGGTATGTATTTCATTTACTGTGAGCTGCTCAAAGTTGATAATAGATAGAGCCACATAGTTTTGGGATGGGGAAGTGATTACAGCATGAAAGTGTTTTTTGAGAGGATACCCAAAGAGCCAAAGGCTCGCGGGATATCCTTTCGCAAGATGCTTGAGTGAGATAATCACTTACCAGTCCCAAAACTGTGCAGCTCTATATTTATTACATACTCCAATCATAAATGAAATTGGTAATTTTAAGTTTTTATTACACTCCTATGCGCGATTTCCATTGAAAATTCTGTTAATTAAAAATGGTAATGTCACTTGTGAATTATGTCCTTTCCTGTGACATCATTGACGTTACGTCGCTTACTCATCCAGACTGAATTTTCGATGGTTGACCTTAATCCACATCTGGATTTTATGCATTCATTCTCTTTGTTTTAATCATATTTGGCGAACCAAATTGATGCAGAACTGTAATAAATAGAGTAATCAATTAGTTCCGAGAATTACGTTAAATAATTCACTCGAGGCGAGAGACGTTTGACTAAGAAACTTGAGCGCTAATGTGCACTCGTTTCTTACCGACGTCTCTCGCCTCTGAATTATTTAAGTAATTCTTGGAACCAATATAATTATAATTAGAACTTTTTTGATGAAATTCATTGTTTTGCACACAGTTGAAAGCCATTGCTTTTAGTGTGAATACAACAATGGTATGTAATAAATGTCTTACACTGATTTCAAGAATACACTAAAAGCACTTCAAGAAATGTCTGGCATGCTTGTCAGAATGTTCTATGTATTATTGGAGAAATTGTTTACCAATACAATGTCTATAGTCATCTCATTTCTGTTTCATACTGTACAAACAAATTTTACATATATAAGGCCACAATAAGTGTTATGTGTCTCATACAATTTTATTTTTTAAAGTAGTTGGCAGGCGGGTTTGTATTAATAAATTTGTTCCAATTTCTGTATTTTTTGAATGTTCAAAGAGTTATGAAATAAAAAAAAAAAAACCCACAAAATACCGATTCTATATGATTGTCCCCCGACATTCCATCGGAGGACTATAGTAATGACCCCAGTCCAGAACTTTGTCCGAGCATGTATTCTGTCATTTTATGATAAATTTTTTCAAACTTGGCACATATATCAACCAGCATGGGAACCTGTGCACTTGCATTTTGGCAGAGTTATTGACATTTTTCGACATATAATCATACATACTAGGACGAATCTTTTGTCCGAGCCTATATTCCGTCATTTTCCAGTATTTTTTTATTTTAAAACTTGGCAAAGATGTCTTGAAACCAGCATGGGAACTTGTGCACTTGCGATTTTAAGTTCAGTCAGATTCATTTTGGCAGAGTTATTGCCATTTTTCGACATAGAATAGTACATCCTGGGATGCATCTTTGTCCGAACCTGTATTCTTAGAATTTTGTTGATATTGATATTTATTATGGTAGTTCAATGAGTTGCCCATCTGTACTTAATAAATACCAGTTGTAGTGATTATAACAGTACTCTCCTGCTAACCTATGGTATGGGTTACCTAAGCACAAACCAGGCAAACGAAAAATAGGTTACACATAATTTTGAAACCTGCAGGCCTGTATTATACACCGTGTAACAAAGTTATGTGGGGTATATAGGAATCAGCTTGTCTGTCCGTTTGTGGGGGCGTCTCTCCTGTCTGTTCATACGCCTTTGTCCGAGCTGATATTCTCACATTTTTCAGTCAATTTTTAGCTCAACTTGACATCTAGTTTGAGCTATTGTCATGGGTTGGCGCCCGTCCATCAACAATTTCCGTTAGCACACCCTCTCACATCTCTCATCCGATCGTCACCAAACTTCATATAGATCTTCGGGATGACCTCTTGATGGGAGCCTCCTATTTTTACCGAAATTTGTTAAAAAATATGGCCACTTGGCATGTTTAGAATCACCTTTATATGGGAGCTATCAGTGGCCATCTTGGAATTTACTCTTTGTGTGACTAAATCCTTTGGCACAACCTACTGGCCATCTCTCTAATTCAGTCATCATCAAACTATATGGATGTTTGGGGCGACCTCTAGATGAGAGCCATCAATTCTTTCAAAAATTCGTTGAAAAACATGGCAGCCAGCAGCCATCTTGGATTTCAAATTTTCAATCTATCGACACACCCTATAGCCCTCATTTATCAAAGAATTGTTTTGAAAATTTACAGGCATGTTTAGAATCTCCTCCAGATGGGAGCTATAAAATTTGAATTTTTTTCGAATGCGGTACTTAATTGAACCCATTAGTCAAACTGAAGTGTTAAATTACTGGGAACTTTGGGCTTTGATATTTTGGTGATTGCATTTTCAGAAGGACCCGGTTGTGTCTGGGGAGGACCACCTAAAAAAACTCCAGCAACAACATGAGCGGTTGCTGCAACAACAAGCTGTACAACAGCAACAACAAGTAGCTCAACAGCAACAGTTACTCAGGTTAGTCCAGGCACTAGTGATGAAGCTCAACATGTATTGTTGTAAATTGTAAATTGACTTGATCTTGTCCATTAAAAAATGTGTTCTCATCACCTTCATACATAAGTGTAGACACTTTATTCGTGTCTGGCACATTCAGATGCTCCAGTCTGATTTGATTAGCTCTAGAGCAAGCACAGGTTTTTAGAAATTTATTATCCCATGAAGTAATTTTATGTTTATTTCACACAAAAATGAAGACAAAATGTGTCGTTTCATAGAATCTGTGCTAGCTCTGAAGCTAATAAAATCAGCCCAGAGCGTCATGGTATTAGTGTCGAAAATCATGGAACAAATTATACCCACCCCCTCCTGATAGATCTATCTCTCTAGTATGTGCCAGCAGTTTGATGGTGGTGTCAACTTTCTGTATTCTGTGTAAGCCTCCACTAAATTGGGCTTTCCTAACTGCGATTTTGTGCGGCAATGTGTTTGGAAATTCCCTGTAGATGCCATGTGCTAAAAATAGATGCCACTTCTCAACTTTTACCTCCACATCGCCAATGGAGGATACACTGCGAGCAATTGATATCGAGTATAAGTTCAACAAGCTATTTGTTGAATTTATTATCTGAACAATTCCCACCAATGAATAGGTACCCTTCTGAATTTTATATTTTCTGTTGTCTGCTCATATTACCTTAACATCCCTCCAAATGAATAACAAACCATTCAACTTATACTTACAACTGGATGGGAGAGTCCATTCAATAAAGAAAGGGTTAATGCTAAAGGTTAACCTGTGTTGATTTTTTTCAGGCAACTACAGGTGCAGCAGGTTTTCCAGAAGCTCCAGGAGCAAGAGGGCTTTAAGAACCTACCACTCCTACAACAACAGCACCTAGCCATGCAACTACTGTCTGCTCAACCCCAAATACTGCCCCAAGACCTCCCCCTACCTCAAACAATGTAAGTATAAGCACCTAGTCAAGCAACTACTGCCCCAAGACCTCCCCCTACCTCAAACAACATGAGCATCTCCATCTAGCCATGCAATTACTGTCTGCGCAGCCCCAACTACTGTTCCAAGACCTCCCTCTACCTCAAACAATGTAAGTATTATCACCTAGTCATGCAACTACTGCCCCAAGACCTCCCTCTACCTCAAACAATGTATTAGCACCTAGTCATGCAACTACTGTTCCAAGACCTCCCTCTACCTCAAACAATGTAAGTATTATCACCTAGTCATGCAACTACTGCTCCAAGACCTCCCTCTACCTCAAACAATATGAGCATCTCCACCCAGCTATACAACTACTGTCTGTTCAGCCCCAACTACTGCTCCAAGACCTCACTCTACCTCAAACAATGTATTAGCACCTAGTCATGCAACTACTGCTCCAAGACCTCCCTCTACCTCAAACAATGTATTAGCACCTAGTCATGCAACTGCTGCTCCAAGACATCCCCCAACATCAAACAAAAGTAAGTATTAGCACCTTGTCATGCATCTACTGCCCCAAAACCTCCCTCTACCTCAAACAATATGAGTATCTACACCTAGCTATACAACTAATGACTGCTCAGCCCCAACTACTGCCACAAGACCTGACCCTACCTCAAACAATGTAATAATCTGCACCTAACTATGCATCTACTGCCCCAAGACCTCCCCCCTACTTCAAACAATGGAAGTATTAGTGTAATTATATGACGGACTATCCGCCGAGACCATCCACTCATCTAAAATCACCAATAAATGTAATCAAATATCACAATTATAAGTGATATTGAACTGGTTTATTCCATAGAAAACATGTTACCGTATAGAACTGCGTTTAAGCTCATGGGGTGCAAGTTTTTTTAGAACCAAAAACTCTTAGTGAGCTTTAATGAGAATAAGGCCCTTCCCAAAAGAAAATTCATGACAGAAGTCCGATATTTGGGAAAAGAGACGACATTTTCCAGTTTTACTCTTTGCATGACTAAATCTTTTGGCACCCCCTACAGACCACGTCCCTCATCCGATTGCCACCAAACTTAATATGGATCTTTTGGGTGACCACCAGATGGGAGCCATCAAATATTTCTGATTTTCATTGATAAACATGGCTTTCAGTGGCCATCTTGGATTTTACTCTTTGCATGACTAAATCTTTTGGCACATCCTACAGACCACATCCCTCATGTGTTCATCACCAAACTTCATATTGATCATCGGCATGACCACTAGATGGGAGCTATCAGATTGTTTTGAATTTCATTAGAAAACATGGCCGCAGCAGCCATCTTGGATTTTACTTTATATATAGTTCTTCATGTTGAGATCTAATATTACTTAGACGGTAAACTTTCCGCATTCTTAAACGCTCCATTGACAGTAACACTTGAAATTACCCCCCATCCAAGTTGAGCTACAGTGTCATTGGCACTTTCATTTTAATATTTTATTAAAAAGAACCACAGCTTATTTTGGGCTATGAATGGGGAAATATGGGCTCCATGATTTTTTCTTTCCTATTAAGACCCTGAAATTCCAAATTCACAGAAACTCATGATTTGTGAACAAAATATTGGACTTCCTCTTCATGTTATGAAAATGTTCAGTGACTTCATTCCTCATGTTGTATTCACATCAGATAGGAACAAACAATCTGATACATTGATTAAACTGTTTGGTTACCCTGATTTTCACAATGATAATGCTTTCAGGTTCCTATTTTCTAGATATCCTCAATTATAAGCTTCTGTGACACATATTTTCCCATTGAAAAGTAATGTTAAAAAGACCAGGGTATTTTGTATTCGACTAATCGACGGTCAAAAATCGAGTCCAGGTCGACTAATCGACAATCCCCATTCCCATGGAAAACTTCCATTTTACTTTATTATACCTCGTATTAAAAGCCTATGTTAATTTCCTATAGGGTGTGATTTTACAATTTGCAATGTTTCCCGCCCATGAAACATTGCCGGTCACCATTTTTAGCTCAACTTTACTTTGTAAAGTTTGAGCTATTGCCATGGCTTTGTCGTCCGTCGTCCGTGTGTGCGTAAGGCGTCAACAATGCAGTCTACAGGTCGTACCTTTGATCGGATCATTATGAAATTTGTCATAGCTGTTGACATCAACATTTAGACTAGAATGATTCATTTTGGGGTCTTTCGGTAAAAAAACATGGCCGCCAGTGGCCATCTTGCATTTCAAAATTCAATCCATTAGCACGGGCTACAGGGCGTACTGTTTGTCTGATCGTCATGAAATTTGTCATGGATGTTAATATTGACATGTAGATGGGAACGAGTAATTTTGGGGTCATTTGGCCCAAAAACATGGCCGCCAGTAGCCATCTTGGATTTTACTCTTTGTATGACTAAATTCTTTAGCACGGGCTACAGGTCGTACTTTTAGTCTGATCATCATAAAATTTGTCAAGAATGTTAATAATGACATGTAGATGGGAACGAGTCATTTTGGGGTCATTCGGCTAAAAAACATGGCCGCCAGCAGGCATCTTTGATTTCACTCTTTGTATGACTAAATCCTTTAGATGGGCTACAGGTCGTACCTTTAGTCCGATCATCATAAAATTTGTCATGGCTGTTGAAATTGGAATGTAGATGGGAACGAGTCATTTTGGGGTCATTCGGACAAAAAACATGGCCGCCAGTGGCCATCTTGGATTTCAAAATTTAATCCATTAGCACGGGCCACAGGTCGTACTGTTCGTCTGATCATCATGAAATTTGTCATGGATATTAACAATGTCATGTAGGTGGGAACGAGTAATTTTGGGCTCATTCGGCCAAAAAACATGGTCGCCAGCAGCCATCTTGGATTTTACTCTTTGTATGACTAAATCCTTTAGCACGGGCTACAGGTCCTACTTTTTGTCTGATCATCATAAAATTTGTCAAGAATGTTAATAATGACATGTAGATGGGAACGAGTCATTTTGGGGTCATTCGGCCAAAAAACATGGCCGCCAGCAGCCATCTTGGATTTTACTCTTTGTATGACTAAATCCTTTAGCACGGGCTACAGGTCGTACCTTTAGTCTGATCATCATAAAATTTGTCATGGCTGTTGAAATTGGAATGTAGATGGGAACGAGTTATTTTGGGGTCATTTGGACAAAAAACATGGCCGCCAGCGGCCATCTTGGATTTCAAAATTTAATCCATTAGCACGGGCCACAGGTCGTACTGTTCGTCTGATCATCATGAAATTTGTCATGGATAATAATATTGACATGTACATGTAGATGGGAACGAGTAATTTTGGGGTCATTCGGCCAAAAAACATGGCCGCCAGCAGCCATCTTGGATGACTAAATTCTTTAGCACGGGCTGCAGGTCGTACCTTTAGTCTGATCATCATAAAATTTGTCATGGATGTCAACAATGACATGTAGATGGGAATGAGTCATTTTGGGGTCATTCAGCCAAAAAACATGGCCGCCAGCAGCCAACTTGGATTTTACTCTTTGTATGACTAAATTCTTTAGCATGGGCTACAGGTCGTACCTTTAGTCTGATCATCATAAAATTTGTCATGGATGTTAACGATGACATGTAGATGGGAACGACTCATTTTGGGGTCATTCGGCCGAAAAAATGGCCGCCAGCAGCCATCTTGGATTTTACTTTTCTCTTCATGTCTTTTAACTAGTATTAGACATTCAACTTTCCACATTCCTAATCGCTCCATTGACTGTAATACATTAAATTATTCCCTTTCCAAGTTGAGCTACAGTGTCATTGACACTTTCATTTGCAATTTTACCGCTCCGACCGAAAGTGACATTCAAACTGGAAACCCCAAATCGTCACCATTCAGACGACTTCCGCATTATGTACTTGTTGAAAAGTATTATTTCATGAAGTTTCAAATAAAAAGAAATTAAATAATTTTATAGAATTTCCTCTTTATTTTTAAATTTTCAGAACTGCTGACATGGTTATTCGGTATAATAAAAACAATGGTGACCTGGCTCGAGGGCAGCATTGTGGATAGTCTCCCCTTGGAACCATTGGTTCCTCGGGGAGACAATCCGCAATGTTGCCCTCGAGCCAGGTCACCATTTTTATAATGTGGCTATTGTGTTCTGAAAAAAATAATTCTAATGATAATGTCTTTTGATCTACCTAACAAACAATGTAAGTTTCTACCTTTATATAGGTCATCATTATATTTGATATCGTTTTAAAATTGAAGTAAATCACTGCGAGATAACTGCTGTTAATACCATTTTTCACGGGGTTACATCGAAACTCGCAAGTGGTGCTCTCAGAAACCGCTGCTACTAAACTAATTAATACCGGGTGTATTGGCTTGTGTTTGATTGTGTAATGGTTTCTCATTTAGCATTGTATTATGATAAACTCATTGTACCATATCCGGATACGTTAGTCCATACTCATAGTCTTATACTAAATTAATTCCAAACTGCGTCCACGATATCTGCACGTGACATGGCAGCCAATACCATTATCTTTAATCAGCCATCGCGCAACAATGTTTATTTATTATTTATTATTTATTGTTGATTTCATAATTTTCATAACTGGTATTTGTGTAAGTAATTCTACTAAATTTAATGCAATTAATTGACTTGGGATTCTGGAGTCGACTTTTGGTGAATAATTCGTCGACTAATCGACAAATCGTTTCAACACTAATGAAAATGGCCCAGGATACTTAAGAATCCTATTCCTATAAATCCTGGAATAGATCTAGTTTTACCATATTTAAATGCATTTTAATAATTTGTAAATTTCAGCACGCAGCCCGAAGCAACACAAGTGCAGACGTTGCCAGGTTACCAGCGACCTTTGTCTCAAACTTCTGGTCTCACAGTCACAGAGCCGAAGCTCCCCGATGACACCTCAATATGGGGTAGCATCATGCCAAATGGTATGTTTTAGTCATACACGTTTATATTCAAAAGAGATATTATTTGCTTATTTTACTATCTCAAAAATATATTGTACTATTAGCCACTATGCCCGCCTAAAGAATCTCTGAATGTAAGATTTAACTATTATTGCTGAAACCATCAACAACATCAGTCGTACGTATCCCTTTGGAAAACACGACATCTGAACATCTTACTAAGTTTTTAAATCATCCTGATTTTCCTGGATCAATCACTTTTGAACAAACAGATCTAATTCCATTAGTGTGAGTTACTACGTATAATTTATATCAAGGAACAACACTCTGTGCTGCCAATTTGGATAAAAAATACCAGTACTTGTGTGGAGCTAAGGTATTTACTATGCACATTTGAACGCCCAAGTGGAGTGTTTAATTATGAAATTAAACTTTAATGATGTTAGATTTTAGATTTTATACAGTTTCTTGACATGAATATATAGATTATTTTCATTACGCTTGGCTGTAATGGACACAGTAATGGATGTGCATTGCCCAGGGTCAACACATGGAATGATCGGACATAATTATGCTGGGTTATATTCACTATGTACACTTATTCACGAAGAGGTGTGGCTGCATATTCTGGGCATAATTTGATGTCATCCCCATGCGTAAGTCTGTCTGAGATGGAGAAAAGATGTGGAAAAGAATTTAGTTTGTGTTGAAATATTTTGAAAATGCTTTTTTCTCATAATATGCCAAGATGTTTCATGTATCAATCAGAAATTATTGATACTATTGATAAAAAGTTAATATTACATATTTAAAATATCAAAGCTTCATAATAATAATAATAAATAATGACCAGTTTTATATAGCGATTAACTAATTACTTGCTCTAACACGCTTGGTACAATATTACCCCAGTCATTTGTACAAGCCAACCAATGAACCAGCTGCAGCCATTGCAGGCGCTGCTCTAGTTTGATCAGAACGTGCTCTGATACTCATCAGAATGACAAGCTGACTGGTACTCTTTTAACGCATGAGTGATGCGAAGCCGACACAGTACGAGCGACCTTGCTCAAGGGTCACAACTTGGCGCGGGTTTTGAAACAGAGAGCAATCCGACAATTGCACGTCGCTCAAAGCGGCCAAGCGACGTGCTGCGAACCAATATCGACGTGTTTACAGTGAATACAAGTCCGACACGCTAACCACTGGACCACGGAGCTCTGAAGTGGGCTTTGTAAAACGTCATTCAATTTTAATTTGTCGATGTTAGTGTGCTATTTGTCCCCCGTCTTTTTCATAGTTCGGGGGACTATAGAAATGATTTTCCGTCCTTCCATCCGTCAAGGCATCCGTCCTTCTATCGATCTGGATTTTGGTACATTAACTGTGAAATCAACTCATCCAACAGTTTGTATCCTATTTACCTAAAACTTAAGGACATTGTTACTGGCACATTGCAGATGTGTAACAAGTATGGTGTTGACACAAAGTGTTTTTAATTTTAGAGTTATTGACCATTTCTTGACTTTGAAAAGTTTGAGTGAATATGCACTTGGGTGCCTTAACTCTTTCAACCCGGCAGCCCGCTAAAGCGTGCACGACGTAATTTACGTTCATCCCGGCAGCCCGCTTTAGCGGGCAGAGCGAAATTGTCGGGAATAATACAATATTTCCAGAGATATACAAATTATTTTATTGGTTAGCGACTTGTATATCCTTTGGGTGATAATCGGCATCAAATCTAATTTATCTGTGCGCACGAATATCTAGCATGTGCGCGATTAACTTGGTTAGTACTGGTCTGCTCGTGCCTTTGATAATGCAATTATGTTCAATGAACCGATTGGTAAAACATTTGAAACCATGCACGGTGGCATCACAACCAAGTGTATACACCACACTTGCAAAGAATGACACATACATGTATGTATTTGTTGAAAACATTGATATGCTAAGTTGACATCCCAGATACAGGTGATACATGCCCCTATAGCATATGTTGGGATTCAATGTCCCTTCTCGGTTCTCACCTGCACACACCTGATATATCATTTAGATGTGACGCCCCCAATTGGTATATAACACAAATTGAAGGTCGCCTGTTAACGATCATAAAACATTCAGTTTGTCATACCCGACATCACTCTAAAGGTAATGTTGCAGCAATATATCAGGGACACATAATTTTTCTTAGGCAAGCTGATAATCCAGGGTTCTGGGACATGAATATCTGTATATTCAGGGATGAAAGAGTTAACTGTAAAACCAACTTCTCCTGCAATTTGTATCCTATGTACCTAAAACTTCAGGACATTGATACTAACACATTGAAGATGTGCAACATATTTAGTGAATATGCACTTTGTATCATATTGGTGCAAGAAATTCCTCCCTGCCACCTTGTCAGGGGACATTTTAGTCAGCGACCTTTTATTTTAAATTACGACAGTCACCAAAGATCATTCCATTTATTTTTGACCTGCCCTGCCCAGCATAATTTGTCCAATCCAGCCTGAGCATAGTGCATGGAATCCTTGCATTGAGTCAATGGCCCATGTCCAATAACTTATCTATGGAACAGGTTTGATAAATCTAATCGTAATACTGGTATCCACACAATATTTAGAAGACTATTGATTGGGAAATTCATTGCACTATACAAAGAAGATGTTGTTTATGACAACCCATACTGTCAGGAATGTTTTTGTTATTAAATACTTATTATTAAAGGGCTAAATAATTTATTTACATGTTTAGACCTTGTTTACATGTATATGTAGACAATTCAAGATGCCACCTCAGCATTCGTTATTTCTGTCATGAGATAACATTACAAGCATCTATGTATCGATGGTCTGGATTGTATAATCAGTTCACTTGAATAATATTATTTATTGCACACTTAACCCTTTACCCAACAAACCGGCCAAAACCGGCCAAATAAAGCTTCAACAGCCTAAAATATCTTCGGTCTGTCTCAATAAAACCATACAAATATGGATATCATTGGAACCGGCTCATTGACCACATTGTGATGGTTATAGTTATGCCCTGTACAAATGCATTCTCTTATATATGCGAGTCGACCATAGGTCACCTCGCATATATAAGAGAATGCATTGGCCTAAAAAAAATCTTTTTTTACCATTTTTTCTTACATTCTTTAACAATTTTATAATTTTTAATGTGTTAAGCCAATGCATTCTCTTATATATGCGAGGCGACCTATGGTCGACTCGCATATATAAGAGAATGCATTGGCACAGGGCCCTTCTGTTGGGTAAAGGGTTAAGAGGGTATTTATAAGGATTTCTATGTAAATTAAGTCATAATTTCACACATATATCTCACATATGCATTTTAGCAACTCCAAGCTTCGCCTCACGCTGTAACTATATTTGTTCACACAAACAAGTACGAAGCATTCAATTTGAACTTTCATCTTCGGATGGTCAAAACATCTGACAACACAAATAATGATGATGTTCTCCAGTCCAATATCTTGTGAATTATTTTGTGCAAAATTGATAACGTTTTCCCAATTTTGAAATGAATTTCCATGTGTTCGACTGTTCGTGACTATTTGTTTACACAAACTAAAACATCGTCACTTTGAAACTTATTTTCTCTTTTTATAAGAATTTTCCTAAATTTCATGTATCGACCAACATCTTTTACACCTATTATCAGAATATTCACATAATATTAAAGAAGGATTTCACCATGTAGTGGTCAGTGACTATTTTGTCACACATCTATAAAATTAGCAAATTTTAATGGGGTGTAATAAACAGAATAATCAATTAGTTGACTATGTGACATAATTCACTCTTGGAGTTGGTCCTGCTGATAAAAACCTTGTCTAAATTCTCATGAGATTAATTGTATGCACTTCGCTAATTGGATCTATTGCTATGTATCTACCTGGTCATTCTGAGGGTATACTTTCTGCTATTAATTATTCTCTTTATTCTTGCAGCAAAAATCACACATGCACACAGCAAGCCTGAAGCTGATATTTCCAAGTCTTTCATATTTGCTGCAGATCTTGAAGCGCAGATTGAACATCAGCGAAAGGTACTAAAGCTAAGGATTTTTCCAAAAATAACCTAATTCAGAAGTACTAGGGCTCAAAATTATATTGAATATCGATATTGATTTTACATACCAGGGTTTCTGCTAGGGTTGAAATGTAGGGTCAGTAAACCTAGGACAGGATGGACTGACCATGGTTTTAATAGTGATGGTATTGATCAAACATAAATAGATGGAGTCATTAGTGAAACAAACAAAACTATATATCTGGATGTTTTGAGATGCAAAATATGTGTAAATTTTCATAAAATAAGTTATTCTGTCAGGGTGGGGGGGAATTATACCTGAGTTATGCCCTTAGTTTGTCTATTTTTAGCAATTTTATGACTGTTCGCGCAAAAACTTGAACAAATGTCAAACGATTATATTCATATCTGATATGTGGACCTTTCACAACAATATCACGATCGTGTTCGAAAACCAGGTTTGTCCGATTTATTTTACCTGAGTTTATATTGCTCTTAGTTGTTCTATTTTTATCAATTTTATGACGGTTACTGCGAAAAATTTAACAAATGTCAACCAATTTCATTCATATTGGGTATATGGATCTTTCACAACAATATCTTGATTGACTTCAAAAACCAGGTTTGTCATATTTTTGTTTACACCTAATATTGGCGACGTTCAACTAAAATTAAACCCATAGCTAGCTGATCCAGGGGTAAAATGCTTCGTGGCCTGTCCCCCTGAAATACAAATTAAAATAAAAAACCGCATGCTCTATTGCTTTTCAAAATTTTTTGGCTTGAGAAACATAAAACTTACTTTGCATGGACGTATCAATGTATATAGTTACTAGAGTATGAGAAAATTGTAACTAATTTTATAGGTCCAAGAGATGGATGAGAAAAGAAAAAAGGAAGAAGATGAACAGCAAAAACTTAAAGAAGCATTGCGGAAAAAAGAAGAGGAGATACGGAAACAACAAGAAGAAATTCAAAGAGAGATGGAAAAGATGCGAAGGGAAGCTGAAGAACTTGAAAGAAAGAGAAATCAGGAGAGACAGGTGAAGAAATTTAATTTGGTTCTTATGAGAAAAAAATTGCACATATAGGGCCAAAACGTTTTTTTCCGACCCCGAGGGACCCACCACCCCATTTGTGCAAAAAACTAATTTTTTTCCTCCAAAATATTGGGGACCCACCCCCCTTTCTCATGTTTTAATCAAAATTTCAGTGTTTTTTTTACCCGTTTTTCAATAACTGTTAACTGCCTTTCAATCCCATTCCACTATCCTTTTTTGGTGCAAACTCTTGCTGTGTACCATTAAGACTCAAGCAATAACATGCTTAATTGGTAAACACAGATCGGAAAAATAAACTGTTTCCTGGTGTTTTCAGTATCTAACAACAATAATAAAGCATTGTGTTGGTACACTATATGTCACAAATCTCCCCAGACCCCATTATAGCCTTAATATATCGAGTGTGTTGTGTCTGACAGAGAACACTGGCCAGTGTATAAATAGTGTTAAACAGGTCAGGGGTTCTACAATTATTTGTGCATGACCAAAGAACTCTTTAGTCTTATCCACCGGGGTGGGGTGGGGGAGGGGAATTGTTTTTGGTTAGGTATACACATAGATATAGGGTTATTATACCCACCATTAGTCGGCGGGTATATAATAGTTGACATCTCGAGCCGTCCGTACAAACATTTTGCATTATAACTCAAGAGTCGGTTGTCATATTTTGATACCCTATGGCATGGGGACGGACCAGAAATGGGGAACGAATATGCATAATATCACGGGTTGTGACCATCAATGCCTATCAGAGTTATGGGCCCTGTTCGACTAAATATTTCTTCCGTTGATCATAAGTTTCCTGAACGCTATTACGGTGGTCCACTGTGAAGTGGGCCGGGATCCTGTGAAATCCAGAATGATGCTAAATCTGAGGCTAAATAGTCACTATAGCTGCCTATATAGCCCTATACCAACAAGCATGGTACTAACATGCTTTCAAACAACATTACATGGTCAGTACATGTAAATTGTTTGAAAAAAACCCATTTTGGAAAAAATTTACAAGCACAATTTTTTCGGCCTCTGGACCACCCACCCCGCCCCTATATACGGATTTTTTTTGCATGCAGACCCCCCCCCCCCCCCCACCCCTGATTTGACCAATGAAAATGATTTTATTTTGGTTTCTTTGAGAAAAAATAAAAATAATTAGCCTCCCTCCATCATCTCAAACTTGAAATCCAATTTACTTTAATGGCCTAATATGAAATAGAAATCATAATTCTTGACTTCTTGCTGTGCATAATCTTCAAACAACAAATTAACCCTAGTATTACACTTTTGTCACATTTTGTGGATCAAAATCGATAAATAAATACATGAAATACTTATTTGAACACAAACTTGAACCCAAGTAATCCAGATAACAAAATTGGTTTAAGAAAAAACATTTGAAATAAATATGCACTGACACCTACATAACCAGCTAATGGACAAACCATGAAAAGCTCTCTTGATGTATTTCAACAGATGAAGTGAAAAGTGTGTATGAAAATAGATATAAACATTAAAAATACCCTGTCTGATTTAAACCCCGTAAAATACTATTTCTTCTGCTTCGGGGGTGAATAATAATTTATTTAAGTTTAGGAACCCACCCTTCAAAGCATCAGAGCTATTAGATTTCGCTTTTTGAAACCTAGTTATTTTCTTCATCTCGAATTGTTGTCAGCCTATCAAAATGACATACATGGATGCCATAACGAGAGATGGGAGGTCGTGTTTATTGCCAGAAACAAAACTGACATTATATTGTGTTAGTTGGCATGCGGATACATAGGTATACTTACTACTTACATAGTAATCATGTTTTAAGCATGAACATATAAAATGCCCATCACAATGTTTGTTTATTTTGTGATGACACATTCAAGGGAATTCCAGTTCGAACCATATATCAAAATCGAGGTTTAGAAAATAAATAGAATTAAAAAAATCAATGTAAAATAGCCCTGATCTTTGAAGTTGTTACTCGACTTAAATAAAATATCCCCCCCCCCTTGAGGGGCATATTAATGCTTTTTTTTTCAGGGTGATCTTGTTTTTTAACCTGAAGTTAATCTTAGGGAGTTCCGTTTTGAGCATTGTATTGAAATGTTTGAGGACTATTGTAAATCAGCTGTGTCAGTCCATCTGTGTGTCCATCCATCCGTGCATGTTTCGCCCCATTCTTTTTTGGATGTTAACTCCAATTCGAATTATCCAATCCAAACGAAACTTGGTAAGAGTCATGCCCCTTTTTTTTACTTAGAAATTATAGTATTGGGGGTTTTCCGGATGGTAACTTGAGCAATATTCCACAGAACTTCTTGATATATGGTGCGATGTTCACATTTGAGAAGATGCAGGTCAACTTCAAATTTGTTACTGGCTAATGATTTTTGACGGAGTTATGCTGCTTTTCCAACATAGAAATCGATGTTTTCGTGATGTCCTGATGGTAACTTGAACAATATTCAACAGAATTTATTGATATTTGGTACGTGATTCACATTTGGGAAAACGCAGGCCAAGTTTTGATTTTATTCAACTTAGAAATAATAATATTTATGCTGTTTAAATGATAAATTGAGCAATCTTAAAAAGAATCTCTTGATACTTGGTGTGTGGCTCCCTTTGAAAGCATGCAGGTCATCGTCTAGTTCGAGTCAAATTTGTTAGAATTTGTTCTTAAAAAAGCCAATGTCCCAAAAAGCAACCTCGATTCCAGGACGTGGTGTCTGCAACCTTTTATTTTGTCCTCATAGCTTGTGCCTTGAAAGTAGTTAGAATTAAAGCAAATGTTTTGCTAAATCTTCATGAAAATTGTGAAAATTATAATCTCCATTGAGATGCAATGATATGGAACTTCATGTTGCAATGCACATCGCTATGTTATGTTGTGATGTGCATCGTGATGCAGAATTGCTAGTTATCACTATGCATTAACTCAGACTTTGTTGTACAGTAATGCCCAAAGTAATTGACCACTTATCTCGCCGAGAGCTTTCTGATGAATGCCAACAAGCCTTATTTCCGAACATTTCCTGAAAAATTACCCATAATTCTGCTGTGGTTAAGTGGTCAATTACTTTGGGCATTACTGTAGTATTCAATTTGCTCACTGCCCGCATGGCAACTTCAACCTGATACCTGCAATTAGGAACACCAGTTTATTTACTTTATCTTTGTAATTGATGAAATTGATATGTCGCAGGGGAAATAAGTGTTGAGAAATTGAAAATTGTTGTAACATAGCATTTGATGAGCTTAGGATGAAAAAGTGTGCTTTTCATAAATCATGATGTATCACATCAGACATTCATGATGCGATGCATAGCAAAAATTGCGATATATTGAAATGACAATGAATCATTGTAGCCTTATGGCACTGACATTGAGATGTAATAAATTTGTGATTTTCAGAAGAGACAAGTAGAAGAAAGAAAAGAAGAATTGCGGAGAAGGCAAGAGGATATTCAACGGCAAGAGCAGGAACTCAAGAGAATAGAAGAAGAGAAGCGAATTGCCCAGCAAAAGCTCAAAGAAGAAAGGCGATTACAACATGAAGAAGATTTAAGACGACAAGAAAAAGAGAAAAAGAAGCTTGAAGAGGAAAGAAAAAGAGAAGAGCAACGTATCATTGAAGAAAAGAGGAAAGAAGAGATTGAAAGAAAGAAGGAGCTGAAAAGACAAGAAGAGTTGAGGCAAAATGAAGCTTTGTTGAAACAGCAAGCAGAAGAGAAACGACAGCGAGAGATAGTTGAGACTGCTTTACAAAGACAGAAAGAGGAAGAGGAGAAACAGCGACAAATGGAGCTCCAGATCAAACAGGTTCAGAAAAACTTAATTTTAAGGCCATGCTAAGTCAATTTCCTGTGTTTTTGGTAAAAAATATTCTGAAAGCATTCACGCGCCAACGAAGTACTCGACCTTAACATGGACTAGCTCTGGGACTAATTTCAGTTGCCCATGATCAATATATCCCAAACAGATAAAGTTCCACCTGTCTCTTGGGACAGGTAAATAAATTTTCTACCTGTCTCATGTAATGCACCTGAACATCTCAATGGGATTGTCTGTGTATACCGGTGCTAGAATACACATTAACAATGTCTGTGTATAGTAGTATGCTCACTATAAAGTGATTACATCATATTTCTTGTTCAGCATATTTCTCAGTATTTATGGTCTGAAGAATAGATATAACTTTGTAAATTATTTTTCGGTGTTGACTATCATACGTATGCACTGCAGCAGACTACATGTAATTATATTGCACAAAATGATGACTCGTTTTACTGAAAAAGACTGTTATTTCACGATCTTTGAGAAATTATAAGTGTAATTAATGGAAACTGAATGCTAACCAAGTAAAGACCACCTGTATATGGACAGGTGGACAAACTTACTACCTGTCACCACAGAAATTTACCTGTCACATACAGGAGGACAGGTGAACATTTCGAGCCCTGTTTGTACTCCATAATCAAGTCATGACTAATTGATCACCCTTCTGTGGAATATGTGATTCAGATCAAAAGGAAATATTTCAAGTTCGAAATTTCATTCTTAAATCAGAAATGTTGAGATTGCATGGACCTATTCCAAGGCGACTGAAGTGTAAAACATATGAATTGTAACATGAGTTGATATCTCAGCTATAAGAGTTGTAACATATACAGTAATGCCCTAAGTAATCGACTCCTTAACCACAGCAGAATTATGGGTAACTTTTCAGGATTTAGTCGGAAATATGGCTTGTTGCTATTCATCGGAAAGCTTTCGGGGAGAGCTTTCCGATGAATGGCAACAAGCCATATTTCCGACTACATCCTGAAAAGTTCCCATAATTCTGCTGTGGTTAAGGAGTCGATTACTTAGGGCATTACTGTACCATGAGTTTGTATCCGATTCATTGCTTTGTAGGAGCAACAGATGGAGCTCCAAAGGCAGCAACAAGAGGCCTTAAAACGGTTACAACAGCAACAGCAAGAGCAGCTAGCTAACCTACAAGTGAGTTTCCATATATGATAGAGTTCTCTCCCTCGCTACACGGTATCGACCACTACCGCTTGTTGATTCCGTTTAAATTTTGAACTTTTTTTTATTCCTAACTCTAACTGAGTCTTACTGCCCTTGTCGGAATTGAGATCTAACAGGAGTTTTATGAGTCACAGGGATTACCACCAATGACTCTGTCGGTGTTGAGAATTTGGAAAAATAAATGATAAAAAATAAATAGTGCGGATGAGGAATGCAGATTAATATTAGTGATGAACAGATTAACTGTATTGGCAATCGGCATCCCGCCGTTATTTTGGTATTTCGATTGTTTCCACTTTCCGTGCAGCAAAGCGAGAAAACAGTAAATCAACATTCAAATGAATTGTTGTGTTAGGTTTTGTACAGTAAGTAATGGTAACTTGTAAAGTATGGTCAGTGCATGATGGTTAATACAGTGGATAAACAGTGAAGTGTAATCATATATATTGGACACCAGGCCTCATTCTACACCATGAGAATAGGGAGAAGTCACCTCTCAAGATTTTAGTGAGAATTCATTCCCAAGTAAGGCGACTTCATGTCAAAATAGGGAAAATTTGGAATCGAGAGAAATTTCTAAAATACAAACAGGGACATAAATAGAGATGTACATCAACAGCCAAAAAATAATACAACACCATTTATCAGTGTAAACAATGGACTATCTCAGATGGGGAAATCCCCCCTACTCTTAAATGTGACAAAAGAACTTTAGTTTCTTATTTTACTGTGGCTTTTTGTGATTACAAAACGAAACAAACTTGGTAGTTTAATGTAATATGTATGCTCGACTTTGTTGCACACAATACATAAATATAGAGTTGTCCTTCCATTGGTGTGCAAATACCTAATAGATAAATATAGAGTTATCCTGCTTCCATTGATGTGCATACACACAAATTTCCCAGATGACAAACTAAATGTGAATGAAATGTATGCTAATCGTTTCTGAAAGTTAATTTTAAACTTAAAATTTCTGTTTAAAGATGACGAGTGTGTCAACCAAGATGTTAGCGACATCTGGTAAGCATAATGAACACTGGTTGAACACTAGCACCCCACTGTACATCTGCGAAATGTAAACATAATGAATTCCTTCTCTTTGCCAGAACACTCTACAATTGAAATAAAACTGCTTGCAAAACCCATTTATTTTTATATAAATGCCCTAAGTATTATATTCAACTGTTCTTAATTACCAAAGAGCTATTCTCACTTCAGTTACTGGAATGAATAATAACCCAATATTTATCATAGGCCCACCACCAGACTATATAAACAATGGAGTTTGGGCATGTGCTAAAATTACAAGGCGACTCAAACTTCACCTCAGATGTACAATAGGGTGACTGCTGGTGGCCCAGGGCAAGAACTTTGCCTTTGTACAATGAGACATGTCGGGTACAGTGGCATGTCGTTAAAACAATTAAAATTTAAATAAAAAATATATCATTTTAAAACTAGCGCGCCACTTTAAAAATGCATCAATAAACAATACATACTTTATATAATAACAAGGGAGTTTACTTTTCAGATACCTCCTCACTTCTAATGGCCATAATTCACAAATGCCTGAACCGATTCTGAAATTTCCAATGCCCATCAATCTAGTAAAAGCTATATTTTCCAATTATAATACACAATTCTAGAATAAACTGTTCCAAAACTTCGAAAATATATGCTGAACACAAAAATCACAGATGAACACTGGCTAATGGTTCCCTCGATATCACAGGAGAAAATATATGGTCCATTTCAAAGTCAAAAATTATCGATAGAAAAAAAACAACTTTTGAACAAAAAATCCTCATGTATCGACATATCTAATGTTAATCTCCCCAAATCAATAACATATTTGAATCCATGACTGTTCAATGATATACCTGATTTACTACCTTTAGCTGCCTGATTACTGTTTATAAGAGCTCAGGATATTTGCAATGAAATCCCCATTCAGAATTGGTCACTTAACCACTCTTAAATAGAATTTACATGTTTGGTATAAAAAAGAAAATAATCATTTGTCAAATTGTGATATATTTTCATACAAATAAGACATTGGTATTTCTTTTGACAAACAGTTGTAGTCCAAATATGTCAGTTCCAAGTTATATCCTTGATCTCTCCAATTTATAAGATCTTTACTTGATTGTTCTTGAAGATGTTCACTTGTATTGCTTTTGATTTTCAATATTTCACAAAAAAAATTGCAATATTTTTATTTCAGCTGCCATCAACAGTTAATTGGGCTGCATCACATAATGGGTCGAGCTCACCAACCAAACCAAAGACAATGCAAGAGATACAAGCTGAGGATCAGAGGGAACAAGAGGTGAGGCTGCTGTTATTAAAATTTGGTTTTCCCATTCCCTACCTAATGTAAAAAAAATGGGAAGGTACAGTAATGCCCTAAATAATCGACTCCTTAACCACAACAGAATTATGGGTAATTTTTCAGGATTTAGTCGGAAATATGGCATGTTGCCATTCATCGTAGAACTTTCCAATGAATGGCAACAAGCCATATATCCGACTAAATCCTGAAAAATTACCCATAATTCTGCTGTGGTTAAGGAGTCTATTATTTAGGGCATTACTGTAGGTTGTCTAATATCTTTTTTAACTTTCTTCATTTTCAACAAGAACATCATCTTAAAATAGCCATATATCGCATGAATGTTATTTGATAAATAGAGGATCTACAACGAGTCACCAGTTTATAGCGGAATTTATAAAACGAGTCCAGTAAATTATCTGGACCGAGCCTTTTGTAAATTCAGCTATAAACTGGGGACGAGTTGTAGATTCTATTTATTACATGATCCAAAACCTTGATGAAATATACTTAAATCAACAAATGGGACATGAAAACTAACATCGGCTTCTATATGGCCTGCGATGACATTTCACGTAACTATGCATTGTTTGCCCACGTACAGAAATAGTCCCAGATAAATAAAGACTCTTTCACGTATTTAATGGTGTATATTTAATGAAATAACTTTTCAAACTTGTCATTCGTTAGAGTTTTGTTGGAAAAATAATGGAAGCTATTGTATTTTGAGACAGCGTACGGAATCTAAACAGACGAATTAAACAGAAGTCAAAGGTCACCTGGCATCATTTCCTGTTATGAAACGAAAGTTTAATATCACTATTTATAGAATGGATTTATTGAATAGAATAAGGGTAGGATCATGTAATAAATATTGTGTTTTGCAGCCCAATTTATAATAGTGATTATATCTTTCTTCATAGAAACTGATAAAGTTCTTTGATTAAAATGACATAAATTTTGTGAAATATCCGAAGAGATTTATCTTTGGTTTAACAATAATAGAAAAATTAAATTTCTGAGGCTCATAAATTTTTCCAGTTGGGGCTTTATCTTGGGTTGGAAGACAGCAGGCATACAAACCTAATTGTCCTCCGAAATTGTTTTTTGGGGGGACTATTAAAATAGCCGGTGTCTGTCCATCTGTCTGTTGGGGCGTCCGTGCAGAATGTTTCCGGATGAGAACTTTATTTTGGGCTATCGGATCAAAACCATATTTGGTACGTGGGTTTATCAGCTCAAAAATACTGGTCAAGTTCGAATATGGGTCGGTCTGCCCATTTTTGCTGGAGTTATGTCCCTTTTTGACTTAGAACACTGGCTCTAGGTAAGGTACGTGATTGAAGTCATATATTTTGAAGGTGATTTATCCATTGGCATATTCATTCATAATATTCTGTGATCTGCAACATTGAGTGGAGGGGAAGAAGAACTATTCCAGTAAAGTGTGCCGTCACAGGCTAGTAAATATGAAGGAAACTTTGTCCAGGCCAATTTTAGCCAGATGCAAATAATGATTTAGTAAATTTTTTGCTTCAGATTGACTAACTTTAGTTTTGTATTTGTGCAGCATTTGAGGCAGCTAGAGGAGAGGCAGAGGCAGGCTCAAACATTAATGGATCTGGAGAGGCAGCAACAATTCCAGCAGCAACAACAGCAAGCCAAAACATGGAGCACTGAAGTGTGAGTACGAACATTCTACTAATCACCAAAAAAAATCTGAATTCTTTAAAGGGGTACTGTACACTAAATCCGACCACTGACCTTTTTTGCATCACACCAGGGCTCGAAATGTTCTGAAAATATGAGACGGTAACCAATAACTGGCTTGTGATCTGTAGTATTAATAAATAACCATCACTGTTGAAATTGGAATAATATATTGAGAATGGAATAACATGTTTAGGCTTCTGGCAGGGTTTTGTACAGGTTCTTGAATATCTTGAAAGTGCTTTGAATTTTATTGTAAGATTTTTCAAGCCCTTGAAAGTCATTGGATTTTCCCTGAAATACAACAAGGTGCTTGAAAGTGTTTAAATTTAATAACCTAAGGTTGAATCACTGAAGCAAACTTGTTGTTTTCTACGTAAATCACCAACCAGTGTCAGATTATTTCCTTGAGTACAGGAAGTACAAACGATCGCATGTCGCTGACATTCACTTCGTTCATGCAAATCGGTTTGTTACTACCATTCTGCGATTTGTATATATATGCTTTTTAGCTCAACTTTACTTTGTAAAGTTTGAGCTATTGCCATGGCTTTGTCGTCCGTCGTGCGTGTGCGCGTGTGTGTGTGTGCGTAAGGCGTCAACAATAGAGGCTACAGGTCGTACCTTTGATCGGATCATTATGAAATTTGTCATAGCTGTTGACATCAACATTTGTACCGGAATGATTCATTTTGGGGTCATTCGGAAAAAAAACATGGCCGCCAGCGGCCATCTTAGATTTCAAAATTCAATCCATTAGCACGGGCTACAGGCCGTACTGTTCGTCTGATCGTCATGAAATTTGTCATGGATGTTAACAATGACATGTAGATGGGAACAAGTCATTTTTGGGTTATTCGGGCAAAAAACATGGCCGCCAGCAGCCATCTTGGATTTTACTCTTTGTATGACTAAATCCTTTAGCACGGGCTACAGGTCGTACCTTTAGTCTGATAATCATGAAATTTGTCATGGCTGTTGAAATTGGAATGTAGATGGGAACGAGTCATTTTGGGGTCATTGGGACAAAAAACATGGCCGCCAGTGGCCATCTTTGTTTTCAAAATTCAATCCATTAGCACGGGCCACAGGTCGCACTGTTCGTCTGATCATCATGAAATTTGTCATGGATGTTAATATTGACATGTAGATGGGAACGAGTCATTTTGGGGTCATTCGGCCGAAAAACATGGCCGCCAGCAGCCATCTTGGATTTTACTCTTTGTATGACTAAATCCTTTAGCACGGGCTACAGGTCGTACCTTTAGTCTGATCATCATAAAATTTGTCATGGATGTTAACAATGACATGTAGATTGGAACGAGTCATTTTGGGGTCATTCGGCCAAAAAACATGGCCGCCAGCAGCCGTCTTGGATTTTACTCTTTGCATGACGAAATCCTTTAGCACGGGCTACAGGTCCTACTTTTAGTCTGATCATCATAAAATTTGTCAAGAATGTTAATAATCACATGTAGATGGGAACGAGTCATTTTGGGGTCATTTGGCCAAAAAACATGGCCGCCAGCAGCCATCTTGGATTTTACTCTTTGTATGACTAAATCCTTTAGCACGGGCTACAGGTCGTACCTTTAGTCTGATCATCATAAAATTTGTCATGGCTGTTGATATTGGAATGTAGATGGGAACGAGTCATTTTGGGGTCATTCGGACAAAAAACATGGCCGCCAGTGGCCATCTTGGATTTCAAAATTTAATCCATTAGCACGGGCCACAGGTCGTACCTTGAGTCTGATCGTCATAAAATTTGTCATTGATGTTAACGATGACATGTAGATGGGAACGACTCATTTTGGGGGGTCATTCGGCCGAAAACATGGCCGCCAGCAGCCATCTTGGATTTTACTTTTCTCTTCATGTCTATAAACTAGTATTAGACATTCAACTTTCCACATTCCTAATCGCTCCATTGACTGTAATATATTAAATTATTCCCTTTCCAAGTTGAGCTACAGTGTCATTGACACTTTCATTTGGAAAACATTGGTGGCGCCCATGGATATTATGTTGCAAAGAAATCTATATTTCTGCGATGGGAGAATCATCGCTAAAAAATCACCTGAAATTGACAAAACACCCATACAGTTAGATCCAGATCTGGTGTGACCGTGAACAGTTTCTTATGGGCGACTCGCATATATAAGAGAATGCATTGGCACAGGCTTTTCGCAAAATTTCAGGAAGCTTCAGTCATGGAAGAAGGGTTAATATAAAATGAATATTTTTTATCGGCCCCACACATATGCATTTCAGATATCCTCCAACCTATGCAACATCAACACGTTCTCTGAAAGAGATACAGGAAGATGAGCAGCGACAACTGGAGAAAGAGAATAAGGAAAGACAAGAACAACAACAGACTATATCTAAGGTTGTCCATATTAGACCACTGACATTTTTTGCATCATTCATAGTCAATATTTACACTGCATATCTTAAGATTTATTACACAGAACCTCATGAAAATCTTTAATCACTTTTGAGGTAATAAATATCCATCTCTTTGGCGATTCCTTTCAGAGCGTATAAAGTGCATTATAATATATCATAAAGTTAACATAGCCTTAAATATAAAGTTGCATTAATTAATGGCCCATCCTATATATGGTGTGAGCATAGCCCTATTAAGGATGTATTCAGTGTTCCAGACAACAACATGAAAAATCTAATTTAACCTCGATAACTGCTTTGTTCTGTTGGAAAAATGTTGAAAATCGAATATGACATAATAACTAGACCTATATTTAACAAAGAATATCATTTTGATATTGAAATTTTAACAAAATAATTTTTGGTGTCCCTCTTAACGATATATTATGGACTTGTTCGGGTGCTTGTAATTGATAAGTTGGTATTCAGCCGCTATGCCAATTGGAGGAATGTAGCATTCTACTAGCATAGCTGAAAATTTCAAGCAAATCGACCTTACCACTACATCTAGAAAACTTTGTCCAAATTGCGCTCAATTGTAAATATCTACTTCTCGATTTGGGATGCAACTATCAGAGATAAACCTAATGAAAATGATTTCGCCGTCGAGAGTCATTGCATTTAATATATATATATAAGAATGACAGCATGTGTTGTCAATTTGGATATAATATTTGTTAAAATATATACTTTGAGCAAGATTATTCTCCATTTCTATTTTATCACCCTACTGCCGGACCGGAGTGTTTCACATCACTTTAAACATCAAAAGGTTATAAATGAAAAGAAAAGAAAATTCAAAATAGCATCTTACGTGCTCCTAACATGTTTTTTTTTATCCACTAGCATATAAATAAAAAGTAAAATAGGTTTCATAAAAATTAACCTGGAACCCTGAATACTTCTTTAAAGGGATACTGTACACTAAATCCGGCCATTTATGAGACCATCTCCTTTTATACTCAACCAAATATATGCAACAAATGAATTAATTTGATCCATGGATGAGTGCAAAATACCCCCATTTACTTATGAACAATGTAAAACAAATATTAATTATAATGAAAATGATTTATGGCTGGAGTCGTAAATTAATTTTCATTATAATTACCATGTTGTTTGTATCATTCATATAGCATATTTTGCACTAATCCATGGCTCAAATTCATTTATTGTTTGCATATTTTCTGTTAAGTATAAAAGGAGATGGTCCCATAAATCGCCGGATTTAGTGTACATTACCCTTTAATGGCACAGATGGCCTTCGCAGTGGGTATGCTGTTAAAATATTCAAATCCGTTAAAACTGCCATAAACTGAAAAAATATTAAAATATAGACCTATATTGTTCTATCATAAATATCACGTAAATAGTATGTTATTGTCAAGTTTGTACGCTGTGTTATGTTAACAAAAGCCAGGTTCTGTAACATTTTTTGCATTTGTTTACATAACAAAGCATAAAAACTTGACAATAACATAGTAATTACGCGATATTTATAATTGGTGTAAGTAGAAGGTACGTCTATATTTTAATATTCTTTCTGTTTATGAAGGTTTTAACGGATGTGGTTATTTTAACAGCAATATCCACCATGAAGGCCATCTGCCTTTACCTAGTAGGGGATGCCACACACGTTGAAATAATGTTTATGCAGTATATGGAATATTCCATTGTGAAAGGATACAATATATCAAAACCATGTTTCAACTTGAATGTTACAGTTTACATGCTGTACTCAGACATCATGGGTTCATGTTTAATTCAGGATTTGATGTATTGTGTTGAATCAATAGAGAGTACTATTGCTTTCTTTATTACCTCAAGTTTAGTTTTCAGTTGATGTTCATTAAGCTTTTCATCTTTCAGAATCTGCCTCTGAATACAGCTACAGTTTGGGGATCGAGCCAGCCACCAACTGGTAACAGCTGGGCAGCAGACAACGCTTGGGGCAGTGTTCTCAAATCTAATGTCTCCACAAATGACATGTCGACGGCAAACAATCTAGGCTTTTGGGATGATGCAATAGTGGCTACTAGCAAGAAGCCACCTACCATTAATAAAACTTCTAAACCTACCAAGGGGAGGTAATTATAAATTATGTCTTATGGATCAGGGTTCACATTTTTAACCTTTTTTATACTAAATAGATTATCCCACTAAGTTGTGAAAGAATACATTGGAATGGTCTATTATTCATTTGGAGGTATGTTAAAAAAAATGAGCAGATGACAGATGTATAAAAAGATAATACAAGTGCACAAAAATAATTCCTGTGCTGATCAAACCTCACTTAAATTTGTTGCTTCTTTGGGGATTATGGTATCCATTAAAATGGTTTAACCCTTTCATGACTGGAGCTGCACTGGTGCCAGCATTACAGATCATGTGACAGTGCATTCTCTTATACAAGTCTCCCTATTTGACCCATAAATTTTATTCATTTGTTTTATTATGTACATTTGTTTATAATAGTGTATAACAGTATACTCTATAATTCAACATCAAAATTATGATTCCAATCATAGTAATTTACTATCGCCAATGGATGGGTTAAACATCTGCGGATTGTGATCGGCATCTCATCTATAGTATATGAATATGGATATTAACTTCATTGCCTTGTGGTAGTTATTGCCCTCCACCTTCATGACACATTTATTTTGTTCATGTTTAAATATTGGTTGTTAATATTATTGAACACCCAATTGAATGTGAACTGGTGTTTGGTAGTCAACGAACAAGCTTATCCTTTGAGTGCCCCCTCATCTCCTGATATATGGGAATAATTAAGATTCTGAAGAACATAAATGAAGTTATGAAACAAAAGTGCTTAAGAAGTGCTTGAATTAGGTTGAATTCTGTTTGGAGCATGAAAACAGTTTATGAACGAGCCAGCTTGTTGGAAAATTCATGAACTTTTTCATGCTCTAATCCAAGAATATCCAATGAAACAATAGTTCAATCCAGCAAAAATATAAAAGAAACTTCATGAAAAATTATTTTTATCGAAACATGCTTTGATGTGAGATATCCTTTTTGTCGTGATCAAATCTCTGGGTACGTTCCATGGGCGCACCAGAACGTCTACCTGTTAACCATCTCAAAAGAAAACAATGCTACATTTGACTCAATTAAGTGACTCCTGGTAGCACAGTGACATATTTTATACATTGCCCGTGACACTTTGCTCCATTCAAAATTTGTCTTTCGATCCAACACCGATGCTTGGCGAATTGGAACTAAATTTAGCAATTCTGGGCCCATCAGAATGCGCGTTTCAGAGAGAAATATTCAACTTGAATTAGGCCAACAAAAAAAAGTGTTTTGGTTCTCGGGCAATTTTTTTCTTCAAATCAATGAGGGAGGGAGGGTTTTATTTTTATTTTTTATTTTTTTCTGCGCATAGTAAGCATGGACAAAGATACCTTCCTCTGTCTAGTAATAACCAGAAAGGTAGAGGGAACTGTTATGCATATAAACTCATTTAGTCTTATATAAAAATGACATTGTACTACCAGTGTATGATTGGGATTACCTAACATTATATAATGCCCCTGACATTAACTACTGTTATTGTTGTCTAAAAACTGATACCTCCCCATTCTAATATGTGATCCTGAATTTAGTCCTGTGCCTTTCAATTGTATAAAGTTACAATTAGTGTAAGTTGTTTCACAATGACTAATTGTAAGAAGAGCATGAGGATCAGCTAATCATGTTCTTAATTGTAGTCATCTACTTCATGATGTAAGCCTGCAGGTCACTTTTTAACACATTACATGTTAGAGCTCAATGAACACTAATATTCAACACATATCTGCTATGGACATGTTGATAAAATCCCCAAAAAAAAAAAAATTCGTAACTTGTTTTGTCATAACATCAGGCATTGCAATAAAAAGGCCTAATGCGGCCGTTTTTATTCAATGCGGCGGGGCCTGAGAACCAAAACTTTTTTTTTTTGGCCTTACAAATTGGTTTAATACAAAAATAAGTGGTGTCCTGTGACATTTATCAAAATGAATAAGATATTGAACGAAAAAGAAAGCAGAAGAATACAATTATCTAATTTCTAGATTTAATAAAACGAGACAGGTAATTGCCTATATGCTTATTTACAGATTGGTCATTCATACAAGATTGAAATGACAGCTTATATCACATTAATTGCAATTTAACTCTTTATGCACCTGATCTAATAGAAAGAAAATTAAGCAATTATATGTGCAGCTTTCTACTTAAGAAATGTATGTTGATCTGCGTGTGTTCTGTGGATTATGGATGCAAGTTGGTTTGACATTTTTCGCGCCCCACACATATAAATGCCAGACCAACTTGCATCCATACTCCACGGAATGCAACAAAACCAACATTCATTTCTTATAATTACACTCAACTTGCATATTAAAAGATCAATTAGCACCCTTTTTGAATGATATTCAGATATTTTGTTTGCAAGTTGGGTCCAAACAATATGAAAAAAAGTTGGGGTCTGCAGGCGACGTCACATGACGTGATTTCAACCAACCAAGGGCATCCATTCAAGTTCCACAGCATAAATGCATGTAGGAGTTTAAATATTTAATGTGAATTTCATTCTCTTTATAGCACTGAGTTCCCTGCATTGGGTAACACTGCTGCACCAAAATCAAATAATTCTTCTTCAAACAAGTCAAAGTCCGCAAAAACCAAGAAAGAAGAGGTTAGTATTCACTACTGTAATAGCCTTGACTTCCTGAAAAAAATTTAGAATTCAACCCAATCTGTATCTGTAGTTGTTACGTCCTAGTGACCAAAGCTGGCTTTTACAGGACGGGATCGAGTAGATCCATAATTTTTCCAGGAAGTTTTTTTTTGCCGAACCCGTGACTTCTTCGCCACGGTAGGGATCTTTAACGTGCGCACATTGTTGCACACGGGACAGCCATTAGCGTCGGCTCCCGATCCGACGGTGTGCCAAGTGTAGTGTCATCCCTGGTCATGACATTACGAGAGGAGCAGAGGTACGAAGTTAGTCCAGTACGCATTTTTTCAAATTTTGTCTGAGACTCTTTGGCTTCTGGAATCTTTCTCAGATCACTGATCGTGGAATCGATGATTGATTTGTGATGCCCGTGGTACTGGGAATGCAGATGGCGACACAAAGTCCGACCGATATTTTGTCGGATTTGAACCCTCGACCGTGTCGAAGGTGTAGCTCAGAGGTCGGCCCACAAACCAACTGAGCTATCCGCTCCTCCTAATTTCAGCTGATTTGCAGACAACTATAGTTGCCCAACTTTAAAGCTATATGTATACTAAGATGTTCTATAAAAGACAATGCTCAACTGTATTTTAGAAAGATATTTTGCACTCCAAAATGGTAAATGCATGTATTGTATTATTATAGTAATTGCACAGGTCCCAGTAGATAGGTAATGAGATCTTGTTTCAATCCCCTGACAATTATTGTCCCCCCGACATTCCGTTGGAAGGACTATAGTAATGAGCCTCGTCTGTCCGTGTGTCCATCCGGAACTTTGTCCAAGTGCTTGCATTCTGTCATTTTCTTGTCAATTTTTTTCAAACTTGGTACATATTTCAACCAGTATGGGAACATGCTACCTGCTATTTTGTTCAGTCAGACTCATTTTGGCAGAGTTATTGCCATTTTTCGACATAGAATTTTTACATCCTGGGGCGCATTTTTATTCCGAGCCTCGATTCCGTCATTTTCCAGTCAATTTTTAGCTCAACTTACTTTTGTAAGTTTGAGCTATTGCCATGGTTTGGCGTCCGTCGTCCGTGTGTCCATCAACAATTTCCTTTGGCGCGGGCTACAGGTTGTACCTTTGGTCTGATCTTCATGAAATTTGTCATGAATGTTGACATTGACATGTAGATGGGAACGAGTCATTTTGGGGTCATTCGGCCAAAAAACATGGCCGCTGGCAGCCATCTCGGATTTCAAGATTCAATCCATTGGCGCGGCCTACAGGTCGTACTGTTCATCTGATCATCATGAAATTTGTCATGGATGTTAATAATGACATGTAGATGGGAACGAGTGATTTTGGGGTCGTTCGGCCAAAAAACATGGCTGCCAGCAGCCATCTTGGATTTTACTCTTTGCATGACTAAATCCTTTGGCGCGGGCTACAGGTCGTTGTTTTGGTCGCAAGTTTATGAAATTTGTCATGAATGTTGACATTGACATGTAGATGGGAACGAATCATTGTGGGGTCATTCGGCCAAAAAACATGGCCGCTGGCGGCCATCTTAGATTTCAAAATTCAATCCATTGGCGCGGGCTACAGCTCGTACTGTTCGTCTGATCATCATGAAATTTGTCATGGATGTTAATATTGACATGTAGATGGGAACGGGTCATTTTGGGGTTGTTCGGCCAATAAACATGGCCGCCAGCAGCCATCTTGGATTTTACTCTTTGCATGACTAAATCCTTTGGCGCGGGCTACAGGTCGTAGCTTTGATCGGAACATCATGAAATTTGTCATGGATGTTAACAATGACATGTAGATGGGAACGAGTGATTTTGGGGTCGTTCGGCCGAAAAACATGGCCGCCAGCAGCCATCTTGGATTTTACTATTTGCATGACTAAATCCTTTGGCGCGGGCTACAGGTCGTACCTTTGGTCTGATCTTTATGAAATTTGTCATGAATGTTGACATTGACATGTAGATGGGAACGAGTCATTATGGGGTCATTCGGCCAAAAAACATGGCCGCTGGCAGCCATCTTGGATTTCAAAATTCAATCCATTGGCGCGGGCTACAGGTCGTACTGGTCGTCTGATCATCATGAAATTTGTCATGGATGTTAATATTGACATGTAGATGGGAACGAGTCATTTTGAGGTCGTTCGGCCAATAAACATGGCCGCCAGCAGCCATCTTGGATTTTACTCTTTGCATGACTAAATCCTTTGGCGCGGGCTACAGGTCGTAGCTTTGATCGGAACATCGTGAAATTTGTCATGGATGTTAACAATGACATGTAGATGGGAACGAGTATTTTGGGGTCGTTTGGCCGAAAAACATGGCCGCCAGCAGCCATCTTGGATTTTACTATTTGCATGACTAAATCCTTTGGCGCAGGCTACAGGTCGTACCTTTGGTCTGATCTTTATGAAATTTGTCATGAATGTTGACATTGACATGTAGATGGGAATGAGTCATTTTGGGGTCATTCGGCCAAAAAACATGGCCGCTGGCAGCCATCTTGGATTTCAAGATTCAATCCATTGGCGCGGGCTACAGGTCGTACTGTTCGTCTGATCATCATGAAATTTGTCATTGATGTTAATAATGACATGTAGATGGGAACGAGTGATTTTGGGGTCGTTCGGCCAAAAAATATGGCTGCCAGCAGCCATCTTGGATTTTACTCTTTGCATGACTAAATCCTTTGGTGCGGGCTACAGGTCGTTGTGTTGGTCGGAAGTTTATGAAATTTGTCATGGATGTTAACACTGACATGTAGATGGGAACGAGTGATTTTGGAGTCGTTCGGCGGAAAAACATGGCCGCCAGCAGCCATCTTGGGTTTTACTCTTTGCATGACTAAATCCTTTGGCGCGGGCTATAGGTTGCCTTTGGTCTAATCTTTATAAAATTTGTCATGAAAGTTGACATTGACATGTAGATGGGAACGAATCATTGTGGGGTCATTCGGCCCAAAAAACATGGCCGCTGGCGGCCATCTTGGATTTCAAAATTCAATCCATTGGCGCGGGCTACAGGTCGTACTGTTCGTCTGATCATCATGAAATTTGTCATGAATGATAACAATGACATGTAGATGGGATCGAGTCGTTTTGGGATCATTCGGTCAAAAAACATGGCCGCCAGCAGCCATCTTGGATTTTACTCTTTGCATGACTAAATCCTTTGGTGCGGGCTACAGGTCGTAGCTTTGGTCAGATGGTCATGAAATTTGTCATGAATTATAACAATGACATGTAGATGGGAACGAGTCGTTTTGGGGTCATTCGGTCAAAAAACATGGCCACCAGCATTTTACTCTTTGCATGACTAAATCCTTTGGTGTGGGCTACAGGTCATACCTTTGGTCTGATCTTTATTAAATTTGTCATGGATGTTAACACTGACATGTAGATGGGAACGAGTGATTTTGGAGTCGTTCGGCCAAAAAAAATGGCTACCAGCAGCCATCTTGTATTTTACTCTTTGCATCACTAAATCCTTTGGCGCAGGTTAGACATTTCAATTAGCACCTTTCCTATTCCTCCATTTACTGTCAACCATTAAATTATTCCCCTACCTAAGTTGAGCTACAGTGTCATTGACACTTTCATTTCAAAACTTGGCACAAATGTCAACCAGCATCGGAATCTGCATACCTACTATTTTGAGTTCGGTCGGACTTATTTTGGTGGAGTTATTGCCCTTCTTTGACATAGAATCCTACATCCTTGGACGCATCTTTTGTCCGAGCCTGTATTCCATCATTTTCCAGTCAATATTTTAAAAACTTGGCACAGCATGGGAACCTGTGATTTTGAGTTCAGTCGGAGTCATTTTGGCGGATTAATTGCCGTTTTTCGACATGGAAATGATTTATGTTTTCTATTTTAGAGTTATTTACCCTTTCTCAACACATTGAAGATTCGCAAAATATTTAGTGAATATGCACTTTGTATCATATTGGTGTAATCAATTCCTCCAACAGTTAGTAGTATAGGGATCTGAAACCCATAAATCCTTCAAACCTGCCGCCTTCGTCGGGGGACATTTTGGTCTTTTGTCTCTTTGATCTTAAGATTCCTATCCCCTGCAGCATGATTTGTCGGCACTGAAACTTTACATTGAAGCTTTCTTGTTATATACCAGTGAGTGATATCAGATGCCGACAATGTTTGTAGAATTTTTTCCATAAAATGATCTTTACACCCACTAATGAGTAATGTCTACAATTTAAAAAGAAAATGGAAAGCATCCTCATTAAAATTTGCTATACACAGTGTCCTGAGACTGTACTGAAATTTATTATACCCCCCCACTCTCTAAGAGAATTGGGTACAATGGATTGACTGTTGGTCCGTTTGTCCATCCGGCTTAATAACTCAAAGAAATTTGAACCTTTTCAGATAATATTTTGTATGCAAGTTGCTTGCCGCAATATCTAAAATCAGTGAGCAAACCAGATTTATCGCATTTTTTCGGGGTTACGGATCTTCAGTATTTTTCCAAATTTGTTTTCCGGCCATCATGATAACACCAACAAATATGAACCGATTTTAATAATTTTTGGTACACAAGTTGCCTAGAATGCTAACTCAATAATTTCTGGTAGGCTTGTTGTTAGCTCAGGAGATTGTTCATGTGTACATTTTTCTTTGATATATTTGTCACATATATTTTCCGGTTGGTCACTTCAGTATTTGGGTGCCTACATGCCCATGATTGAATTAGCACTTTGCGGGGTGTACTGGTACATCTTGTTTTTACCCTATAGATCAACATTTTGGAAGCCTTTTAATATGATCCACTTTCTTGTTTTTCTCTGTTTGGATATCTAATTACCATGCTTTCCATCGTCTACAAAACTCAGTCGCGAGGACCGTTTTTTCGTGTTTCCACCACACTTCTCCAATTTTGAAAGACCTACACCTACATGATAACTTACAGTAATGCCCTAAATAATATACTCCTTAACCACAGCAGAATTATGGGTATTTTTTCAGGATTTAGTCGGAAATATGGCTTGTTGCCATTCATCGGAAAGCTCTCAGTGAGTTAAGGAGTCGATTATTTAGGGCATTACTGTACATTCCAAGTAAAAACAGCTTCTAGCTGTCCCCACGGGTAACTATAACAAAATTGAACGTTGTTTGTTCACACATGCCGCGCCAAGTGTTTGGAACTCCATTCCTCTCGACATTCGGCATTCGCATTCGCTTGACATCTTCAAACAACGACTTAAAATGCACCTCTTCAAGATTTACCCATACATATCTGGCCATAGATAATGATATTGCATCACTCTCTGTACTCATATATTCGCTTGCTATATTCTAATGTTTGTCTATAACTTGCATTTAGAGTCCCAAGCGCTTCGAGCTACACCAGGGATGAAGTGCTATATAAATGCTATATATTATTATTTCAGGAAACAGTGCAGAAGCTGTTCCAGGCACCTAAGCCTGCAGACGAATTCATGCAGTGGTGCGAAGTAACTCTCCAACCTTTCCAATCATCCGTTCACAGTAAGTTGATTTAAAAATCCCCATCGTAAACAAAGTTTTGGGGGGTATATAGGAATCAGCTTGTTCCTCTGTCCATCCATTTGTCCGTCCGTGGACCCAACTTTGTCAGAGCTTGTATTTCTTCCTTTTTTCAGATATAATAAAGTAAATCTCGCCTATTTTACATCCGAACTGACTTGCACAAAATGGGTTTTGTGGCTGCAGAAATTATGTCAACCATGGGCATGAAACTTTATCTGTTGCTTGCTTGATAATTACTTGATAGATCCGGATAGATTATTGATAAGTACTCTGATTGTCTCGGTACAGTATACTCACACGATCTGGTCAGACTTTCAAGAAATGAGTCAAACAATTTGTTTCAAACTTGTTCAGAAATATTGCCAACCTAAAATGTTTTACAAAAATATCACTTTTTTATTTTCAGTTCCCACATTCATCGCATTTCTTCAGGACATAGATAGTCCTTATGAGGTAAGATAAACCATGATAAATTAATGCCCTAATTAATCGACTCCTTAACCACAGCAGAATTATGGGTAATTTTTCAGGATTTAGTCGGAAATATGGCTTGTTGCAATTCATCGGAAAGCTCTCATTGAGATTAGATTGAGAGTTTTCCAATGAATGGCAACAAGCCATATTTCCAACTAAATCCTGAAAAATTACCCATTATTCTACTGTGGTTAATGAGTCGATTAATTAGGGCATTACTGTAGATTAACATCCATCCTCTTTGTCATTTTTTTTTTTCATTTAAAAATCTCAATTGTTTACAGATGGAAATACATACTTAAGAAATAGATGTCGATTTTGTCTCTCCCATGGGTTATGCATGCTAGTTAGTTTAGCATTTTGTGTGGAACTCAAAATTATTCCGCACCTAAAAATGTCAGACCAACTGGTATACATAACATATGGAGCACAATAATATGAACAAACATTTCTTATCTATACACTCAACTAGTAGTTAAAGGATTATTATGCATATTTCAATCACGCATTTAAAACTCCAATTGGAAAAAGACGCAAAAGCTCTGATTTTGTCCGATTGACAGTGCAATATCAATGAAATTCTACCAACATAACACTGATTAGGATGTCAAAACATTATCACCCATGATAACCGGTAAAACAATTGAAATATGCTGTTTGGACATATGCATACTGGTGTCTGAGAGATAAGTCACTTCTCCCTAGGAAAAAAATAGGGAGAAGTGGCACCTTTTAGGGAGAAGATATCTCCCAAGTCACCCTCTACACTGGTTCCTGATAATTCATCGTTAGTTTACAACTTCAATGATTTCATATCTCTGCACAGGTGCACGACTATGTCAAATCATACCTCGGTGAAAGCAAGGCAGCAATAGACTTCGCAAAACAATTCATAGATAAACGAAGTCAAAAGAAAAAGAAGGTGAAACAGGCCAAGCAGATTGAGGAGGTGAGAGCATAATGTTTAACCCTTGATTAGTGATTGGATTCTCCCAGTACCATTCAGTTCCAAAAGACATAGAAAGTGCAGATCACTTCCTATTAGTCTGCCCAAGATACAATCAAATCAGAAATGAATGCTTCATGTCAATAGAAAAGAAATTCATGTCCAGTCACATACTCCTGATTGGGTCAAATTCTATCCCCCTTAATACGAACTACAACATTTTTAAAGCAACGCAAACTTTTATAACCAGGAGTGGTAGGTTTTAGTTGTTTATTATGTATGAAATCTTATGCTAATTCTAAATTGTATCCACAAATGATTACCTTGATAACCATCTAGCTTAGTTGTTTGATTCAGTGAATTTCCATTAGTCATCAGTATTCCTAATAATTTAAAAACGAAAAGAACATTAAATTTAACAGTGAGAAAGATGCGTTAAATTTTCATGAACGCACTCTCTCTCTCCTTTTCTCTCTCTCTTTATCTCTCTCTCTCTCTCACTCCCTCTGTATCTCACTCTCTGTTGTCTTCAAATAAAACATAAATCTTGCTTTACTAGGTCCCTACTTTGAGAACACAATCGGCCCATACACAGTTGTGCTATTTGTTTGCATTCGGTGCTGAAATCGTCAACTACCTTGAATTTTTTCATCCGCTGCTGATTAAATAAGTTCAATGGAATCAATTGAGAAATGGTCAATTGAAACAGTGTTTAACTCTTTCATCACTGAATATACAGATATATAATTCCCAGAATCCTGGATTTACAGCATGTCTAGGTCAAATTATGTGCCCCTAATATATTGCTTCAATACTACTTTTACAGTGATCTCTGATATGGCAAACTGCATGTTTTTATTACCATTAGTAACTGTCCTTTGTGTTATATACCAGTTGGTGACATCCCCTCATGATGATATCTCAGGCGTGTGCAGGTGAGAATTGAGAAGGGACATGGAAGCCCAATAAACACTAATTGTATCACCTTTATCTGGGATCTGGGATATCTTGAATAGCAAGCAGCAACTTCGCATAACAAATTGTCCCTCAACTACACTCAATCAATTTCTTGTAAGTGTGGGGTATATACCTAGTTTTGATGACACCCTGCATAGTTTAAAATATTCTACTGATTGGTTCATTGAACCTAATTGCCTTATTGAAGGCGAGGACAGACCAGTACTAACCTAGTATGCCCAAAAACTCTATTGGACCATAATAGACATATTTTCCCACATTTAGGCCCATATGTATTATGCTAATGAATTATAAGTCACTTTCCAACTAAAACAACTGCCAATTTCCCGATCGGGTTCCCAAAATGTTTGTAAATGTCGATGTCATGTTTATAACATGCACCCGCAACTATAAATATTGAATTTGCACTGTTGCCGTACTGTGATTTTCGTAATATTGCATAAAAAATAGGAGACATTAGATAGATACCACAAATAAAACATCATCAGAAAGGTCAACCTAATCATCTTCATTTCATAAACTTATGTTATCGGTATGCGTTTGTGATTAACAATAATAAACCAAATTGTATGTGACTCAAAACACCACACATGTCGGCAGTATTGCGTCAACGTCAACAATAAAATAGTAATTGTGACATCATACAGGTGCTGTCTATATTTAGGCTGGGAAAATATCTTTATTGCGGTACATGTTAGGTCTGCGTATGCACCAATAAATTTGCATTGATACTGAATATCAACCAAAGGATATCCAAGTCGCTAACCAATAAAATAATTCTATATCCCTGGAAATATTGTATTATTTCGGAAAATTACGCTCTGCTTGCTAAAGAGGGCTGCCGTGTGAACGTAAATTACTGGCAGCTGTGATGAAGGAGATAATACTAATTATCTACCATATAGTGCCATGTTTTAACTCCTGCCTGCTATTAGGCTCACCCCAACTTTTTGATTGATATTTTTTGAGGGCCTTATCCCCATCTAGACGCACCCCAATTTTCAGACATTGTAAAACATTAAGTATACGCGCTGTGTATGACAATGATGTTATTGATGAAGACCATGTCGCGAGAATGACAATGCGCTGACTGTCGACATACATGATATCGATTGTTACTTTTAATAACATACACTGTAAGTCATTTCATCCCTAAATAAGCCCTGAATGATGTAAATTGAAAACTGTAGGCAGGAAAATTATTGTCCAGCAACAACGTAGTGGGAATGACCATCTGTGCACGAAAATAATTTTAATTTACTACCCCAATTTCTCAGACATTAAGAAACGGTAGGTAAGCATTTTTGTCTATTAGTCACAACTTTTTGACCCACCCTTCTATGATCCAGTATTATGCAATACAAGGGCCCATTTAGAAAACCGGTATAGTGGGTGAGAACAACATTGTAATCAATAAATATAATTTAAACATGCTGTTGGGACATACACATACTAGTATATGAGAAAGAAGTCACTTCTCCCTGGGACAAAAATAGGGAGAAGTGGCACATTTTAGTGAGGTGTCTCCCAAGTCGCCCTCTAGGCTGGTCCATGCTTAAAACTTCTTGATCTTTATTGTTTCTAGGATAGTATATGGGGCCCAGCTCCTGCAGTGAACCCCAGAGAGACTCGTCAGTCTGTGCAGAACACTGAACTAGATGGACAGAAGAGCAAGGGAGGAAAAAAGAAGCAAAAGAAGGGGCAGAAGATGGATAACCGTCTGCTGGGTTTCTCCGTGCAGGCTAATCCCGATCGTATCAACATCGGCGAGATCGACTCGACTGGTCACTCATAATTTGGTGCTATTTGTTGTTGTTGTTCATGAGAATAACACTTTGAGACTGTGTGAGGGCATTATTAGAGAGGTATTCTGACCATTTTTTAACTGGTTCTGATACACAGACTTTTAGGACATTACTCTACTAAGAAAAATTCTATATTTTAGGTCATTAAAAAAATAGCTGTGTTCTCAGACAATTATATATGGAAATATGTATGAGGGATAGAGGCTTTTCATGTGTACCCATACCATATTATGGTACACATAGTGTCGACATCCAGATTGACCAATCGTCATTTGTCCGCCTGTCTGTCCATAGACACTTTATGGATGGTGCGATAACCCAAACATTTTTTATTCGATCGGAACCAAATTTTGAATATATGTTTCTCTGCCCAAAATACAGATTGAGTTCGAATACGGGTTAGATCAGAGATTTTTTTTACAGAGTTATGGCCCTTTTTCGACTAGAATACACGCTTGCTGCATTAACTCAAAAACATTTGATCTGATAAAAAACAAATTTGGTATGTCAGTTTCTCAGCCCATAATACAGATCGAGTTCGAATATGGGTTTGATCCGGTTTTTTTTAATGGAGCTATGGTCCTTTTAAAAAAAAAAATATATCTTTGAAGATTAACATTGAATGTTATGGATTTTAGCGTCCAAGCTGAAACTAGCTAATCACTTAGCCAAGGTATGGGTTAAACATCTACCGATTGTGATCAGCCCCTTTTTGCTTTTATTATTCCAAAAAATTAAAGTCCTAAATATTCCAGGCAACCTATGGAATATATCACCATTGTTTTTTCGTCATTAAATCTTCAACAAAAGCCTATCTTATTTTTTAATTGTGGATAAATTGGTGGTGATTGAGTTTTGAAATCTTGAAATTCTAGATTAATTTTCAAATAGAATGTTTTGTTGAGGGCCTCTTTGAGTGGCGAGGGAGGTGAATACAATATTTTTTTTATTTATTTGGGCTTTACTTGCAGTACAATATTTAAATAAAACATATTTATGTCAGATGTTCCATTTTAAAGAATTTTAATTTCCATGTGATCTGGGTATCCTTGCATTGTCTAAAGTATTGTTTCAGTACTATGAAAACGTATATCATCCAAATAAAAACTTTGCTTGGACTATGGTAATCATGATCCATGACTCTTAAAGCAGTCCTTCAAATTATAATAGCTTAACCCCTGTAACCATTTCTTCACTAAATACTCATTGATGAGTAGTTATCTCTTAGGAAGTATTCAGTTAATAAGTTCAACAACTTATTATATGAACATTTCCCACCAATGAATAGTATTTCTTCTGCAATTTCTATTGTCTGTCGTCTGCTCATATTTCCTGAACACACCCTCCAAATAAATATGAATCATTCCAATGTAAATTTTATAACTGTGAGAGAATCCATATAAAGTGTAAACTAGTATCATAGTCGACAGTCAGACTGGCCATAAGTTATGTTGGCCCATAACATATGTAATGTCCTAAATAATTTGACTCCTTAACCACAGCAGAATTATGGGTAATTTTTCAGGATTTAATTGGAAATATGGCTTGTTGCCATTCATGGGAAAGCTCTCACTGAGAGCTTTCCGATGAATGGCAACAAGCCATATTTGCGACTAAATCCTGAAAAATTACCCATAATTCTGATGTTGTTAAGGAGTCAATTATTTAGGGAATTACTGTAGTGCAGATAGAATGCTGAGGTTAGAGATTTCACTCCACTCACTGGCTTACCAATTGACCTCAGGCTATGCAAAGTCAATTTCATATTTCTCAGGCCCAAACAAATTGAAAATCATGCCAGTGCACTGTATTTTTTTAATTTTGTTTTTATTTCTGGTGCGCACGCTGACGAAGCATTCCACCTCTGCACCAGCTATCTCTGGGGTTAATAATCAAATTTATTTCAGTTGGCCATGGCCAACAGATGTTCATAAATGTTAGCTGGTAGATTCCATTTGTTTATTAGGTCTAAAATCACCCTATCAAGTATCATTAACACAAATTTTACTGAGATTGCAGATGCAATACATCATGTGTTTAACATACGTTTGAACAAGTTACAGTAACGGATCTTAAATTTGAATTGGGGGAACAGGTGTGTTCGATCTCATTATGTATAAAAACATATCACAATTATTTCGTAGCAATTCATGTTTTCCCCGACAGTTGGAACGCGATTAAAGAGGTTGTATGCGCCGTTTTTTGGTACCATGCACGCGGGCCTGAGAAAAGGGAATTTGACTTTGCATGGCCTTATTAGATTTCAAATTTCTGCTTAAACTGTATGATAAATCCATGACATTATAAACTCAGATAATTGGACATTATGTAGCAAGATATTCTGATTCCTGGTGTTTATACCCCCACTCTCGAAGAGAATGGGGGGGGGGGGGGGCGATATACTGGATTGACCTCGTCCATCTGTCCGGACATCTATCCCTCCATTTTTCGTCTGTCCATCCATCCGGGCAGATATCTCAAACAACAGTTGTCGGATCTCAATGAAATTTGGTATGGATGTTCACTACTATGAGGGCATTCAATTGAGTGGTCAATTGTTTTTTCCGGATTTTCCGTTAAGAGTTATTCATCTTTTTTATCTGGAAATGTTTTTTTTTTTTATTCGTCCGAACAGATATCTCCACCACCAGTTGACGAATCTCAATGACATTTGGTATGGATGTTCACTACTATGAGGGCAATCAATTCAGTGTTCAATCATATTTTTTCCATTCTAGAGTTATTCATCTTTGTAGATTTGGAAATGATGGTTTTTTGTCTGTATCTCCACCACCAGTTGACCGATATCAATGAAATTTGGTATGGATGTTCACTATTATGATGGCAATCAATTCAGAGTTCAATCGTTTTGTTCATATTTTCCATTCTACAGTTATTTATCTTTGTTGGATTTTTTTCCCGTCCAAGCAGATATCTCACCCATACTTCGTCGATTCAAATTTGTCACTGTGGGGTTATGCCAGCATGCCGGTGCAATCTCTTGTTCTGACTGGTTTATTTTCCGCTTTTTATGCATACATTGAACTCCGCAGTCTTGATCACAAATCTTTCTTTATTAGGTTGTTCCTCTTTGGGGGATATAAAGTAATGCCCTAAATAATCGACTCCTTAACCACAGCAGAATCATGGGTAACTTTTCAGGATTTGGTCGGAAATGTGACTTGTTGCCATTCATCGGAAAGCCCTCAGTGAGAGCTTTCCGATGAATGGCAACAAGCCACATTTCAGACCAAATCCTGAAAAGTCCTTAACAACAGCAGAATTATGCGTAACTTTTCAGGATTTAGTTGGAAATATGGCTTGTTGCCACATTTCCGACCAAATCCTGAAAAGTTACCCATAATTCTGCTGTGGTTAAGGAGTCGATTATTTAGGGCATTACTGTACGCTATTGTGTTTGATTGAAAGTAATATATATTATGACATTGATAGTGAATCAGTCATTAAAGATAAAATTCCAATAGTTTTTTTTACATTTTATAATAACCTTGAAAGTTCCCAGATTAGCTGATCGATAGCTGTTGACAATTTTGCATGTCAGTAGATAATCACACATTGTAATACATCTTTGCCTACTGGTGCATTGAAATTTCAAGTGGGAATCATTATTCATCAGAATCACAATCCTATATTCAACCTTGTTGTGGAATATATGCAGTCAACAGTTCGTGTGTCCATCTGTCCAAATCCTTGTCCTGACGTTAACTCCAGTTCAAATAATTTAATAAAAATGAAACTTATGAGGAATAACCACCACATTATTGATGTCAGGTTTGATTATGGTTCCGGTCAATCTGTTTGCCTGTCGGTTAGTTTTATTGTTTCTGATTATAACTTTAGTAAGTCTGAACTGAATGGAATGAAATTTGTTATGTGGGTTTACTGGTACAAAATACAGGTCAAGTTTGAATTTCGGTTCCGTCTGCCAATTTTCACCAGAGTTATGGCCATTTGTTGAAATTACCATGGGCGTATTATGTCATGCCGTAGCAATATGCTCTTGTTTTACTTAGAAATTGAGATTTTCATGTTGTCCGAATAATAATTCCGGTTAGTACTATCGGATTGGGACAGATCTTGGAACAAGTAATAAACATCACATTATTGAGGACGAGTTCAAAATGGTTCCGGTCAGATTATTTTTATCATAGTTATGGTCCATTTTTGACTTAGAAATTGCCATTTTCATGTTGTCTGGATTATAACTCCAGTTAATATCAACTGATCTGAACGAAATTTGATCTGAAGAATATCCATCACATTATTGAGGTCAAGTTTGAAAATGTTTCCGGTCCGATTTCTGAGTTATTGCCCTTTTTCGACTTAAAAATTGTGATTTTCATGTTGTCCCGATGATAACTCCAGTTAATATCAACTGATCTGAATGGAACTTGATATGAGGAATATCCATCACATTATTCTGGTCAAGTAGTAATTTACTTTTTCGCTCCTAAAATAAAAGGCACCCTTTTCAGGGGACAAGCAAAAATGTTAAATTGTCATGCTTTCAATAACATACAACATAAGTGACATGAAAAATATACCCAGTGATAAATCATTACTTCAGAACAGTCGTTTTGATTTGTGTATACGTCTTGAGATGCTTTTTATTAGCATCGCAGGATGTCTTCCTTGCCACTCAAAGATGACACTCACTGGAGTTGGAATATAACTGGGTAATTACTGTTAGGAATTGTTTTTCTGCCTGCTATATGTGTGTGCCTTTTCTGCAGTATCTAATGCTTCTAGTTCTTCAAATTTTTAGCAGGTATTTGGAATGTATTGTCTTCTGATGAAATTTCATTATCAAATTTCCGTCCTGTTATATATTGTAACATAATTGTTATTTATTTTTGACAAAATTTAGCTGAATTGTATTGTAATTCTGGATGCCCTTAAGGCAGGTTTGCGGTGGCAATGATATTCTTCTGGCTTATCTTTTGGACTTTTGTTAAATATCTTGGCTATTTATTTTACAAACTTGGGGCAAACTGGAAAATTCAAATGTAAAGCACTACCAAAAACTTGGTAATAAATTCTGATAATTTAAAATAAAATCATTTTAAAACCATAAAGCATTAAATTATAGTGCTATCAGTATTCTGACAAGTAAGCAGGCATGTTGTTTTATCATGCACAAACTAGAAACTACTGACTACTGTTTCCAAGTGCAGGGTTTCCATAAGATGTGGTGAAATTTTCAGCCACCCAAATCTCTCGGGGGGGGGGTTACAGTTGTTTTTTTCGGCCAATGCATTTACAATCCAAGAGTTGATCGACTGTGCATGAGATATTTAGCTAAACTAATGGTCTTTGGTCATTGGTCTATTTGACCACTGATGGCACATACTGTGCTTACAGGGCCCTTTAAATTATGATTAAAATCCATATTGCACCCCAGAATCCATCATCACAAAATGTTGCTTCTAGCACTTCTCCGCTTAGAGAAATCAAAGAAGGAGATGTGACTATTTCACTTGTTGCATCCACATGGAAAATGAAGAGTAAAATATTGAAGCCATAGATCCTAGCATTAAAATCCACACACTACATGATTTATATCATTCAAAGTCAATTTCACATTTCTTAGGTCAAACATATATGCACATGCACAATTTTGTTAGTCAACTTATGCTTTGGTGCTCCGGGCGGGCGTCCGAATGGGTGCAAGACCATTGGCACAATAACTCAATCAACAGATTTTATTTCACACCCCTTGTTTTTTATTTCCAATGAAGAATCTCACCTCTGAATCAGCTAGCTCTAAATTGATTTTCCTGTGGCCAATATTTCCTGAACAGATCTCCGTAAATTGGTAAAATACATTGGGTATCGGGGGCCATACGTGCGGGCCTGAGAAATTGACTTTGCGTGTCCTAATAATCTTTTGCTTAGGGCGCTCTGGTCCTTCTGATAGCAGTTTAGAGATTTAACTTTTCTCTGATCCTAGAAAATGGGAAGAAAGGAGTCTTTCTCCCATGTTTCCTAATTGTTCTGGTGGTGGCAAACAATTAACTTTTCTGGTTGTGGTCTCCTATAATAATGTTCTGTGGTCATTATGAATTGTGCAAACACATATTGTGTCCTTGAAAAATGTTTTAAACTCATGCTGATACCCTGCCTCATCGAAATATTGGAATTTTGGAAATAATACGTATAAGGAAATATCACTATAATTCTGAATCAGAAAGTTGTACCAATTCAACATATGAGTGATGGCTCAATCAGTGACAACCATTATTATGCATGTCCGAGCGACAAAAGAACCTCGACAAAAAAATTCAAAAAGACTGAAAAAGTTAAATTAACCCTTCTGTGTTTTGTCTGGTGTGTTCAAATGGTTGGCCTGGGGAACCATTGGTAGTGTGATTCTACTCAAGTCTGGGAACGTTACAAATTTGTTTACATTTGAGGTAGTGCAAAATTGTTGAAAATCCAAGAAAAACTTTGAAAAGGAATCCTGTGTTAATAGCACTCTACTTGGTATATCTTTAACTCTTCCATGACCGGAGCTTCCTGAAATTTTGCGTTGAACACTGTGCCAATGCATTCTCATATATGCGAGAATTCATTGGCCTAACAATATTTACCTTGACCTTGTAAGCCAGTGCATTCTCTTATATATGTGAGGCTCCCTATGGGAGACTCGCATATATAAGAGAATGCACTGGCATAGGGTCTTTAATGCTGCACCAGTGCTGCTCCTGTCATGAAAGGGTTAACAAAACTGATAGCTCCGCATACTGTTCTCAAGACACAATCTTCCTTTCTCCAATTCAGCTACTCTGTTACAGTAATGCCCTAAATAATCGACTCCTTAACCACGGCAGAATCATGGGTAACTTTTCAGGATTTAGTCGGAAATATGGCTTGTTGCCATTCATCGGAAAGCTCTAAGAGCTTTCCGATGAATGGCAACAAGCCATATTTCCGACTAAATCCTGAAAAGTTACCCATGATTCTGCTGTGGTTAAGGAATCGATTATTTAGGGCATTACTGTACCTTCCTTTTTGTTTATTCCACACCCAGTGACGTGAACAACTCTTTTCAACAGAATATCCATGAAACTACTTCTGCTACTTTGCTTCTAGTCTTATTCTAACTGGAACTAAATTAAAATTTATGTGACTAAAAGAGTGTTTGTATTAACTTAATAGCCATGTATGTTTCTTATGACAATTGGAGGTTAATAGCCAAGTTTGCATTAACATTGAATCAAAGCTCTTTGTTAAAATAATTGAGTTATCACACAGAAAGGTGTGGAATAAATACATAACATGATGGGCATCAGAATTGAGGATCTGTTATCAAACTTTTCATGTGCAGAGTACGGTCTCATTTCATGGGAGGCATCATAACTTGTTTGATAGAAGTTCCCCAAATTAGATGGACTTTGTGTTCTATTTCTTCAGTCCTTGTCCTGAGTTGATCAAGATCACTTTGAACATCTTTTCAAACCCGATAGTTTTTCTGTTAAAATAATATGGTCCAAGCAGGCCATTTTTTTCAATGCGCCTATGCCTGAAAATCAAAACCTTTTTTTGTTTTTGCCTAACAACCAATCCATAAGATTTTATGGGAGTTCGCTGCTTCATGCTCTCAGTTCATTAGATCACAATTTTAATCTTGTCAATGATGCTGAGGACAGGGACTGATGATATATTGTTCATGGATCTGACTCTCTAGTCATTCCTGGACATTTGTGTTTGTTAAATGGCTTGTGTTCTTTGCTCATTTCATGCTTCTATTCACAACTTCATTCATTCTTTCATCTTTTCATAAAAATGAATTCTGCATCTTTCCTTGTCAATCTAAGATGAATACATTGCAGCTTTGTCTACTCAACTACCCACTGCTGTATCTAAAATGTATGAATGGAGCATGGAATTTAGAGAGACGGACAACCTGTTCTGAAATTTAAAATTCATTTATTATATTTTATGTTATTGGGTGCCTTACATGTATTTAAATTCTTGCAGTAACTTTTACTCAGTTTTGAACTCGTGCATCAAGGTATGGCAATTCAAAACCAGCTGAATTCTTTCCACTAGTTTTGTATCTGAATGAGAACCTGTTTTTATCATTCATGGTAGTTTTCAATATTGATATAAATATTCATATAGAGAATATAAGAAGCGAAAATATCCTTCACTTACATGTCATGGTCTAATGGATGACTACCATATTTCAAACTTATTATGCTGCCAATTCAAACCTCGAAAAGGTACATCAGAAGGTTCTTTTTTTGTGTTTGGTCATATCACTTACTTACAATATTTAAAACCTTGCATTGAGGTCTGCAAATTGAACTGGCTATGAAGAAATCTTCTCTTCCCCTTGGGTAATTAATAGTTTTACTGTCATGTTATTTTTCACTTTGTTTTAAATTTACGCTCCAAGGAAAGAGCAAAAAATAGTACTGCAGGATATTAAATATATTAGTTAGGTATGCCGTATTTGAAATGTTTTATATATTGTACCATGATGCCATATTCACACTTAATTCTAAGGTTATAATTTAACAGCTGTTACTGTGTGATTGATGTGATAGAAAATAAGGGTCAGTCTTCGTATTCCAGGTTTATATTTGTGTCCTGATAAAAGGAATTGTCAAAAGTTGGAGGAAGAAAGTAGCATTCAGACGAATGTGTTTCGTTGTTATGTTGTGTCGGTCAGATTTGATGACACAATCCGTCGTCTGCATTAAACTTTGCACGGGTGTGTTGCTACTATGTTCCATTGGGACATGCTTCGATCCGTTGTCTGCGTTAAACCATTCACGTGTGTTGTGTGTTATATAACACAGAGCTTCTGATTGCTGATAAGTTTGATATTGGAATAAACACAATAATACAAATCATATTGTTTGCTATAAATGAAATGTACTATACTGTCAGACCTGTCAAATTCCAGCTGCTAAAACGTTATGAATATTGCACTAGGCCTACTCTGTTTTTTGTAATTTTGTACTTTCTTGGTTTTTCACGAATCATGGGTTACCAAGGCCTATCAACAATTCGACCACACAAGTAATTAGTTAGGAACACCGTGCCTTCATATTTATATTGTCACTACCTGGAAATGTGTGAAAATTTCAACCTATGACATGATGTCAGTGTTTCTGACTTCTCATCGTTGGATCACGTCTTGGTGGTCTATCATTCACAATCACACAGGAACACGGATTCAGATATATCCATTAGGTACCAACATACTGTCGCCTTAACCTTTCTTAAGAAATAGGCTGAACTTGATGTGTTAATGTGTAGCTATTTAAAGTAATGTCCTAAATAATCGACTACTAAACCACAGCAGAATTATGGGGAATTTTTCAGGATTTAGTCGGAAAGCCATATTTCAGACTAAATCCTGAAAAATTTCCCATAATTCTGCTGTGGTTAAAGGGTCATATACTTCAGGCATATACTTACTGTAGTTTTAGAATACTCCTTCTATCCAGATGAGGCCATGCAAAGCCAATTTCCCATTTCTCATGCATAAATATTGTGAAAATGGTGTGCACATGCACACAGCGCAAAGCACTTCTGAAGCACCTCTGTATCGGCTAGCTCAGGGAATAAATTCAGTTGCCAATATTTTCCCTATCAGATGTCCATAAAAAGTTTATTGATCGATTCAGTGTGATTTATTTTGTCCAAATTCACCCCACCAGACACATTTTGGACTGAGATTGAAGTCTCATTCGTCACACGTTTCTAACAATGCTTGAACATAGTTAACGATTATAATATGAGTCAGAAATCTGAACTGACAGGTTTGTTTGATCTTAGTTCCGTGCAAGTTTGTATAAAAATGTACGACAATTATTTCGTACCAATTATAATATTTTTCCCTACAACGCTAGGTTTCGTGACCATGCACACGGGCTTGAGAAATGGCAAATTGACTTTTCGTGGCATAATTAGTACTTGTTTGTTAGCTTTACCTGAGGCTATCAGAAATTATATATCGCAGCCTAAAGGTTTGTTTGGATAAGGAATCACACGTGAGACAAGACATAGCTATTTTTTAAGGTTTGTGGTAGCTTAACCGTTTCTCCACTAAATAGTCATCGACGAATAGTTCCCTTCAGATAATGAGTACAAATAATGACCTACATGTAATTGTCTGAACATTTCTCCCCCAATAGAATAGAAATCCTTCTGCACTTCTATTATCTGTTATCTGCCTTTATATCTTGAACATCCCTCAAAATGGACAATAGACTGTTTATAACTGGCTGGGAGAATTCATTTAGTATAGAAAGGGTTTATGCACAGCTATGGTTGTCTGTTGAGCTTGTTATCTGAACATTTCCTAAGGGAACTTAACTATTCATCAATGAGTATTTAGAATAGAAAGGTTTAAGTCATACATGTGCACCTTTTAAAGTCATATTCTAAATCGTATTACTCAGTGGCCCTGTTGATTCACTTGATTGACAGTGCTCTGCTGTGATGGACACCTTATTTTCTCAATCAACCACAGTGGAACGCATGATGGACATGTGACAGCTGGCACAATCATGTACCACCTCAGGAGGTGGTGCAGAGTTGTGACGTGATGTCATCAGCTAATTTTTCCAAGATGGCCAAACCCAATAAGTTCATGTTTCAGTAACCGATTGAGAATAGTTTTTCGATGATATGAACAAATTTTTCCTCATTGAACATCCTGCAATTAACTAATTGGTTTATAAAGTTATAAAAAGTGATTCAAGCAAATAGAAACTTTTTTCCCCACCACCAATATAATGATACTGAAGCGAATAAGGTAACAGAATGTATCTAACATTAGAAAACAAATTTGAAGAAATTATGGGACATAACTCAAATATGTTGATTTGTATTCATTAGCAATATTGTGAATAATATAATGCATTCAGTGTGTCAATAAATTGTTTGCATTGATTTAATTAGGCAAAATCCACTTGTAAAACCAAGAAGTGGATTTCGGTGGAAGCAGCTGGTGCTATTTTTGGACAAGCGAACAGGTTGCCTGTTCCACTAAAACTGCAGTTTCAGTTAATTCACCAGGAAAGTACCATCACAGAATTGTGCTGTGCCGAAAGCGAATCAAGCGGACCCATAATTTGGCCTTTTGTTGAACACTTTGATCATGCAATATTGTTGCCATTGTCTCTAAATTTGTAAGTACGGTAATGCCCTAAATAATCGACTCCTTAACCACAGCAGAATTATGTGTAATTTTTCAGAATTTAGTCGGAAATATGGCTTGCTCTCTCAGAGCTTTCCGATGAATGGCAATAAGCCATATTTCCGACTAAATCCTGAAAAATTACCCATAATTCTGCTGTGGTTAAGGAGTCGATTATTTAGGGCATCACTTCAGTTGATAGTGAACCAACCACCATAAAAAATGATATGGCTAACATAAAGATGAAAGATTGAACTAAGTCATTGTTATAGAGTGGTTTAACCTTAAAAGTAGTGGTGTCCCCTCACATGTGCGACTTTCTAATCAGAACATGCATTGGCCTAACAATATTTACCTTGACCTTGTAAGCCAGTGCATTCTCTTATATATGCGATGTTCCCTATGGGAGACTCGCATATATAAGAGAATGCACTGGCACAGGATCTTCATTGCTGCACCAGCGTAGCTCCTTTCATGAAAGGTTAAACACCTGGCACAACCGACCTTCACTTTTGTTGATTTTCTGACTGAAAGATTTATTTTAATTTTAGTAACCTATTTTAGTTGAGATTTTACTATAAGATTGAATATGTTTTCTTTGTTCCTCTATGATATTGTAATTCAGTTTCTTATGATGTGCACTGAATATGTTACTATATCAGACAATTTGGTACAAACTGCTCAAAAGGACACTATTAAGCTTTCATTGTACGATTGCAATAAGTATCTGAAATTTTATTTTAATACTTTATTTACTGAATTCAATTTCATTTGTTGGGTGTTTTGATAATACAATTTCTGAAAACATCAAATTATAACAGCACTCGTTAATAAAAGTTTTCAAATGTGCATTTGAATTCACAGATTTAATTTATACAAGAAAATAAAATTTCAGATTGCATTTTTAGAAACATTTAGAATCTCATGTTATTGTGATAGTTTGAGCAGTTTGTATGACGATGGACCATTCAGGGTCAGTCAGTATGTAGGTCACGTATGTATATTTATAAGGTTTGCCAGACTTCACAGAATTTGAATTTGTTAGAATCTCTGAACAGTCAAACATTCATTGAAACTTGTTTGATTTCACCAATACTAAAAATGGAAATATCCTTGAATTTGCTCCAACCTCCCTCTGTAAAGCTCTGATTAACTGGCTTCGAGGAATTTATTTCAATAGCCTGGTTTGCGAACATTTAGGTTGAAAAATAGATGCGGGGGGGGGGGGGGGGATAATAAAAAATAAAATGATGCATCATTACCACAATAATTGACAAATAGCAGAATGTCCATGAATTTTACCGGATATTTTAAAACGATAGGTTTTATTCAAATTTTAAATATAAAATGGGGATATTTGCCATAAAACTGAATAAATATTATATTATAAATGAAAAAGAAGGTGAATGCAAAAAAAAGAGACTCTGCCATTAAATATTTTCTTCAAAACTATGACCACATGCTTCATATTCCAACGGTGTGAACATAAACCAATCATTTAAAAAAACTTATTATTTTTACAATATTGAGGAAAATTTTGTAGGAGGCGTTCGTAAACCAGGCTATTAAAGTGCTGTTGCCTAAGATAGCTGAGAGTCTCTCTTTCCTGATCCCAGTTACCACACCCATAGTTTGTATCATAACATCTCTACTCACATCATTACTTACCAATAGGCACAACACAAACCAAACTCACTAAATCAGCATATATCTATTTGAAATTGAGTGATTTTTATCAAGAAATTCCTACATTTTCCAGATTCATGGGGATATAGTGGAGACCTCCGTCCATCCTTCATAGTGCATGTTTTGACCACACTTTTTTTCCCCAGAGTTATGGCCCTTTGCCAGAGATATGACCCAGGGTTTGTTTTGTCTGCACTTTTTTCCAGAGTTATGGCCCTTTGCCAGAGTTATGACCCGGGGTTAAACTGAGAGAAATGCCCCACAATTACTTCTTTCTCTCTCTAAATATAGCCAATATTGAGTGTGCACTTGTTCATTATAAATCAGAATCTATTTGGTCAGCTTTGAACATTTAATTTTCCTTTGTAAATTGTATAGCTTGGAAGGGAGACTCTTATCTTAAGTGGGAGCTGTATGTGTCATAAACTCATCTTATTGAAACAAAAAGCTAACTCTATTTTTGAATAACGCCTATGTCTATGATTCATCAACATTTTGTCATACAAAAAGGTGTTATATAACTAATAATATCCCGATTATTCCTTTCTAACCCTTCCATGACTGGAGCTACCTGAATTTTTTTACGAAAACCCTCTGCCAATGCATTCTCTTATACAGTAATGTCCTAAATAATCAACTCCTTAACCACAGAAGAATTATGGGTAATTTTTCAGGATTTAGTCGGAAATATGGCTTGTTGCCATTCATCGGAAAGCCAGCTTTCTGATGAATGGCAACAAGCCATATTTCCAAATAAATCCTGAAAAATTACCCATAATTCTGCTGTGGTTAAGGAGTTGCTTATTTAGGGCATTACTGTAGGGACCATTCTCTTATAGGGACCCTCGCATATATAAGAGAATGCGCTGGCACAAGATCTTTAATGCTGCATCAGCGCAGCCCCACCATGAAAGGGTTATGGTCCTTTTCAAAATGCGATATCTGTCCATCAAAATCTCCCATTAATGGACTCGTGTGTCTGATCTAATTATTGGCTGGTGTAGAGTACATGCAGTTTGTGGTTTTATGCTGTTAAATCTGGTATGACGACTTTAAACCACAATTTTACTCCATACATCATTTTAGGTGACTATTTCAGTTTACCACAAAATAAGTATTCCAAAATATGACTTGAGTGTCAATTGTTTTATTCACAAAGTATAGATCTTTTCATGCATGGAAATCATGAATGATTAATACGAGGTGTAAAAATGAACTGTGACATTATACGTATAGTTCCATCCTCCTTATAATTATTCTCACTAACGTTATATAAATTTAGATACATGTATGACTATTATGCAACGGATCAATTTCTGGATTAGCATTATACCTATTATTGAATTTTTGCATGACCTATAGATTGAGCATAAGGTACAATCTGACTAACTGTAGACCAAATATTCATACAGTCCTTTTGATAATTGACAAGTATTACAGGTGTTTTGGCACATTTTAATTGCTATATATTAGAAATAAAAATATTTTTATGACTTTCATTTTTTTAAATTACCTATGTAACGTGTAATGAGCAAGCATAATGGAGGATGGAATTCTATGGAATGACAGATTTAGTTATATAGTTCGAGAAATAATTGGATCATAAGCTGCCAAATTAGGAAATGCTGTAAAACAATGGCTGCCATTATCTTTAATCCTTACACGATGAGAGCTGTGCTGGTGCAGCATTGAAGATCCTGTCACAGTACATTCTCTTAGATATGTGAGGCTCCCTATTGGAGACTCTTATATATAAAAGAATGCATTAGCACAGGGTTTTCGCAAAATTTCAGGAAGCTGTTGTCATGGAGGGGTTAATATAACCTTGTATAAAACAGGCCCAATATTTGGCCAATAAATAAAAAATATTTGTTCTAAAGAAAATTAATCTGTTCAGATGATAAAACCTATGAGACATGTACAAATTACTGAAATTTTCTTTTTAAAAAAAGCTCTTCAAATTTTTTTTCAATTTTTTTCTGTTAAAAATAATGGATTTGAACAATGGAAATGGAAATTATACTCTTTCCAGAGTAATGTTTTCCAGATTTTGAGAAAAAATGAATAGCCTCCTTCCTTCCTCAAAATTGAGATATAATTCCCTGCGAACACATATTTTATTTTAATGGCCTTAACTATTATTAGGAGCTATTTTGAAAGAAACCATTTATTTTTCTGGAAAATTCTCATAGAATTCTCTTTTATTAATTTGATAACTACTGTGTTTTGACAAAACACCTATCAGACATGCACAAATTTAGATATAATCGTAAAGTCATAATCAAAGTTTGAAGAAAAATTTACTATAACGCATTTAGGATTTGTCTTTTATTACTTAACCCTTTCTATACTAAATGGATTCTTCCATTATGTTATGAAAGTATGCATAGGAATGATCTATTAATCATCTGGGGGATGTTCAGGTAATAAAACAGATCTATGACAAATAGACAGAAGATTTTTTTGACAGTTTATGTACATCTATCATGAGGCATGCACAAATTATTATGAAAATTTATTATTTGATGAATACTAAATAACTAAAATAATTCTTCCTTAAAGATGCATAATGCGATTAAGCGCCCCTCAATTACTATTTATTTTTATTTGGGGGTAAAAAATATTTTATTCGAGTCGAGGAACCTACCTTTTTTAAATCTATTATTTTTCACCATTGATAATTAATAGTGGCCCAGTAAACGTCGATGAGCCAACGGTCTCAGACCAAATTGCGGATGAAGATGGATAACTCTAAAATCAAGAGGCTTTCTGTTGATAATAAGGCCAAATTTCGTCGAACAACATGTTGATAATTAACACGTTTCGGACAATTTTATACTATAGTTGACAGTGGTTAGCATTATTTTTGGGCAATTGATCGATTCTGATAACTGAAGCGGCATTTCTAAAAATGTTCTTGTTGGAATCTGATTATATGGGGACCATCGAATCGGATTGAGTACCTTTAACCCTTTCTATACTAAAAACTCATTGATGGGTAGCCGGTTAGAAAATGTTCAGGTAATAAGTTCAACAAACTGTCTACAGCACTTCCGATTTATAGCTAGGTCAGCATAAACTAGAGGTGGGCTGTCCAATGAACTTGTTATCTGAACACTTGTCACCAATGAATATGAATCATTTTACACTTTTATTATCTGTTTTTCTGTATGTCGTCTGCTTTTACAACCTGAACGCCCCTCCAAATGAATAATAGACCATTCCAATGTATACTTTTATGAGTGAGTGGGAGAATCCATTCAGTATGGAAGGGTTAAATACCCACAGAGCATTTGTTCGTGATTCTCAAAAACTAGGTTTATCAGCATAGGTGTCTGTGGTGATTGCCGATGATATTGTTCATTCTAGAATTGTGTTATGCATGATCGTTATGATAGTTCGTCGAAGCATGACATGGTTTGGGCATGTGTTTCAAAGTTCATCAAATCATGACATGGTTTGTGAGTGTGTGACTGATAATTATTGTTATAAGTGTGTGCGTGTGAGTTGTGTGTGGTTGTTAAATGATATTTTCATAACAAAATTGTTTTAATCTCTTGGTGAGGTAGAACATGACAAATAAAACAGTTGATTGCTGAATTCCTTGTTTATTATCTATGCTTAGTTATATTTTCTGATATATTATATAATTATGTTATTATACCCCACTCTCGATGAGAATTTGGGGGTATGCTGGATTGACCTCATCCCTCTGTCCGGACATTTATCTGTCCGTTTTTCTGTCCATACGGGCAGATATCTCAAACACCGGTTGTCGGATCTGAACGAAATTTGCTATGGATGTTCACTACTATGAGTGTTCAATCTTTTTTTTGTACTGATATTCCATTCTAGAGTTATTCATCTTTGTTTATCAGGAAATGTTTTTTTTTTTTATCCGTCCGAGCAGATATCTCAAACACCGGTTGGCGGATCTGAATGACATTTGGTGTGGATGTTCACTACTATGAGGGCATTCAATGGAATGTTCAATCATTTTTACTGGATTTGCAGTTCTAGAGTTATTCATCTTTGTTTATCTGGAAATGTTGGTTTTATGGTCTGTCCGAGCAGATATCTCCACCACCGGTTGACAAATATCAATGATATTTGGTATAAATGTTCACTACTAAGAGGGCAATCAATTGAGCGTTCAATCGTTAATTCCCATTTTTATACGCTCTTTAAAAAAAAAAAAAAAAAAAAAAGGTATTATGTGATCAGTCTGTCCGTCTGTCTTGTTTTATATGAATTCCGTGATGCTTATGATCATTCTGAATCGACAAGTTGTCAGCTCAAGTCGAAGAAATGACTGGAGAGCTTCATGATACACTATTGTGTAGCTAGACACTATAAAAGTTAAGAAATGTCAAGACCCAGTGTGTAAAATCTGCAGAGCTCCGTGTTTAAAGAATGAAGTATTTCGTGAATTACACAGACTACCAGTTCTTGAACTGGAGATAAATAGAGATCACTACAAACAGTTCAATGTCCTATATGGAACTGAAACTGGTGAACCGTAGGACATTTCAGGCCATCTCTAGAATCAGAATCTAAGGATGGACATGGTATACCTTTCGGTACTTATGCTCAGACAGCTAATACCATAAAAGAAATTGTCAATGACACTGTAGCTTAACTTGGAAAGGGAATAATTTCAAGTGTTACAGTCAATGGAGTGATTAGGAATGTGGAAAGATGAAATGTTAACAGTTTGTGGAATGTTCTCAATGGTATCATTTCAAAAGCTCGTGATTATTGTGGGTTATACAAACCAAATAGGTTTGGATTTCGTTCAGTTTACTTCCAGTTTACTTGCCCCTCCCGACAAACCAAAAAATATTCAATCGAAAGTGTGGGCCCCCACCGATGCAGCCCACCACCTCTATGACCGCTACTGACAGTGTTTTAACTTCCCGAGTGACTGGTGCTATCATTATGGCGTATTGTTATATAATTTCACACCTTCCGCTCCGATCTCCTTTCAGCTTACTATCCAATTAATGTCAATTTATGTGTGATATTTAGCTCAATTCTATATTTTGGCCCCGTCGAAATACAGATTCATACAAGAAATATTGTTCATGAATTGGAGCAATTTGATTGGCCGAGGGGTGTGAACCGGTTTATAAAGGTCCGTATTAAAATCAAACTGACCCTTTATTTAAGCCCCCACATTAAATCTGTAGTGTTGTTATAGATCCCCACCTTCCTCCCTTTTGGTACCTGAGACCTACTGATTTTTGTTGGCCAATACTCATGGTGTTGTAATATAATTATGCGTTATTGTCATGTGCAGTCGGACATTCCAATAAGTAGAAAAAAAATTATTAAACACCATTTCCCTGGGAATTTTGCAGTAAATGGTTCCTGCTCAAACCAACAAGACAGTCAAAGACTGTGGGGTCGCTCACCAGACTACAATGACTGATAAGACTGGGACTCTGGAGACCACAACAGTCAGACCTTTTCATAATCATTTTAAAAGAAGTAGATCTAAACAGGATATGTGGCTAGAGAGGCTTCATGTATGTAGATCATTGAATATCTACCTTGAATTTACCAACTGTACACTACTGATCACCCCACCCCCTCCTCCAGCTCAAATAGTCCCCTCCCGACCGGGCTCCAGACTCCCAAGTCTTAGGTTGGAATTTCACAACCGACATCTCAAACTTTCTCAATTGTTGGAAATTTCCAATCTCACAAGCGCCTTTTTATGTTTACCCATACCATAGTATGGTAAACATAGTGTCGTTGCCCGGATTGACCACTCGTCGTTCGTCCGTCTGTCTGTCTGTCTGTCTGTCTGTCCGTAGACACTTTATGAGTAATGCGATAACTCAAACATTTTCTATCCGATCGAAACCAAAGTTTGTATATGGGTTTCTCAGCCCATAATACAGATCGAGTTCGAATTTGGGTTTGATCCGAGTTTTTGTTACAGAGTTATGGCCCTTTTTCAACTTAGAATTCACGCATTCTGCCATAACTCAAACATTTTTATGTTTACCCATACCATAGTATGGTAAACATAGTGTCGTTGCCCCGATTGACCACTCGTCGTCTGTCTGTCTGTCTGTCTGTCTGTCTGTCTGTCTGTCTGTCCGTAGACACTTTACGAGTAATGCGATAACTCAAATATTTTCTATCCGATCGAAACCAAATTTTGTATATGGGTTTCTCAGCCAAAAATACAGATCGAGTTCGAATTTGGGTTTGATCCGAGTTTTTGTTACAGAGTTATGGCCCTTTTTCAACTTATAATTCACGCATTCTGCCATAACTCAATCATTTTTTATCTGATTGGAACCAAATTTGGTATGTGAGTTTCACAGCCCAAAATACAGATCCGAATATGTGTTTGATCCGATTAATTTTAAAGGAGTTATGACCCTTTTTCGAATTTTTTTTTTTTTTTTTTTTAAATTAAATTTTTTTAGATTTAGCTTCTTGCTAAATTTAGCATATACAAATATTAAATTTTGTTTGAACTTTAAATAACAATAAAAAAAAATATTAAATAATAAAAAAAAATTGACATTTTCATTTATTTTAGTTTTATACGATTAATTAGGTGTGATATCCTGTTTTGAATATATGAAGATTTTATTGCAATAGTTTCATGTAATATAATGATATCAATAAATTACCATGTGATCATCCAACATCCAGAGTATATGAGAGGATTTTTATAGATGTTGTCATTCCAAGTGAAATCTGTTATGACATGAGTGATGACATATGATACAGAGCTCTGGTGGGTCAAGCAAGATAAACAACACTGGTGGCTGGCTGTTTGTTTATTCTAACTGTCAAATTGATTAATGGCAGCACAAGACTGGTGTTTTTCCTATTCTTGAAATTTCATTACAGGGTGATATAAGGGCCCCCCTCACCTATATAAGTGTCTTCTAAATTCCATTAATTTGCTTCAAAAATAATTAACCCTTTCCAAGGTTTCCATAGACAACATGCTATAATGTACATGGACTCTTCCTCATATCTCTTAATATCTATTGGGTATCTTTGCACACTATTCACTTCTATCAATTTTGGTATTGACTGATTAATTGATTTTTGAAAAATATATTAACCCTTCAGACACGTGCTTTCAATTTGAAATTAAACACGTGCTTTCAATTTGAAATTAAAACAACAGCTGATAGCCAATATGATTTATCTATGCAATGGGAAACAGGCAGATAAATATACATGACTATTGTAAGTGATGACTTGTTTTGAAAATCAATATGGTAGATGTTAGTATTTCCAGGAACTTTATTTTCCCATTTGTTCACATTTTCATGGTTGATTGAATTTTAGGGGCCACAGAGCACTTAGAAGATTAACATTGAAGGTTGTGGCTTTTAGTGCCCAAGCTACTTGTAAAACATTGTAATGTGTGAAACCATTCAAATGAGGGCTAACTTACTTTCTTTTATATGAACGATTTAGTGGTCATAGGGGCCAACATCCCCATCATATTATGTCTGTATAACATTATATAGATAATACTTTTGAATTGTATAAACTACATATATTTTTGAAAACCATACACCCCTGTTATGAAACACTTAATCTTATTTAATACACAGGTCAGATCTGATCTTATATCTGTCCATATTTGATAAACAAATAACTGGGGAGGAAGGGGGGGGGGTAATTAAAGTACCATTTAAATACGAGATGGAATCCCCTACATATATGTCGTTCTAAGCAATTATAATTTCTCTTTTAGAAGTGAATAATAAATTTTGAATATCTGGCATGTCAAAAGTGGCAAAGATAGGGATTTATCACTTTTGCTTCTAATGAGTTAACTTAAACTCCTAAACATGTCTTCCGAAATCACTAAACCATTGGATCTCACAGTGAGAGGTCCTTGTGTGAATAGGGACAGAGTTATGAGATTTAAAACTATTCCTCCCCAACCCAAATACTTTAACCCTTTCTTAAGACAAATTATTTGAGCTTTTGATTTCAAGTTGGGTACTGATATATGGATTAATTCCTGTGATCATATCTTTGACAAATTATCAGTTATGGCTAGTCGCTATCGCCAAGGTATGGGTTAAACATCTGCCGATCGTGATCGGCCTCTCGTTATAAAACCATTTACACATGTTTGAAGCCCAATTATCCATGGACCCAAAACACCATACATGTATGTCAGATTAATCAGTCAGGTAGTTCCAAGGTAGATGTTTTAATGAATTTTGTATTTTAATGATTTTATTAGACACAAAAGTGTTTTAAGTATTACTATAGAGACATACAGTTATGTCCCTGGTCCCACCCTATTTAACCTGGTGACCCCATCTGAATAAATTTGAATCCCATACACCAAAGAACCCTTCATACTAAATATCAGTAAAATAGACCTGATGGTCCTTGTGAAGGAAGCATATTAAGAGGAAAACTGTCCTTCGCTTGGCCCCTATTTGACCAGGTGACCTCATTTGAAAATTACCAACCTGACAACCCCATAAAGTTAAAATTTGTGGCCAATTCTGTCCAACA